>CM044012.1:63195511-63522551 GCA_024085815.1 Flaveria linearis
TGGAAAAGCAGAGAAACCTTTCTCTCTACAAAAAAATCGATTGTGATAAAAAGGGCTTCTCCTCTGTCTTCCCTTATAAAACTCATAGAAGGGGTAAAGTAAACAACTCACCAAACTGGTGTGGTCAAACGAAAAGCTCAAGTAAGTTAACTATTTCTCCATTTGCAAAATTAATATTATGTAATGTAATATCACACATATTTACATCCACATAAAGCTTTTACTCATAGATTTGATAAATACAATATCGCACATATTTACTATAAACTCAAACTAACTACAACTACCCATCCCATAAAATTAAAAAATTAAAATATAAAAGAATATCAAAACCTTTTATGAACATTTTTCTTATCAAATTTTCAATCAACACGTTACACACATAATGAAAAAATTAAAAAAAAATCCTCCACCAACCTTGACCTCATTTAGAACTGTTCTATTGCTACTTGAAAATTCTCCTTAATGATCTCATAATTGAATTTTTTTTCATCTTCTTCACTGTCAATGTTAATTAATGTTACATGGATGTGATTGTAGAACCTATATTCAAACTTTTAGTAGTTTGGTAATTAAGCTTCAGGCTTACATCAACAGACTTTATCAAAAGCAAAGAAATTATATACAAAACAATCTGTAGTTCTGTAACAAAAAACCATTTAAAAATTAAAACTTATCCAATTGAATCATAATTCCAAAACTATATAAGCATTTTGAACTTCATATTGATCAATTCTATACATACCAGTATAAACCTTCAAGCTTAAAAATCACCAAATAATTTAGTTAAACACTAACCTTGCATAGAGAACGCAAATTGAAAATCGAAACTTATGTGGTTCATTCACGATCCCAGAACTACATAAGCAACTTCTGAACTTCAAACTAATAACCTAGCATACCCAAATCATTTCTAGTCAGCACTAATATAAACGTTGAAAGTTTAAGATACTGAATAATCTAATTAAGCACTAACCTTGCATAGAGGGGCAGGAGAAAAGTTATTAAAGATTGCAGATGGCCTAAATAGATGGAAAGGGTCTATCGAAACAGTGCCAGGAAGACGAGCATGTGTTACAGAAGAGGATAAACCTTCGTTTGTGAGTTGCAAGTCAATCTATGGTGTGAAGGTATGCATTAATGTGACAACCCGAGTTTTCAGGTTAAAATCCATTTCCATTACCTAACCTTTCTCCGCTATGTACTAACTAGTCAATCTTATTATTATTATTATTATTATTATTAGTATTATTATTATTATTATTATTATTATTATTATTATTATTATTATTATTATTATTATTATTCTTGTTAGCTAAAAAAAATCAAGAAAGGGAAATCTTGTGAAGTTGAGGGACCTCAAATGACATTAACCAAACTTGATTTAAATTAATATAACTACCCAACCACCACCCGTTTATCCCTCAAACTCAACAACCCTAAAACCCTCATACTCCTCGGCCAAACTCCCCATCGCAGCCCCATCACTCATCGCAGCCTCATCCCTCAATCTCTTCTACTACAGCAGGTTGCCCCTTTCGCCATAGTCCATCCGGCAGCCTTCGTGATCGAGCCCTGTGTTAAAACGACTCCCACTCCACCTCCGATCGCAAGCACGGTGAACAAGAGAACCGGCAGTCGTAAAAACTGATCGGAACTTGCTCATTTTGGTATGATTCTTTTGCTACTCCTTTCATGTTCGTTATATGACGATTTTGGGTTACGGTTTATGGGCTCGTTCACGTGTACGGGTTCAAGGATCGTAACAATCGGGTGATGTAGGTGGGCGATCGAACTTAAGGATGTATGTATGCGTATACGTGCTGCTTGTGTATGGCTGCGTATATTTTAATGTATGCATGTATGTATTTGTTCCGCGTGTATGTGTTTATGTCGTATGTTCGTGTGTATGCAGCTGTGTGTATATATACCCACACATGTAATCGGTGTGTGTCTATATCTATATAAAGGTGTATGAAACATGTGGTGGTAGTTCTGCAAGTAGGGTATGAATATGTGCGGTTTTATGGATGTGAATATGTATGTATATGTGTGTTGTGTTCTTGGAGTCTTGACAGTGTATGCATGTATGCATGTGAATTGTGTGTGTATGCATGTGAATTGTGTGTGTATGCATTCATAGTGAATGATGAGGGCAGTAAGGTGAGAATGTTACGGTGGCTTATGGTTTTGGTTGTTGGTAGGTGACTACAAAAACTTCTACCATTAGCGGCGACTTTAATAGCGGCGACAACTGTTATTAGCGGCGACACTATTAGCGGCGACACCAATAGCGGCGACGTGTCGCCGCTAATAGTTACCGATCCGTGCCACTTATTTTGTCCATTGATTACTCCCCCTATCTAACGGTTGGGGTTTTGTCGTACACATCAATAGCGGCGACATCAATAGCCGCGACATGTCGCCGCTATTGGTGTTGTCATTACCCGGGACTTTTCCCTCTCCCCCGCTCATTCGCGCCCACCCCCTATTCCTCCTGCCCTCACCGCGACTCCCCTGCGCACCCTTCCCACCGCCGACCGCCGAGCCCCGCGCACCGCCCTGCCCTGCCCTCCCCACCGCCGACCGCTCCATCCGGCTCCCTCCCCCTCGAGCGCTCCCCACTACCGCAGCTCCATCCGGCCCCCTCCCCATTTCCCACAGCCGCAACTCCATCCTCCACCGCGCAGCAGGCTTCGAACGGACCACCATCATCGTTTGTAAGATTCTAATCACCGATCTATGTATACATTTTTAGTTATAATTATTCATGGTTTTCTGATGATTTTTCCCCGATCTATGTATATGATGTTTAACTAGCTCAACTGTCAACCGTCACGCGGGTACTACCGTTGCTAAATCGTCTTCTGCAGCTGCTATTGAGGTTTTTTTTCTAATTTTTTCTTTTACTTTTATTAAGTCTTATGCTAAATAGTTAGAATTTATGCTAATTGTTTTCATATTTTAAATTAGTTGTGTTATTAGGTTTTAGTTGTATGAATTATGCTATAATATTAGTAATTTGGTATGAATTGTATGAATTATGCTAATTGTATGCTAATTGTTTGCATATTTTAATCATGATTGTTTGTGTGGATCATTAAAATCCAATTTATCTTAATATTATTGATTAGCTTTATCTTTGTGTTTTATGTTATACAAAGAGTCGTGCTAGCAGTTGATATTGGGTTGTTTATGGAATGATGTCAAATTGTATTTTGTTTATTATAACCAGATATAGTGAATACAAGTAATTTTGACTCATTTAAATGTATTTTGGTTAATTATAACCTCATAAAGTGGGTACGGTCATATTAAACCATCCATATTATATTCTTGTTATTACAGTAGATTTTATGTTAATTTTATAAACTCACAAAGTATGATCATTAAATTCCTAGGATGTAAGTGGATCGTGTGCATAGGTTATGTAAGCATATGTATATGTTTTTCATTATTGTTTAGGTTATGTAAGCATATGTATATGTTTATAAACACAAATGATCATTGTTTAGTTGTTTGATTTTTTAGTGATTTCTTATTGTTTTTCATTACTATAAAAACACAATTTAGGTTATGATCATTTGTGTTTTATATTAATGAAAAACAATAAAAAATCACTAAAAAAATCAAACGAAACGTGACATTTTTTAAAACAATTACAATAATGTTTCAATTTGTTTAGACATTGTCACGTTTCATTTAATTGTTATAGTAATTGCTTATTGTTTTACATTATGAGCGTTTACGTTTCATGACTTCATTCTAATCATCACGAGCTTAGAAATACCCGCCCGAAATTGATTTAGTAATTAATTTCGGGTTGTCCCCGTTTTGGGACTGCTTTTTGAATATTTTATCTCATTTAGGATATGAATGTGTATTACATATTGTTTGTTTAAGAAAAATTTGGTCATTTTCTCTTTGCTCCTCGGGTATATATTTCTATATACTTGGGAGCTAAGAGGAAATGCTGCCGAATTTTTCTTAAACAAACAATTATGTAATACATGTTCATATATGAGATAAAGTATTCAAAAAGTGGGTATAGCAGCCTACCCTTTGGAATTCTCAATCTACTGTCCTACTTTTTGTTTGATAAATAATGTATCGGTGGAAAATGATTTATTAGTTGTGTTATTTGATAAATAATATTGGATATAATGATATAAACTTAACTTAGTTTATTTAGCCTTTTATGTAACTTATGGCTTATGGTTTTCTGATGATTTTTCCCTTCTCTTTATGTATATGATTTTAGGGTTTCGGTAAGATTCATTCTGATAATCACGAGCTTAGTAATTCCTTTTTGTTCGAGTTTTGTGGATAATTTTTCATCCACTTAAATCCTAATATATTTTGCAGTTCCATAATCATGCCTATCGATAAAAGTTGGCTTCTTAATCCGAATCGTAGATCACCTGAGTATCAACAAGGACTTAGCTCTTTTATAGATATGTGCGAAAAACTTGTGGACAGTTATGGCCAGATTCGATGTCCATGTATGAAATGTCAGAATACGGTATTATTAGGATGGGTTAAAATGAAATATCATTTAGAAATATGGGGCATGTGCCGGTCGTACAAGGATTGGATCTATCACGGTGAAAGTTTAATTCCTGAAGTTGTAGTTGTGGAAAACGTTGCGCCAACAAACGAAATGGCTGACGTTATCGAAGACGTTATGGAGGAGAGTAGCGGTCTCCATGAGCAGAGTAATGGTCTCCATGATGATTTTGAGAACTTGTTAGAAGAAGTTCAATCAGAATTATATCCGGGTTGTGCTAAGTTTTCTTCACTTGATTTTTTAGCAAAGCTTATGCATATCAAGGTGAAGAATAAATGGACTAATAGCTCATTTGATGAGCTTCTTGAGTTGTTACAATCTTCACATCCTGAGGGTAATAAAATCCCATCTTCTCATTATGTAGCAAAAAGGACATTAAAAAAGATTGGTTTAGGATATGAGTCGATACATGTGTGCAAATATGATTGTGCTCTTTTCTGGGGAGAAAACCTTTTGTTAGAAAAATGTCCCGTTTGTAATGAGAGTAGGTGGGTTGATACGAATACAAAGGGCAAGAAGTTACCTCACAAGGTGTTATGGAGAACATTCAAAATTTGGGATCATCGAAATGTTAATCATCGAAAAATTTGGGATCGCCCTACAATCAATGATGGTGTCATGGAGAACATTCAAAATGTTGACAATGACTTGACAGAAGATCTTGACGTTGTTCACAACCACTCTTCATCTAATAGCATACTTTTCATTGACTTCACACAATACTTTCATAACATACCTACTCATGTCACCGAAGACGAGACTCCAAGTGAAGTTAATCCGCCAACTGTTACCGCTGAAGAGATGTTTGAAGACGAGGATGATTATGATGAGGACGATTCTGATTATGACACCGAAGAGTCTGACGAAGATACTGAAGTATATGAGGGTGACTCTGATTGAAACATTTGTTAGGATTTGTATATGTATTTATTTATTTAAACCTTTGTTTGTATTTCATGTTGTACTACAAAACTTTCTTCTTATTTTAACATTATGTTCTAAATCTTATATTTCAAGACATGTTTTCATTGTGGATTGTTCTCGTATACCTTATGGCTGATGTGATGAGTCACGGAGGTGATGGCGCGGGGGATCCACCACTTCCTCCATTTGACACTCATGGGAGTCACGCGTTAGACGGTAATGGTTATTATAATTAATTTATATACTATGTTTATTCAATTATTATTAATATATGATGCAATCAATGATTTTTAATCTGATTACAGGCACGCCTTCTCGTAAAACAAGAGGCAAGGCGAAAAATAAGAAATTGCAGCAAGAGCTAGCTAAAAAGGGAGGACCTTTATCTCTACCCTTTGATAGAGCTGCCACGTATACCCCCGTTGGCGAACTTAATGATATGTTTGTTCGCGAGGTGGGGATATACATGGAAGCTAATTTACCTTTTAATGTTCGTTCGTATGAAAATCTTTCTGATGCTCAGAAGAATGCTTTGGAAGAGCATATGGCGGTAAAATTTTATAAGTTATATGTTTGTTATTCATTTTTACATAAATAACTTTTATTTTGTTGAACTTAAATGTAGCGACGCTTTGACTTTGATGAGATATTGCGAGATCGTGAGCGCGCACAGATAGAGGGTGGAATCCGTGCAGTGTTTCTCAAACGATTTAGAGATCGAAAAAATGTGGCAAAAAAACATTTTGATCGGGTTGGAGGCTACGATAATGTAGAACAAGCAAGGGTCAATCCTCCAACAGGAATGAATCATGATAATTGGAACAAAACCGTTGACTATTTTATGAGTGACGCATATAGGAATGTGTCAAGTTCAAACAAATCAAATCGTCAACAACAAATATATACAAACCGTGGGGGGACTGCTTCATATAGTAGTTATTGTTATAAGCAGGTAATGATTTAAATTTATATATTTGTGTATTATATATTAGCATTTTTTAATATATAACATACTTTTTAAAAACAGAATAAAAGCAGACTTGAAACGTTTCATGATGCTCATACTGGTAAAGATGGGACATTTGATAGCGAGGTAGCAGAGCAACAATATGTAAGTATTTCTTAAAAGTATAATTTTTAAATATATATTTATGTATGTATAAATACGTTAATATATTTTTGTTAATTAATACAGAACCAATTAAAGGAAAGGTTTGATGAGCTAAGTCAAACCCAAAATCAAGAAAGTGGATCATCAACGCTGAATGAAGTCGATATCTTTGAGTCGGTGTTGGGACAACGGCGTGGACATATTCGGGGGATTGGGCGTAAACCATTTTCATCTGCAGGGACGAGTTCTTTTGTTCATGATCATGAACAAACTCCTCAGTCGTTTACACAGGTAAGTGCATCATAGTTGGATGTGTTAAGTTCATCATAGTTCACTTAGGTTTATTATGACTTTTTATCCCTAAAATAGACTTTAATTATCTAAGTTTAGCTTAAACGGGTCAAAATGGGTGAAAACAACATGATTTGAGTTAAAACGGGTCAAAATGAGTTAAACTTGGATGTGTTAAGTTCATCATAGTTCATTTTGGTTTTTTATGACTTTTTATTGCTAAAATAGACTTTAATTATCTAAGTTTAGCTTAAACGGGTCAAAATGGGTGAAAACAACATGATTTGAGTTAAAACGGGTCAAAATGAGTTAAACTTGGATGTGTTAAGTTCATCATAGTTCATTTTGGTTTATTATGACTTTTTATCCCTAAAATAGACTTTAATTATCTAAGTTTAGCTTAAACGGGTCAAAATGGGTGAAAACAACATGATTTGAGTTAAAACGGGTCAAAATGAGTTAAACTTGGATGTGTTAAATTCATCATAGTTCACTTAGGTTTATTATGACTTTTATCCCTAAAATAGACTTTAATTATCTAAGTTTAGCTTAAACGGGTCAAAATGGGTGAAAACAACATGATTTGAGTTAAAACGGGTCAATATGAGTTAAACTTGGATGTGTTAAGTTGATCATAGTTCATTTTGGTTTTTTATGACTTTTTATTGCTAAAATAGACTTAATTATCTAAGTTTAGCTTAAACGGGTCAAAATGGGTGAAAACAACAAGATTTGAGTAAAAACGGGTCAAAATGAGTTAAACTTGGATGTGTTAAGTTCATCATAGTTGTTTTAGGTTATTATGACTTGGATGTGTTAAGTTCATCATAAGTGTGTTTGTTTAACATCATTAATTGACACTTCATATACTTAGCCAAGATATAAATGTATATTTTGTTTTTGTAGGAGCAAATTTCAAGTCTATTTCAAAACGCGCAATTTATGTCACAAATGACGCAATTAATTGCTTCGCAAAAGGCTCCAAATCAAGTCGAAGAAGAGGATTCAGACGAGGGGGATGAATAGCATGCTTATTATTGTATGACATTGCGTAATCTATATTTTAAGCTTTTAAACATGACTTAATTATCTATATGTATGATTGGATGATATTTTGTACGTAATCTAGATTGTAGTTTATGTATAATTTTATGATATTGTGTAGTGTAATCTAGATTTCATAAACATAGGTTTATTTTGGCTGGAAAACAGGATTTCCAAAAAAAAAAAAAAATTAAAAAAAAGACTATTAGCGGCGACATATGTCGCCGCTAATAGTCGCAAAATACCATTAGGTGGCGACAATTATTAGCGGCGATTTTTTGGTCAACAGCGGCGACACTTTTAGCGGCGACTTATTAGCGGCGACTATTTGGTCAATAGCGACGAACTTTTAGTGGCGACTTATTAGCGGCGACTAGTCGCCGCTAATAGTAATAGCGGCGACACCTAGGGGTATTAGCGGCGACATATGTCGCCGCTAAAGGTCTTCTTCCTTGTAGCATGGAGGTGTGAAAGTGGGCACATGTGGAGTTGTATGTGTGTGTGTCACATGAAGTGTGTTTCTGCATTTGAGTGTATTAAACGTGAGATGTGTGTGTGTTAACAATGTTGGGCGTATGGGGGAATATATATAATAGGCGTATGAATTTGCATGCCAAGTGGACGCATGGAGAGAAGGTGGATGTATGGAGATTTTTGGTTTAGGCGTATGAACAAGATTGTAGGTGCATGGGTGTTTGTGAGTTAAGCTAATGTATATGTGTTCTGTGTGCATGTATATGGGTACGTATGTTTCATGTTGGGTGCATGAATGCATGTTTGCATGGGTGTGTTAATGGTAACATATATATTATGGTGGTATAAATTATTATATAAGTAAGTTGCTTGATTGTGTTACACGTGAATGAGTAAACCTCAACAACTGACGACTGACGCTGTAACCGTGATGCGAACGTGAAACCGTGCGACTCTTATATTCGTAAATAATAATTAATATTAATTATATATGTACTTAATGAACCTCAGGTTAATTGGAAACCTGATCTTTTGGTGCTTACGTTTTTGTTGCAACGCATTCAAGGTGAGTTTTCACGACCCCATTTTACAGTCTTTTCTTTCCGGGGGAGAAAACATGCAAACACTATTTTTGTTATGGTTGTCAGTATTATTGATATCGCCTGTTATGTTAGTGGAAACACATTTGAAAGTCCTTACAGTATCAAACCGTTAGTAATGGGATTAGCGAGGTAATTCTGAGAAGTACTACTGGGTTTGACAAACCCCGCCCGGGCTAGTCGCGCTAGCTTGATTGGAGGTCAAACGGGTGCGTAATTGACCTAACGATTGCCAATGTCTGTGATAGACGTGGTGGAAAGGCACTAAACACACACAGTCAGCTTCGGTTTGAAACACTAAGTAACTTGTTTATAGGCTAGCTACCTATCGATATGCTTTATATACTAAACCATGTGAAACGCTTTCTGACACATTACTTGTTGATTAAACTTGTGGACTCACCAACTTTATGTTGACACACTTTAGCATGTTTTCTCAGGTCACAGGAACGCACAAGGTTAAGAATCCAGCTAGGATGCATTCATGGCATACATCACAACTCAACTGTTTCATTTAGTTAAACTTTACTGACTTTTATGGTTTAAACGCATGTTGACACAATTTACTGTTGATTTATGTTTTCGAAACGCTTCCATAAGTTTGAAACACTTATGGTTGATTTAAAAGTCTAATTACTTAATGTAATATTTTGAAATTACTGTGTCTGGTGTAACTGGTGCTATCTGAGATCCTGGTGTGTCACACGCCTGATGGTAAAACCCCGTTAGCGGATTTTGAGGGTGTGACAGATTGGTATCAGAGCCCCAGTTATAGCGAACTAAAATAAGCATTCATATGCATTGCATTTTAGACTATAGCTAGATTGCATTAGTTACACACACGTAGATTATTGAGTTTTACTTACTTGATGTATTACTTGCTTGGACTCATTTTGTGACATGGACTACAGACATGGTATCTTCTTCTCGAGCCTTAGGTAAAAGACTAGTACGTTTCAAGCCTTCCATTTCCCCTGTACCTGATAGAGGACCTGACTGGCCTCGACTACCATACTCTCACGAGGAGATGGACTGTAGATATATGCGATACCTGTACTCGATCCTCCACGCGACTGGGAGTACTACCCTACTTACATAGACCGTATGATCTATAGGGAGCGCGTTCCAGCCCTAGCTACTACTAGACCTAGGACTAGGTCATCGACAGCCTCTACGACATCTACTCTCCCTTCTCTTGATGTTCCCCTCGAGCGAGTTGTTGCAGCTTTAGCCGCTACACTAGACACTGATCAATGACGCATTAGAGCACTCACTGATGAGAACTCTACCTTACGATACGATATGAACCAGCTACGCTTGCAGGTGGAGACACTTCAGGAGAGACTGTCGATGTCTATTACTGGGCATTATAATTTGACTGGTAACGTGATGGCACTTTCTGATCGCATGGACGAGCAGGATCATCTCAACCTAGCGACAGATGTGAGACTAACAGGATTGGAATCACAGTTAGCTGCACTCCAGATTGAGGATGACCCGGCACCAGAGGAAGAACCATAAGATGCACCAGCGGACGTATCCGATGATGATGACGGCTCTGTCATGTCCTGCTGATGTCTGATGTTCTGCTTACCTTGGATTTTGTTCTGTTTTGATTTCAGTTCCTGTATTATTTCATATTACACCTAGATGGGTAGGAGTGTTCCCATCCAGCTGATATATTTCGAATTTTGATGGTTTGATTTGAATACATTGTACTCTTTACAATTTATTTTAATCAATGATTATTATTTGAATATTGACTGTTGTGGTTATATGAAATGCATGATTATTTACCTTGTACATTATGATGATCATATATTATGTTATCTCATGTATGTGTATTGTGAATAAATAGAATCATGTCTGGACGAAGAGTTGGACATCCAAGTGGATGAGGAAACATTAACCTGACGCAAGCTAAACTCGATGCCATCATAATTGAGTGTGTTGCTGAAGCGCTCGCGACATACGAACAAGCCAGGAACCAAAATCAAAATAACAATACCAACCAGAACCAAAATCAAGGAGGTAAATCTCTATCAAATAGACCTTCTGGATCTAAACCTATGATACTCTGCTTAACAATCCTTAAATCATTAATACGTATCCTCTTATTCCAGGTCAAGCAGTCTGCGCTTTCAAGATGTTCATGGACTGCAAGCCTCATTCCTTTAAGGGTTCTGAGGGTGTTGTTACCCTCCTCCGTTGGATTGAGAAGCTGGAATCCGCCTTTGCAATGTGTAACTGTCCGGCGGAAAACCGTGTCAAGTATGCTTCTGGCACTTTGGAAGGGCCTGCTCTAACCTAGTGGAATTCCCAAGTTCAGACTCTTGGATTGGAAGCTGCTAACAACTTACCTTGGGAAGACTTCAAGACACTATTGAAGGAAGAGTACTGTCCCAGAAATGAAATCCAGAAACTAGAAACGGAGTTTTGGAACCTAAAAATGGTTGGATCTGAAATAGAGGAGTATACAACTCGTTCACACGAGTTGGCTGCCTTATGTCCTCAAATGGTGACCCCGGCCTACAAGAGGATAAAAAGGTATATTGAAGGGCTAGCTCCTTAAATTCAAGCCAGTGTCATAGCTGCAGATCCAATCACTATTCAGCAAGCAATTCATCTGGCTTACAAACTTACTGATCAGGCAGTAGCCCAAGGTACTCTGCCTAAACCTGGAACTACAACTAGTTCATCTGATAACAAGTGGAAATGGGATGGTGCGTCTGGCAAGTCTTCTAACTCAAATCAGCCTCAGCAACAAACCAGGAAATTTGATTCAACCCGACACTTCACCAATGCCAACCAGGACAACAACAACGGTGGACAAGGATCAAGTGGCTATGTTGGCAAGAACCCAAAGTGTAACAAGTGCAACTTCCATCATTATGGTCAGTGTGATCATTTTCGTTGTCAAAGATGTGGTAAGACGGGTCATATTGCTAGGGATTGCAGGGGTGATCTAATGACTAAGCAACAACCTCAACAGCAACGACCAGGAGAAACACCTAGGGGTTGTTATGAATGTGGCAAGGAGGGCCACTACAGGAAGGATTGCCCACAGCTAAAGAATGGAAACAAGGATAACAATGGAAACAATGCTAAGGGTCGTGCTTTTGTGATTGGTTCTGGTGAGGCAAGAAATGATCAGAATGTGGTTACTGGTAAGTTTCTTCTGAATGGTTGTTTTGCTTCTATACTGTTTGATACCGGTGCTGACAAGAGTTTTGTTTCCACCAAGTTTATTAAGCTTCTAGATGTAACCTTAGTTGATATGGAACCTAGTTACACTATAGAATTAGCTGATGGGAAACTAATTGAGGCAACTCACATCATTAAAGGATGTAAATTGGGATTATCTGGACATGAGTTAGATATAGATCTGATGCCTGTCACACTTGGTAGCTTTGATGTAGTTGTTGGTATGGACTGGTTATCCAAGAATCAAGCTGAGATCATCTGTGGTGAGAAAATCATTCGTGTACCACTTTCTAGTGGTGAAGTTTTGTTAGTTTAGGGCGAAAAGAGTGGTACAGTCTCTGGAATCATCTCCTACATAAAAGCCCAAAAATGTCTACGTAAGGGTCATATAGCTTTCCTCGCTATGGTCACCGAAAAAGAAATCGAGGAAAAGAAGATTAAAAATATTCCTGTTGTACGTGATTATCCTGAGGTTTTCCCTAAAGACCTACCTGGTCTCCCACCGTATCGCCAAGTCGAGTTCCAAATGAACTGCAAGAGCTGTCTATGCAATTGCAGGAACTATTGGATAAAGGGTTTATCAGACCTAGCTCATCACCGTGGGGAGCCCCAGTCCTGTTTGTCAAGAAGAAGGATGGAACTTTTCATATGTGTATTGATTATAAGGAATTGAACAAAGCAACGGTTAAGAATTGTTATCCTCTTCCGCGCATCGATGATTTGTTCGATCAGCTTCAAGGGTCGAGTTTCTATTCAAAGATAGATCTGAGGTCGGGATATCATCAACTAAGGGTTCAAGATGAAGACATTTCAAAGACTGCGTTCAGAACTAGGTATGGTCACTACGAGTTTTTGGTTATGCCATTCGGGTTAACCAACGCGCCAGCGGTTTTCATGGACCTCATGAACCGAGTGTGCAAACCCTATTTGGACAAGTTCGTTATTGTATTCATCGATGACATCCTTATTTATTCAAAGAATAAGGAAGAACACCAAGAACACCTTAGACTGATTCTGGAGCTGCTGAAACGAGAACAATTGTATGCTAAATTTTCAAAGTGTGACTTCTGGATACGAGAGATCTAATTCTTGGGTCATGTGGTTAATGAGAATGGAATACATATTGACCCGGCAAAAATAGAAGCCATCAAGAACTGGGCTACACCTAAGACTCCGACTGATGTACGACAGTTTCTTGGGTTGGTTGGCTATTATCGACGATTCATCGAAGGGTTTTCAAAGATTGCTCAACCTCTCACCGCGTTAACTCATAAAGGCACTACGTACAATTGGGGTGACAAACAAGAATCCGCATTTCAAATTCTAAAGCAGAAACTGTGTACGGCACCGATTCTATCCCTGCCTGAGGGAACAGACGATTTTGTAGTTTACTGTGATGCTTCTATTCAATGTCTTGGTTGTGTGCTAATGCAACGCGAGAAGGTGATTGCTTATGCTTCCCGTCAATTGAAAGTTCACGAGAAAAACTACACGAGACATAACTTAGAGTTGGGAGCCGTTGTGTTTGCACTCAAGATATGGAGACACTACTTGTACGGTACCAAGTGCACCATTTACACTGATCACAAGAGTCTCCAGCACATCTTTGAACAGAAGGAGCTGAACATGAGACAACGTCGTTGGGTCGAGTTGTTGAACGACTACGACTGTGCAATCAAATATCATCCGGGTAAGGCAAACGTAGTAGCCGACGCCTTAAGTCGAAAGGAAACACCTAAGCTGAAGCGAGTTTGAGGATTGCAACTCACCATTCACACTGGATTACCCGATCAAATACGTAATGCTCAACTTGAAGCTTTGAAAGACGAGAACCTGAAAGCCGAATCACTACGGGGCATGTAGAAGCAACTGGAAACCAAATCTGACGGAATCCGCTACTTCATGGACCGAATATGGGTTCCTTTGTATGGAGACCTACGAGAGCTGGTAATGGATGAAGCTCACAAGTCACGGTACTCTATTCATCCGGGTTCAGACAAGATGTATCATGACCTAAAGGTTCTTTACTGGTGGCCAAACATGAAAGCTGATAGTGCCACTTATGTAAGCAGATGTTTAACCTATTCTAAGTTTAAGGTGGAATATCAAAGGCCATCCGGTTTGCTCCAACAACTGGAAATTCCAGTATGAAAGTGGGAACAAATATCAATGGATTTCATCACAAAACTACCTAGGACTCCCAGCGGATGCGATACCATTTGGGTGATCGTGGATCGCTTGACAAAATCCGCACATTTCCTGGCAATCCGGGAGACTGACCGAATGGAAAAGTTAACTCGTATCTACCTAAGGGAAATAGTCTCTCGGCTCGGTGTGCCAATTTCAATTATCTCTGATCGTGACGCTCGATTCACTTCACACTTCTGGCAATCTTTACAACGATCATTAGGAACGCGGTTAGATATGAGCACCGCATATCATCCTCAAACTGATGGCCAGAGTGAGTGTACGATCCAGACTTTGGAAGACATGTTGCGCGCTTGCGTGATTGATTTTGGAAGCAGTTGGGAAACTCACTTACCGCTAGTTGAGTTTTCTTACAATAATAGCTATCACACATCGATTAAAGCTGCTCCGTTTGAGGCACTGTATGGGCGTAAGTGCCGATCACCTATTTGTTGGGCGGAAGTTGGAGAAAGTCAACTTACCGGTCCTGAACTTGTGCACGAGACGACTGAGAAGATCGTGCAGATCCGTAACGGTATGGCAGCAGCACGTGACCGACAGAAGAGTTACGCTGATAACCGTCGCCAACCATTGGAATTTCAAATTAGTGACAAGGTACTTTTGAAAGTGTCACCTTGGAAGGGTGTAATTCGATTCGGGAAACATGGAAAACTAAACCCCAAATACGTGGGACCGTTTGAGATTGTCAAACGGGTTGGCCCCGTAGCTTATCAGCTGAACTTGCCCGAAGAACTTAGTGGAGTACACAAGGTGTTCCATGTTTCAAATCTGAGGAAATGCCTTGCAGACGAGACTCTCGTCGTTCCGTTAGACAAGATACATGTGGACGAACAACTACGCTTCATCGAGGAACCAGTGGAAGTTATGGACCGAGAGGTCAAGACGCTCAAACATAGTCGTATCCATGTCATCAAAGTTCGTTGGAACTCAAAGCGTGGACCAGAGTTTACCTGGGAACGCGAAGATCAGATGAAGAAGAAGTACCCACAACTGTTCAACGATCAGACAACTACTTCTTAAGGTAGTCATTCTTGAGATACCTTTTCCTTTAAATTTCGAGATGAAATTCCCTTCAACAAGGAGATGATGTCACAACCCTGTCAAAACCTTACAAGACTTACACGTTACAACTCACTGAATCTTATACATTTAACTAAACTCAACATTCTAATTTTCAGGACGATAATTCTTTCAACAAGGGGATGATGTGACAACCCGAGTTTTCAGGTTAAAATCCATTTCTATTACCTAACCTTTCTCCGCTATGTACTAACTAGTAATCTTATTATTATTATTATTATTATTATTATTATTATTATTATAATTATTATTATTATTATTTATTATTATTATTTTTTTATTACTATTATTATTATTATTATCCTTGTTAGCTAAACAAAATCAAGAAAGGGAAATCTTGTGAAGTTGAGGGACCTCAAATGACATTAACCAAACTTGATTTAAATTAATATAACTACCCAACCCACCACCCGTTTCTCCCTCAAACTCAACAACCCTAAACACCCTCATACTCCTTGGCCAAACTCCCCATCGCAGCCCCATCCCTCATCTCAGCCTCATCCCTCAATCTCTTCTACCACAGTAGGTTGCCCCTTTCGCCATAGTCCATCCGGCAGCCTTCGTGATCGAGCCCTGCGTTAAAACGACTCCCACTCCACCTCCGATCATAAGCACAGTGAACAAGAGAACCGGCAGTCGTAAAAACTGATCGGAACTTGCTCGTTTTGGTATGATTCTTTCGCTACTCCTTTCATGTTTGTTATATGACGATTTCAGGTTACGGTTTATGGGCTCGTTCACGTGTACGGGTTCAAGGTCGTAACAATCGGGTGATGTAGGTGGGCGATCGAACTTAAGGATGTATGTATGCGTATACGTGCTGCTTGTGTATGGCTGCGTATATTTTAATGTATGCATGTATGTATTTGTTCCGCGTGTATGTGTTTATGTCGTATGTTCATGTGTATGCAGCTGTGTGTATATATACCCACACATGTAATCGGTGTGTGTATATATCTATATAAAGGTGTATGAAATATGTGGTGGTAGTTCTGCAAGTAGGGTATGAATATGTGTGGTTTTATGGATGTGAATATGTATGTATATGTGTGTTGTGTGCTTGGAGTCTTGGCAGTGTATGCATGTATGCATGTGAATTGTGTGTGTATGGATTCATAGTGAATGATGAGGGCAGTAAGGTGAGAATGTTATGGTGGCTTATGGTTGTGGTTGTTGGTAGGTGCATGGAGGTGTGAAAGTGGGCACATGTGGAGTTGTGTGTGTGTCACATGAAGTGTGTTTCTGCATGTGAGTGTATTAAACGTGAGATGTGTGTGTGTGTGTTAACAATGTTGGGCGTATGGGGGAATATATATAATAGGCGTATGACTTTGCATGCCAAGTGGACGCATGGAGAGATGGTGGATGTATGGAGATTTTTGGTTTAGGCGTATGAACAAGATTATAGGTGCATGGGTGTTTGTGAGTTAAGCTAATGTATACGTGTTCTGTGTGCATGTATAAGAGTACGTATGTTTCATGTTGGGTTCATGAATGCATGTTTGCATGGGTGTGTTAATGGTAACATATATATTATGGTGGTGTAAATTATTATATAAGTAAGTTGCTTGACTGTGTTACACGTGAATGAGTAAACCTCAACAACTGACGACCGACGCTATAAACGTGATGCGAACGTGAAACCGTGCGACTCTTATATTCGTAAATAATAATTAATATTAATTATATATGTACTTAATGAACCTCAGGTTAATTGGAAACCCGATCTTTTGGTGCTTACGTTTTTGTTGTAACGCATTCAAGGTGAGTTTTCACGGCCCCATTTTACATTCTTTTCTTTCCGGGGGAGAAAACATGCAAACACTATTTTTGTTATGGTTGTCAGTATTATTGATATCGCATGTTATGTTAGTGGAAACACATTTGAAAGTCCTTACAGTATCAGACCGTTAGTAATGGGATTAGCGAGGTAATTCTGAGTAGTACTACTGGGTTTGACAAACCCCGCCCGGGCTAGTCGCGCTAGCTTGATTGGAGGTCAAACGGGTGCGTAATTGACCTAACGATTGCCACGGTCTGTGATAGACGTGGTGGAAAGGCACTAAACACACAGTCAGCTTCGGTTTGAAACACTAAGTAACTTGTTTATAGGCTAGCTATCTATCGATATGCTTTATATACTAAACCATGTGAAATGCTTTCTGACACATTACTTGTTGATTAAACCTGTGGACTCACCAACTTTATGTTGACACACTTTAGCATGTTTTCTCAGGTCACAGGAACGCAAAAGGTTAAGAACCCAGCTAGGATGCATTCATGGCATACATCGCAACTCAACTGTTTCGTTTAGTTAAACTTTACTGACTTTTATGGTTTAAACGCATGTTGATACAATTTACTATTGATTTCTGTTTTCGAAACGCTTCCGCAAGTTTGAAACACTTATGGTTAATTTAAAAGTCTAATTACTTAATGTGATGTTTTGTAATTACTGTGTCTGGTGTAACTGGTGCTATCTGAGATCCTAGTGTGTCACACGCCTGACGGTAAAACCCCGTTA
Organism: Flaveria linearis; assembly: GCA_024085815.1. Taxonomy (NCBI): domain Eukaryota; kingdom Viridiplantae; phylum Streptophyta; class Magnoliopsida; order Asterales; family Asteraceae; genus Flaveria; species Flaveria linearis. Next base: position 63,213,538 of record CM044012.1, read on the forward strand.
GCGGATTTTGAGGGTGTGACAATTAATCTTTAAAGTGTAAACTAATAAACTACATTAAGAACTTACCATATACCGATTCATGTCCAATTATAAGAACTTACCGATCTACCGATTCATATTCAAGAAACTGCAACCTCTTCTTCTTTAAGATTGTAACCCTAGTAGGCTAATATAGAATTAGATTTAGAACCGAGTAGTTGAAAGGTGCAATTTTTTCATGGTGTAAAATCACATTTTGTATGGAAAGAGCTCTTTTCAAGGTTTCTTGCTTTCAATTTAGGAATCTAACCCCCTTAAAGAGATAGAAAAAGGAAAAAATAGAAAGAAACACACCTGACATAGCAATTTGTTGCGATGAAGTGGTTAATTCATTTTCACCGCCATTGTCATCTTGATTATTAAAATGTTCATAGCTCATCCTGCAAATTAACCCATCAAACATATGGTATTTCCTTCGAACATGCTTATAAATCATAATTACGACTAATCATCATCCTAGGTTAAAAAGTTTTTAAAAATCAACATATTATAGGTTAAATGGTACAGGTTAATTTTCTGATGATCTGGACTATTGAAATCTCCGTCATCCTTTGTCTTACCATTGAGATGTCAAATATGGAGTAGAAAAGTTTCACTGGTACTAAAGGTAGAGAGCGAAGCTCAAAAGGGATGAACATGAACGGTGAAAATTATCGTACCTCGTTAAGCCGATTCTAGGGTTCTTCTTTGGACTCTCAATAAGGTGTTCTTGTGGATGTTTGTAACAGAGCTGAAAGTAAAAGAAGAAGGAATCTTTCTTCTTTGTTTACATGAATGGGTTTTTACTATTAATTAAAGAAAACCCTAACTCGTAAATCAAAACCCCAACTGGTTCTAAGGATACAACAAGTACAGAAACAGTGAAGATTAGAGTAACGAAAGATCATAGTGGCATGGCTGTGGAAGATGAGGATCAACCGAGTGTAGATGGATGATGAGAGGTATTTGAATTAGGGAGATTGATTTTTAGGAGTGCGAGAGAAAGAGAAAGATGGTGTTTGAATTTTAAAAAGGGGCGAGTTTTGAAAGCTTTAAGGGATTCAAAGCTTCAAGAGTTGTACTATGAGTTATAAGAGTTGTAAAACTCTTAATTTTAAAAGTTTTGATCAAATGACCTTTCTACCCTTCCAATATTCTTATTCTTATTAAAGACTTTGGTCGGTGGCTACAGTGCCACCATACCAACAAAACCCTAATCCCCAAATTAGAGCAGATACAAACAGAGAGAGAAGAGCTCTCACCGCCTCGACGAAGCGCCAGGAGTGGATCGGTATAATTGACGGTGGTTTTAGGGTTTCGTGGCTTCGATAAGTGAGCGGTGGTGGTCATTGGAGGTTTTAGTGGAGTCGATGGTTCGGATGTTGGCTATCTGGGTGCAACAGTGATTTACAGTTGCGATGCTTGTGAACCTAAGGATGCTGACGGTGACATATATTCACACACTCATTACACTCACTGATGCACAATAGGTATCGTATAATTTCAAATCTTTCTAAAATCATACCGATTTCATCAACAATTTTCTCTCAAGCCTCAATGCTACCGTTCGTTCTTCAGTGTTCTTGATGTTTAATCTCTTTAATCTCTTTAGTGTTCTTGATGTTTAATCTCTTTAATCACTGAAGTAGTGATCGGATTCAGTTATTTTATTCAATTTTGAGGTTAGTTATGGCGGAATGACGGTGAGCTAGTGCATTTTTAGCTGTTTGTGATGGACAACAGAGGAAGCGGTGGTGGTGCGTCGTTTGTGGCGGTTAGAAGGGTTTCTCAAGGGCTTGATAGAAGCAACACCTGTCATACGAGTTCAGGTATGTTGTTTTAGTTGTAGAAATCAACGTTTTGATTGAATGTTAGGTGCTTAGATGATTACTTGCATTGATTTCCTTTTGAGGTTGCTTATGTTTCCATCAGTTTTGTTTCCCTTTTTTTAGTTTTTTTTAATTTAGGGGTAGAAGAAGTTAGTTTTACAGGGCTCTCCAATTTTAAATTTTGCACAAATAACTGTGAATCTAAAATGTTAAATTCCATTTTTTTTCATAAAAGTATAACCTTCAATAGGTGGTGCAGTTGTATGCTTCTTGAGTTTTCCTGTAATGGGTTCTCATGGTTACTGAAACAGAAAGGAAAAAAAAGAATAAGTAATAATAAAGAGTTGAAGTATGGATCTGTTCTTTGATGCTCAAAGTTGTGTATTGTTTAAGTTGTTCATTGTAGATGTTTGATTTTGTCCTGGAGACAGAGTGTAACTATACATATATGGCTTGGTAGACCTTTTTCCTTTATGAGTTGCTGAGTAGTGTCGGCCTACATAATAATATCAAGCACATTGATGTATCTGACTTCTGAGTCAGACTGCAAATGCATTCATGGTTATTAATTGGGTGGTGCTTTTGGCTCATGGATAGTTGGACTTTAAAAGGGTGGTTGTAAGTTGTAATTGTAACCACGTTTGTTAAAAATGTTGACATTTAGCTGTCCTATCTTGGAGCTTATATATGTTTTTTCTGTTTGTTAGTTTCTTTTAATCTTCTTATATATAAAGCCTGTAAAGTTTAAAGGACTTAGGAACTCATTTGTGCATTATATCTCTTAAAATTACAGCTGAGGTTGTGGCAGGATCAACAGCATGGCTTGGCAGAGGCCTTTCATGCGTTTGTGCTCAGGGAACAGAAGAAGATTCTCACCCTTCATTTGAGTTGACACCTGCACAGGTCATGTTTTTAGACTAATTTACAACATAAGCGCATCTGAATTTTTGGTAACTTTTATACCGTTGAAGGCTATTTCTATTTCTTGGTAATATGCACAGAGAAAGTAGACATTTGGGCTTTAATTATCATAAAAATTTGTTTGGCCTGTGCATGGTTTTTCACAGCTTCCTACTCAACACACACAGACACACACTCACAACCTCTTCAACACAGATCTCATCCCCTCATACACCACACATTAGCCCTAAATCACGTCGAGCTCCGAGAGGTTGAACGACGGTTGTTTGCCGGTGGTGGTGAGTTGAGCGGTGGTGGTAGGTGCAGACGACAGTGGTAGCGGCAATGGTACGGTGATCTGTGGCTCGCGTTGGGGTAGCGGTAGGGTTAGGTCCGGCCGGCGGTGAGGGCGGTTCGCGGTGCGGTTGGCGGTGGCGGTGGTCGTCGGTGGCGGAATCGGCGTCATGATTGACGGAGGTTCTCCGATTTGCAGATGAAAATATGAAATTGATTGTTTGTGTGATTGTGTGTGTGTGTGTGTAATTGGCAACTACTTCTCTCCCGTTGTTCAATCTAACCCCTAAATCTTCACCCCTGTGTTTCCGCTTTCACATCGCCGGCAACAAGCCTTTGTTTACTTCCTCTTACGCTAAGTTTGGATCATCGGAGAAGAATCAAGACGGAGGAATTCAGATTTCTGTTTGTAAAGCAGTTGCTTCTCTCGTTGTGGTTTCGTGATCTCGATGCTGATGAATTCAGACATCCTCTTGACAAGCAGGTATTTCGATCTTCAACGAATACGTATTGTAACTTCTGTTTTTCTAGATGTTATTGCGGTTATGTACTTTTCAGGTTATGTTGTTCGGATTTGTAAGCTGTGAACTGAATGAATATCCTTGTGTTGTTTGTTGATTCGAAGTTTTTAATTTGCTTTTTAGAATACACTGCTTTTGAAGGCGATTCCAGGTCTGAACGAGATCGGGAAAGCTTTGTTAGGTAAAATTGTAGTGGTTTGTTGAGTATTTCATGGTGATTAGGGTTTATATATCGTGTGCGATGTTACGTTAACGAAAACTGCTGTTGATTTGTATTCATAGGTTAGAATTTACAAATCTTCTGTTTGCAGGGATATGTATGCATCTATAGGCAATGATTTTTTGAATTTGTACAAATAGACTGTCATGTTTTATTATAGCATTCTTGGTTTTCGTATCGAATTGAAGGGAGCATATCAGAACAGGTCATGGTACTTGAAAACATAGGAACCTCTATTCTTGTATCAGAAAAACAGGTGATTTTTAGTCTCATCATAGGATGTTCTTTAGAAGATGGATATATTGTATATAATTCCACTTATTCTTTCCACAAACTTATATGTAAGTTTTAAAATCCACCTCAATGTGCTTATTTAAATCTCTTTCTAAATTATACATACTATCAATTCTGTTATTTGGTCTTATACTTTTCTTGCTAGCGAAAGATTGCGTTTTGTTTTCTTTCAGCTTTTAGAACTTCATCACTTGATGGTCCAGTCAGCAGCAGCACTGAAAATTGAAGCACCTGACTTGTATGTACGCCAAAGCCCGGTACCTAATGCGTATACGCTAGCCATTAATGGTAAAAAGCCGTTTATTGTTGTTCATACAAGCCTTGTAGAGCTTCTTACTAGAAAGGAGTTGCAGGTAACTTATATTATTCTTTCCTCACATATACTTACTTAATTTATACTCATATAAATATACTTCATTCGTGATCTTAAATGCTATTAACACAACATGTTAAACTTCTATTAACAGGCTGTTTTGGCTCATGAGCTATGACACCTCAAGTGTGATCATGGTGTATGGCTAACATTAGCAAACATTCTTACTGTTGGAGCCTATACCATACCTGGTAGGTTTGGCCTAAAGTTAAAAAAATTAGTGAATTTATAATCTCTAACAATTTATTCTATATGTTCAGGGATTGGAGGCATGATAGCCCAGAATTTAGAAGAACAACTATTTCGTTGGCTTCGAGCTGCAGAGCTTACTTGTGATCGGGCTGCACTTCTTGTAATTCAAGATCCCAAGGTATACAATCAACAAGTATATAACTTACTTCTATAGTTTTTTCCTTTTTAATCTTTTATGTATGTCATACAAGAGGTGGTCGTTTCTGTTCTAATGAAACTTGCTGGAGGATGCCCATCTTTGGCTGATCAATTAAATGTGGACGCCTTCTTAGAACAAGCCCGATCTTATGACAAAGCATCTTCAAGTCCAGTAGGATGGTATATAAGGTAAATCTAAGCTTTGTAATGGAGTTGAGGTGGCAAAATGGGCATTTTTAGTTACGGGTAAAAATGGGTAGGATCAAACTGAATAAATTCTTCTACAGGTGAAAACACTTAGATAGGTGACCTTCAAGACTTTTTGTCCTAAACACTTAAAGATCTTATAATCATCAGTGTATCAAACACGAATACCAAATTTGACAAGTATAATAATATCTCAATTCTTTTGCATAATTTGATTACGGGGTTTTATGCATCGCATAACCTTTCATCCCGTTTGACCTGTTATACCCATTTGGCCCATTTATAGATAAAACATAACCGGGTTTGAGGTTTGGGGGTGGCGCTTTTCTTGTGAGTTTTTTGGTTTCTTGACACGTCTCTTTGATGGGTGTTTCGATTACGTTCATTTATAGCATTCGTTGGCGTTGTCTTTCTTCGGGTTCCTACTTTCTTTCTTTCGTTATCGATACGCTGTTAAGGTTTGGGTTTTCCTTTTGTTTGCTTTTTTTGGAGCTTTGATTTACGTCAGTTTTTCTATATAGGACTGTGTCGCGCTTTGATTTACGTCAGTTTTTCTATATAGGACTGTGTCGCGCTTTGATTTTCGTCTATTTTGTTTATGGTGTTGGGCTTTGATTTAGTTTTGGGTTCTGAATGTTCTTGTGTGTTATGAATTTGGGGTTTTAGTGTGTTTTACTTTGTGTATTTTGCTGATTTTATGTTTCAAACCTTCATTTTGATTTTGATTTAGGGTTACGTTAAAACTCGCATAGCCGCGTCAACGCGCGGGGCCCAAACCTAGTTCATATTAATATAGTGTGTGCATATATATATATATAGAGAGAGAGAAGATATGGATCAAATATTAATCCTTGTTTATTGCGATAACTCATTAACCTAACTAGTGGTCCACAGCAAGCCACGTCTTCACTGTAACTTAGAGTTACAGTGGTAAAACTAGTGGTCCAAAACAAAAGTTAAAAAAAATATAAAAAATATAGCAAGAATATACTCAAATTAAAGATATTAAAATGATCTTTTTAATGATGTAATTTGTTTATAAATAACATTATACAAAAAAGTTAAAAAGATTTAAAAAAAGGGTAGAGTTTTTTTAAAATGGAGGGAAAATTAAAAATTGAGGAAAAATCATTACATCAGTGGTGTAACGTGATGTAAAAGTTAGTTACACTGGTGTAAGTGGACGCTACATTAGAGTTAACGAGTTATCGCAATAAACAAGGGTTAAGAAAGGAGCCTTACCCTATATATATATATATATATATATATATATATATATATATATATATATATATATATATATATATATATATATATATATATATAGTCAGAATCATTACAGAATCATTTTTTATTTTCAGAACCAAAAGAACCATTGATTTACATAGATATAAGTTAAACCTGATGATATTTAGTTTATTGTTTATATATATATATATATATATATATATATGTGTGTGTGCGTGCGTGTGTGTGTGTGTCCGGGAAGGTTTCTGAGAAAACCGATAGTTATGTGAAAATCAAAGAAAACCACGGAAGCCAATAACTTATATCATTTTTTTTGGTTATTTTAATTGGTAAAAGGTTATTTAAGCTTTTGTTACATATATGTTGAACATAAATACGAGAATAAAGGGTTTTACGTATACGTAACAATATGTCGATTGAAAATTTGTTATGTATATTTAACCTATATGTGAGGTATATGTAAAATCATGCTACGGTTTTTTATTTGTTCCATACTCTTATTTATATATACACATACACACGTATAAAGGGTGGTGATGAAAAATTTGTAAATTATATGGCCGATTACATTGGTTTTCTCTAGTTTTTACATAACATTGTGGTTTTTTTATGATCTCTCTCTCTCTCTCTCTCTCTCTCTCTATATATATATATATATATATATATATTCACAAAGAAATTAAACAATTATTACATCATACTATAAATTTGTTGTGTGTGTATATCACTTAATTCCTTAATATTTATGAGATAGTACATGATCTGTGACAATGTTTGTTGTTTGAATGTATGTATTTATAATGCGTCACACCACCTTCATATTAGTGTGTATACATTAAGATATATAACATGTATGGATTATATAAATATTATAATGAGCAAATAAACAAAATATTTTACATAAGTTCCTATTATAATTGTGTTTTGAAACTTTAGCTTTTACGCAAGTTTAATTATTTCTAGTTACATATATAGTGGTGATGTTTGTTTTTAAGCTAGTTTTTCTTTTATAACTTGTGATACATACTTTTGTGATCAACTTATTTTGGTGTATGATCTTATATAAATTTATCTAAACCGATAGTGTCGTAAAACACGGAATTTCCGCTGCAACTTTACTAAGGGGCTGTTTGATTACTGCTGATTCAGTAGGATTTAACTGAGTCAGAAACTGACACAGTTAGAAGTTCTGACTGAGTCTGCGTCTAACTGAAACTTGGCTTTTTGATTCAGTAACTGACTGACTCTGTTTAATGATAAAAATAACCATATTGTCTCGTAGTTTTGACAAGTTTGAATTTAAATGGTGTTGTGTAATCAATAAAAATAGTCAAATTTTTAAAAATAACATAATAGCTTAAAATTCAAAATATCATACAAAATACAAGTTAAACATTAATCAAACATAATCCAAATAAACACATCAAATTTCAAACATATTACAAGAGTTTGCATACAAATCTAACTTAAAACATCTAAAAGCAGTTGATTAACAATTTGGTCACGCAAAGTAGCCATATATTTAACGCTTCTGAACCTCACTCTATACCTTGTGTGTTTTGATCATCACTTCCTCCACCTTCACCATTAGGGGTAGCCATAGTATTCTCTTTACTGTTTATAAATAATTCATCTTGAATATTGTATTTCTTATAAAATTATAGACCTCAAAACAAATAATGACAACGTCTTTTTGCACCTACGTCTTTTTGCACTGGAAAAGGATAATAAGTCATTTGTTTTAGGATTGGAAATCTTGCTTTTAATACACCATAAGCACGCTTAATAACATTTCTAAGGCAAGTATGAGCATGGTTAAATCTTTCTTCCTTAGTTAATGGCATTCGCCATTGAAAATCAGCTAATCAATACTTAGTATTGCGGTATGGAGTCATAAATCTACGAGTGTTGGTAGATGCAACGTCGTAAAGATAATATTTATCTGTAAATGCCAGTGTGACATCTATTATATATCAAGCTTGACATGATGACATCTATTATATATCAAGCTACTAAAATTTTATATGCAGCGTCTCAATCATGAGCATGATTAAATCTTTCTTCCTTGTTTAACTGTTTAAAAATTTTTATACATATAATCAACCTACTAACATAAAATAATCTTATTAAAAAGGTTTTCATAATAAAAAATACATTTGCCTCCGCTTCCCATTCTTCATGACTCATATTAAAAGTGTTGGTTATATGATCATAAATATTCCCCGTTTTGTTTTTCAGGTTCACTCAAGCCACGTCCTTTAACTTCAGGTAGTCATATCAATTTCTGATTTCAAGAACACAATATCAAATTTGAATTCAAGAACACAATATCAAATCTGATTTCAAAAACACATTATGAAATCTTATTTCTAAAATCCATACAACATTAATTCTGATTTCAAGAACATAATATCAATCTGATTTCAAGAACATATTATCAAATCTTATTTCTACAACCCATACAACATCAAATCGGATTTCAAGAACACAATATCAAATCTGATATTAAAAACATATTATCAAATCTAATTTCAAGAAACCATATAAGTAGCATCAAATCGGATTACAAGAACACCATATCAAATCTGATTTCAAGAACAACCTTAAGAACTAGAACAAAATTTCTGATCATACAACTATGGAAACTAGAACAAGAACATCTTCAAAACACACTACAAGAAAAATAATTTTTTGTGTCAACATTATTTGCGGCGATACTAGTTTCGTCGCAAACAATGCACTAAACGACAAAAAGCAAGCGTTTTTTTGACTTTTTTAGTCAAAGTTATTTTTTGCGGCAATATGTTCGTCGCAAAAAACTAAAAATAATTTACTTTTGTTTTTTTAATATAAATAACTTTTGCGGCGATCATTATTCGTCGCAAAAAACATTTTTAATTTTTTTTGTAATTAAATAATTATTTTTCAAGGCGGGATTTTCCCGCTTATTTATTTGCGGCGACTTTCTCGTCGCAAAAGATAATTTTTTATTAAATAATTAATTAGTATTTAATTAATAAACGCAAAAGGTTTATTGCGGCGAAATGTCGCCGCAAAAGGTTTTATCATCTTCTTAAGTCGGGTTTTTTCAGATCTGTTTCACAATTTCACTCCACCAAGGCAAACCGCACTCCACCACCTCTGGTGCCGCCGTCGCCGATGACCGTCGACCTCACTCCTTCACGTTGACCTTCGATCGACCCCACTCCACCACCTCCATAACTTCGACCTCACTCCGACTCCTTCGGTCTCCCCTTCCCCACTCCACCGTGGCTCCTCCTTCGGTCGACCACCGCCGCTAGTTCACTGCCGTCGCCGCTCCCTTGCACCATAGTCACCACCACTTTTAATTTAAGGTAATAACCTTACTCTTTTCTAATTTTTGTGTTAATTTATTGTTATTATTTGAAATTAGGGTTAGGAAATTTATATGATGAAATGAAAATAGGATAAAGTTTATATTTTTTCTGTTAATTAATGTATGTATTTTTGTATGTATGTATATGATGACATGTGTGTATTTGTGTATGTATGAAATTAGGGTTAAGAAGTTTATAAGATGAACCTTTAATTTAGTTGAGATGATGAACATGTGTGTATATGAGAATGTATGTATTTGTTGTGTTAATTATGAACCAACATGTCCAACAAAGGGAAGCAAACGATTAAGGGACATGGCGGCCGGACATCTCTAGCGCAGTGTCATTATCTGTTTGTATGTTGTTTTAATCTAATGTGTTTATAAATTTGTTTTATGTGTTTGTAAGTTACTATTATACGATTATATATCTATCTAATGTGTTTACAGCGGGAAGAGAGTTCTGATGAACCAGGTAGTGCCATATTAGCATATCGGCACTTCTATACCAACTCAAGCGGTAATTTTTATCAACCCGAACCCGTTGCATACTATGTAAGTAATGTACACAGCTTAAATCTTATAAAAGTGAAGTGATATATAACATCGCCATGTATATAACATTTTATTGTTTTTTGTAAACTAAACAGGAGCAAATGGTCGCGCTTCAACAACACCCTGAATTATCAGAGAAGCAAATTATGCGACAAGTCTTGGGGGAGCGGCCCGGGTGGGAACGTGGCATCGGACCAATGCCAAGCGTGCCTTCACAACCTCCACCTCCACTTCATAGAACAGATCAGCGGATGTTTTCACAGGCTGAGGTTGAGGAGATGATATCAACGAGACTAGCAAGCGAACAAGAACAATGGCAGTCTCAAATGATGGCAGATATGATTACACAAATGCATAGTCAAATTCAAACCCAAGTCCATAACGCCTTGAGGAAAAGTGGTCATTCTCAACAAAGTGATGATGAAGATGATGGTGGGTCATCATTTTGATTTGATGTTTGTTATGAATATTTTGAAACATTTTGGATATTTGTTTGTATCACTTGTTAACTCTAAACAATCGTTAGCTTTTATGTTATCGTTTGTAATTACGATTGATCTGATTGTTGGGATGGTATTATTGACATTTAAAAGCAGGTTTTGTACCCAAAAATACTGGGTGGGTTTCTACGAATGCAGCTGAATTTCTTTTAAAAAAAATTGATTTTTTGCGGCGATATTTCGTCGCAAAAAAGATTAATTAATATTTTATTTATTTGTTTTTTCAAATTTAAAAAGAAAATATAAATATATTGCGGCGATTTTCTCGTCGCAAAAAACTTTTTCAGAAATATTTTTCTTTTTTTTAAATCCAGGTAGGGTCCACTATATATATATGATCAGGATCATTAAGAACCATTTTTTATTTTCAGAACCATTGATTTACATAGATGTAAGTTAAACCTAATGATATTAGTTTATTGTTTATGTGTGTGTGTGTGTGTGTGTGTGTGTGTGTGTATCCGGGAAGGTTTCTGAGAAAAACAATAGTTATGTGAAAATCAAAGAAAACCACGGAAGCCAATAACATAAATCATATTTTTTGTTATTTTAATTGGTAAAAGGTTATTTAAGCTTTTGTTACATATATGTTGAACATAAATACGAGAATAAAGGGTTTTACGTATACGTAACAATATGTCGATTGAAAATTTGTTATGTATACTTAACCTATATATGACGTATATGTAAAATCATGCTACGGTTTTTTATTTGATCCATACTCTTATTTATATATACACATACACAAGTATAATTAAAGGGTGGTGATGAAAAATTTGTAAATTATATGACCGGTTACATTGGTTTTCTTTACTTTTTACATAACATTATTGTTTTTTTATTATCTATCTCTCTCTCTCTCTCTCTCTCTCTCTCTATATATATATATATATATATATATATATATATATATTCACAAAGAAATTAAACAATTATACATCATACTATAAAATTTGTTGTGTGTATATCACTTAATTCCTTAACCTATATATGACGTATATGTAAAATCATGCTACAGTTTTTTATTTGATCCATACTCTTATTTATATATACATCATACTTTTGTTGTTTGAAAGTATGTATTTATAATGCGTCACACCACCTTCATATTAGTGTGTATACATTAAGATATATAACATGTATGGATTATATAAAGGGTTGGCAGTTCCCATAAGAATAATCATATTCCATAACTATAAGTATCATTTACATAGAGTATATAAATCAAAGATGTATTAGTACGGGTTAATTGGTTACATGATTAGAATATGAGAGATTTCCATACCAATTATCATTATAACAATCCGTATATTTACGATAGGATCACAATATTAAATACAAAATATTTACGATACGATTTAATCATGTATCTTGGCTAATATATTTGGTAAATTTGTATAAAAGATTACTTTACCCTTTATAACAAAACAAAAAATTAAAATACCCACATCACCCTTCTTCCTCATGCCCTAAAATTACAGCAGCAATCGGCCACCCCTCTTGTTAAAGATTTGCTCATGAAACTTTATTGTCCGATAAAATTCATATTTTCGAAAACACAACCTTCTTACAAATTACAACCCCAATCATCATTTCTACTTTGATTTAAAGCAGAAAAGAAGAAAGAGGTGACTACATGGTGGTTTTCACAATTTCATTTGTGGTTGTTTTCTCATATTTCATCTATGGGAAAGAATATTAATGAAAAATAAGGGGTATGGTGGGTTTTTATTCTAAAGAACGTAGCACTAACTTGATAAAAATATTAATGAAAAATTTAATGGTCATTCACTCTACGAACCCTTCACGTTATCCATAAGTAAATGGTGAGGGATATGATCGATATAATTTTCAAACTTGGGACTAAACATTCAATATCAGTAATATCCCTAGGAGAGTTGTTAAGTCTATTTATCAGTAATATTATAGTAAAATTTATCTGTCTTAGTCATTGTCTAATATCATAGTAAAATGTATCGGTGTCAAACTTATTTCAATGATGTTGTGGTTGCTTTTGTGACGTATGCTTAATTGTTTACGTGATGTATGCATTATTATTCTGATTGTTATGAGTATGCTTACGTGATGTATGTGATGTATGTAATATAATCTAATTATTTTGTTTATGGACATGCATATGCATATACAAAACTCTATTGTGATGTATGCTTATGTGATATATGCACTATAATTTGGTTGTTATCGTTGTCGAGCCGGTGGTCTCTTTGGAAGCGGTATCACTGTCTCCTAAGATAGAGGAAAGACTGGCTACCTCATATCCCTCCCAAATCCTACTCTCAGTAGGACATATTGGGTATGTTTGTTTGTTTAGTTGTTAAGTCTATTTGTTTTTGCAGATTGACTCAATAGAATAAACTGGTTGGTGTGTTGGTAAGTGTTTTAATTGGGTCGAGTGTTTGAGGGTTTGCAAACATGTTTTATTTTCGTTTTCTTTTTCATTGACCTACGCTTAAAAACGTCTCGCATTGTAATTTTTAATTCCAACTATCGTATTAAAAAATTAATAATGAGCAAATAAACAAATATTTTACATAAGTTCCTATTATAATTGTGCTTTTGAAACTTTAGCTTTTACGCAAGTTTAATTATTTCTAGTTACATATATAGTGGTGATGTTTGTTTTTAAGCTAGTTTTTCTTTTATAACTTGTGATACATACTTTTGTGATCAACTTATTTTTGTGTATGATCTTATATAAATTTATCTAAACCTATAATGTCGTAAAACACGGAATTTCCACTGCAACTTTACTAAGGGGTTGTTTGATTACTACTGACTCAGTAGGATTTGACTGAGTCAGAAGCTGACACAGTTAGAAGTTCTGACTGAGTCTGCCTCTAACTGAAACTTGGCTTTTTGATTCAGTAACTGACTGACTCTGTTTAATGATAAAAATAACCATATTGTCTCGTAGTTCTGACGAGTTTGAATTTAAATGGCGTTGTGTAATCAATAAAAATAGTCAATTTTTTAAAAATAACATAATAGCTTAAAATTCAAAATATCATACAAAATACAAGTTAAACATTAATCAAACATAATCCAAATAAACACATCAAATTTCAAACATATTACAAGAGTTTGCATACAAATCTAACTTAAAACATCTAAAAGCAGTTGATTAACAATTTGGTCACGCAAAGTAGCCATATATTTAACGCTTCTGAACCTCACTTTATACCTTGTGTGTTTTGACCATCACTTCCTCCACCTTCACCATTAGGGGTAGCCATAGTATTCTCTTTACAGTTTATAAATAATTCATCTTGAATATTGTATTTCTTATAAAATTATAGACCTCAAAACAAACAATGATAACGTCTTTTTGCACCTACGTCTTTTTGCACCTACGTCTTTTTGCACTGGAAAAGGATAATAAGTCATTTGTTTTAGGATTGGAAATCTTGCTTTTAATACACCATAAGCACGCTTAATAACATTTCTAAGACAAGCATGAGCATGGTTAAATCTTTCTTCCTTAGTTAATGGCATTCGCCATTGAAAATCAACTAATCAATACTTAGTATTGCGGTATGGAGTCATAAATCTACGAGTGTTGGTAGATGCAGCGTCCCAAAGATAATATTTATCTGTAAATGCTTGTGTGATATCTACTATATATCAAGATTGACATCTATTATATATCAAGCTAATAAAATTTTATATGCAGCGTCTCAAGCATGAACATGATTATATCTTTCTTCCTTGTTTAACTGTTTAAAAATTTTTATAGATATAATCAACCTACTAACATAAAATAATCTTATTAAAAAGGTTTTCATAATAAAAAATAACTTTGCCTCCGCTTCCAATTCTTCATGACTCATATTGAAAGTGTTGGTTATATGATCATAAATATTCCCCGTTTTGTTTTTCAGGTTCACCCAAGCCCCGTACTTTAACTTCAGGTAGTCATATCAATTTCTGATTTCAAGAACACAATATCAAATCTGAATTCAAGAACACAATATCAAATCTGATTTCAAAAACACATTATGAAATCTTATTTCTAGAATCCATACAACATTAATTCTGATTTCAAGAACATAATATTAATCTGATTTCAAGAACACATTATCAAATCTTATTTCTACAACCCATACAACATCAAATCGGATTTCAAGAACACAATATCAAATCTGATTTTAAAAACACATTATCAAATCTAATTTCAAGAAACCATATAAGTAGCATCAAATCGGATTACAAGAACACCATATCAAAGCTGATTTCAAGAACAACGTTAACAACTAGAACAAAAGTTCTAGTCATACAACTATGAAAACAAGAACAAGAACATCTTCAAAACAAGAACAAAAGTTAAAATCTAGTATACCTTCTGCGGAGGGTGGAGCGGCGGAGGGATGGCGGTTCGCGGAGGGGGGTCGCGGTCAGAAGCTCCGAACCCGATCAGACCATAAAATCAAGATTATCAAACACGCGAGTCAGCCAGTCAACGGTCAGCGTGGGTCAACGCAAATCAAGCGCGGTCTAACTTGTAATTACTTTTAACCAAATTTTAGATCTAAAAAATATAAATTTCCACGTCAAACCACTAGTAATTACCAACAAACTGCAAGTTTTTAGTTTTCTTTTTTTTAATGTTTTGCTCAAGTAAAATGAAACAAATTTTTAGACATTAATTAGAATCCATGGATGATTTCTGATGAACCAACAAATATTTAAAAGTTCAACTTTTTTATTTAGGGTTGTTGGATTTTAATAATCTATATTTTCATATATTGTTCGAAATTTATACAAACCCAGGAAACATTTATAGACACTTTCAACTTTGATCTTATTTTTTTTCAATGATCTCATACTAGCTGAGAGTTAATTCCCATTAGTTTTATTGATGAAATGTGGTCAATTTTGAGCCATTTTTCAACTCCGACACCGTCTAGCCTTCATTAATTAGGTTTGTTTTTCAGTGTCTAGCCTCCATCGTCACTTGAAATCTACCTCCAACGAGTCAAATGATTCAGTTGAGAAGTGGAGATTGACGGGTTTCAAGGTTCAGTAGTTTTAGATTGTCGGACTTTATGTTAGATTTCAACTTTTTTTTAGTGTTTGGGTCACACAAGCAGTTTGTGTCATCAAAAAACGTAAATGGGCTAACTCTCGGTTAGTAAAAAATCACTGAAGAAATATAAGCTCAAAGTTGGAAGTTGGGATTAATCCCGACCAATAAATAAAAGTTGAGATCATATTTGATACGATTATTATCTTTTAATGGTATTTTAAATCCCCCTAATTGCATATACATACGTCTTTATGAAATCCTATCATCTGGGTCAAAAGTTCAGGAAAAACTAAACTGTAGTGGATTTACAGATCTCATACACAAGATATCTTAATTATAATGTCTTTTGTGAAAAAGAATATTAAAAGTTTGAGTAAAGCTAGCACATGTATAAACAGTTAAAACAAGCAATTACACAACTAATTAACAGAAGATTGGAAGAACACCTAACAATGATCATGAAACAAAGATAAAGAACCACAATAATAGTTGGTAGTCTAATAATAAAAGTAAAAACTTATTAAAAACCAAACCCGATTAAAAGTAGTTACATAGGTCCTAAAATTATCGAAGTATTGTTGTTAACAAATAACAGTACTACCAAAATAGTTGAAACAAAAGAAAAAATCCAATCAAACCTTATTCCTTTGAATGCACCGTAGCTCAAACTAATGACGTTAACTTAAATTCATACTTTTCAAACCCAGTTTTCTAGTAAAGCAGTAATTAATTAGTAGTTTATAAATTTTGTTTTTATCTAACATTTATACTTTTAACTCTTGTATTTGGCAATTTGAACATCTACAAATTTTAACAACGATTTTTCTTTGTATTTATAATATTTCTTTTATTCGATTATTAGTTAGACTAAAACAAGCTTATTTATATTTTAATTTTCAATGTAGTTAGGTTGACGTTTAAAACCAGAATTCTAAAGGTAATAAATAATAAAAAGTAGTTAACGAGATGTATATGAAAGATTGGGATATCATTCTTATATAACCGAAATCGGCACAATCCAAAATAAAATATAACATTAATGGCATGACGTACAAATCTTTATAACTTGAAAGTAAAGTTTACCTAAAACTAAAACCTTATTTTAAAATCCATAATCAATTACAAAACATATCCCTATACTATGTTTCAAACTTCTACTATTAACATCTTAGATTGAAATTCACTAACCTGTCCTTAAACTTGTAATATAAGAGTTGTTTGGTTGCTTATTAATTTACATAACTTATCATCATAAGATTATAGGTTATGATATTTTAAATAGCTTAATTAAACAAGAGTACTTATACTTATCAGCTTATTTTATCCATAAAAAGCTAATAATCCCTTTAAACTAAACTTACTCGAAACAACTCCAACATCTTGTTATATCATCACTTTTGTTCTCTTTTCAAAATTTTAAAATCTAATTAAGTGTAAAATAACATGAACATATTAATGATGATAGTAAATAAAGACCATTCATTTAATAAAATTTAAATTTGAAATGCAAGTTGGTATATAGTTAATTAGTGCCTTGAAAGGAAGTGCAAAATGGAATTATATAAATCCAGGCTGTGTTAATGAGCTTTAGATGTAGTCGAGGGCCGTTTTGTACTCCCAATCATCATCACATGTACTTTTAAATATCAAGGGTTTGTATTGAATGAAGAAGACAAAAGCCTAAAAAATGTTAAACTTTTTCTTTGTAATAAAAAGCCAAGTGATATATATGTGGTGGGAGCTCAACTTGCAACTTCAATTCCCTTTGTGTGTTTGCAAGTGCAGTAGACAACATCAACACCCCCATGATCATGATAAAGGGAAAAGGATAAGATAAACAAACATCAACTTCAATTTATCAGGTTAATTATTATAATCAAAGTAAATTTTAATGTAATAAACTTTAACGTTTAATGTAAGTGTCGTCCTTCTCTTGTTATTTTATCTGACGGGACCATTTCTTGGACGATAACATTTCTTAGGTTCAAAGGGTGAATTGAAGCTGGGAGAAAAAACTCTCTGGGGAGATTATTCTAGCGGGAAAAAACTTTTCTAAAAGAAAATACAAAGAAAGAAAGAAAAGTACTCAATTGTTGTATAGATAACGCGTCACCTTTCTGCTAACATGAGTTATTGCGATGGTAAGACGGCTCTCATTTATTCAAAACACGTACAATGTTTAAATTCTGTAATATGCCAGATACAGATGGTTCATAAAATAAACTATGAGTTGTTCTTAAAAAGCTATTGCACCAGTGTCTAGAGCCTTGGTACTCCAAAACCATGTTGTTAATGAAGAAATGATCGATGATAGAACAAGGTGGTGATGTTTATAGAACAGTAACAGTTTCCATCTGGTTTTCAACAATACATCGATATTATGAGACAAAATAAGAACCAAATGATGATAATTAGACATTAACATTGAATAGGTTTTGATTGGAGTATCTGTCAAACCACGTGGATTATGTTGGAATTTGTTTTTTCATAATAAACAAAAATTGTTTCTGTTGAGTCCTTAAGAACAAGAGGAAATGCATGTCTTTGGTGTCTGGTTTCATAGTCATTACTTGGGGCAACAATACTGACTCATAATTACATTTTTTAAGTGATCCGTTTAATTTTCTATAAAAACTTTTATCTTTTTCATTAGTCATTTCAATATTGTATAATACTTCTATAACTGTTTGTTTTTAATTGAGGCAAATGAAACATATATGAATTTTGGTTAGTGATTTTTTCAATTTTACTTAAATTTAACAATTTATCAAACTTGTTTACTATTTTCTTATTCTTTTCATTCACTACTACGTCCTATTTCCTGTTTTTTGAACAACAAATTTATTCCACCAATTCCAACCAATCTTACACTTGCAAATTTATAAAATGCAACCATATGTTATTTCATGTTAGTTTGGAAAATATAATCACTAAACAATAACGAAGATTTATAAATGTTTTATTTGTCTTACTTGATTTTTAAAATTTTGACATGTTTATAAAAATTACTAGCTATAGTAACCCATGTGTTACACGGGTTGAATAAATAAAAAAATAATATAACAAAATTTATTAATTATAAAATAATATTTTAAGATATAATATCACTGAAATTATGTATTAGAAATGACTGTAAGTTATAAAATAGTGATATCAATTTTTTAAAACTTTATTTTTTTTCAAAAAAAATAAATAAACGTTTTGTTCTAAAACAAACCGTATAAAAATGTCATTTTTAAAAATTTTCTTATTATAACTCTTAAATTTAATTATTTTTGGTTTTAAAAAAATAACTTTTTAAAAATACCAATTTTAAATATTTCGTATTTTTAAAAAAAGTCTTATGCTTTAAATACATTTATTATTTTATAAAAAAATTGTTTATTTAGAAATAACATTAATAAATAGATCTCTTTATTAATTTATTAAATCTAAAAAAGTGTTAAATAGTATTATTAGTAATTAAGGTAATTATTTAATAGGAGAGAGAGGCGGGAAAATTTTGGTGAGAATGATTGTGGTGTTGACACGTGTCATCCCAGATAACTTTTTATTAGAATAGGAAGATACAAGAATGAAACACCCAGTCCAAAATTAAGTAAAAAGGGAATAAAAATATTCTTCATTTTAGGCTAATAATGGCACCATATTCTAAATCTAAAAGAGGAAGAACAACATATATACAGCATCATTCCATGTATCTCTTTTCATCACTAGCTCATTTGGTATATTTATTAAGATCACTAATCTATACAAGCACATGATTTTAAGAAGGCACATTACATATATGCAAGAAGACAATCCTACTCTCAAACAAAGGTTAGGTTGGCTAAGGAATCATATTAATCAAAGTTGTTCAACCATGTGATAAGCATACTAGAAAGTGGATTCTATTTGATCACCATGTTACAAGAACAAACTTTCGGCTTAGAATCTAATGCTATCCCAACCGCAAACTAAAAGTTGCAATAACTTATCATCTTGACTGTTCCCATTGACCAAATCCAAGTCTATGCAATGTTAATTTTGTTGAAAACCGCTACGATTGAGGTTGTTAAGAGTGTATACACAAGTTATAAAAGATCATGTCGAATACAAATATTGAAAACCAGAAGAACAACAAGAACATATGCATAGATCAGTTGGAATTTGTTAAAAAAAGTTGCTTATTCATTTCAAAGCTAGCTAGCTTCCCTATACATCAACTTTACGCGATAGATAAACCCACCCATCGGCTTTCTACTTTCCCTCTTTATCGTTCTTTGGTTACTTTAAGCCACTGCAATTATTAGGACAGCATCAATGTTAAGTTGCTCTCCAGTGGGTGGCCCTGAATACTCATTTGACATGATAATTTTAATCATTTGCTTTATCATGGTTATAAATGTGATTTCTTTATCGTATCAAACTAATATTACAATTATATCGCTTTTTTTCCAAAAAAAGGACTTTTCATGACCTCCTTTGTTTGATACTTTAATTGTTACTGATTCTTACTTAGGATTTTTGGCTTCTATTTGCAGTTTGTTTTTTTATCATGTAAGTTGTAACCGCGATAAATGACATCAGCAAATGAACTAAACCAAGTGACATGAGTCTCATTCTCCACTTGTGTATGCTGGAGATGAGTTGCATGATCGATCATCCATGCAGCCTTTGTTGGTCGCTATAAAGAAAAAGATCTAAAAGCAAGAATCAAATGATGAGAAAGAGATTACAATAAATAATGGACTAAAAGAGTGTGTTGGAATACTTTGAAGGGACCCACCATATAGTCTTAGACCCACATCAGATTCTTTGATATCCTTTGCTTTTCTTGAATGACTATATATTGCTTGCATATATACTTGTGTTATGCACATACAAAAACCAAAACCAAACTAAAACAACTTCAAAAGAAGAAAAAAGCAAAAGCATTTGGACAGACATCATATACACTTGTCCAATGGCCATGCCTCCTAGTTCTAGTTCTGTGGTTCCTGCTTCAGAAGACACTGTTACTAACACTGCTACTGTTTCAAAACCTATGGAAACGGTGAAACCTCATCATGATCAATCTACTTATGTCGCGTATCCTGTTCCTCCACACGCCCGTTCACCCCACCTCGCCTTATACCCTATAACGTTAAAGGTACACACACGTCATGATCATTTGCATTTTATGTTTTGATGTTCTCCTTAATGACTTTTCTCATGTGTTTTCAGTTTGAAGATGTTGTTTATAAAGTTAAAACTGAGAGAAAAGGTACATGTTGCGGTGGAGAAGTGAGCATGAAGGAGAAGACGATATTGAATGGGGTGACGGGTAAGGTTTGCCCCGGGGAGATACTTGCAATGTTAGGTCCATCCGGCAGTGGTAAAACCACCCTCCTCACGGCTCTTGGTGGACGACTTACAGGTAAACTATCCGGAAAGATTACATATAACAGCAGCCAGTTTTCTGGTTCTATGAAAAGGCGAACGGGGTTTGTGACACAAGATGATGTGTTGTATCCTCATCTTACTGTCACTGAAACCTTGTTATTCACTGCTATGTTAAGGCTACCTAAAAGTTTGAGTCAAGAGGAGAAAGTAGAGCACGTGGAGCGAGTTATAGCTGAGTTGGGGTTAACTCGGTGTAAGAATAGTATGATAGGCGGTCCACTGTTTAGAGGTATTTCAGGTGGAGAGAAAAAGAGGGTGAGCATTGGTCAAGAGATGCTAATCAACCCAAGCTTGTTGTTGCTGGATGAGCCAACCTCTGGTCTAGACTCGACCACGGCTCAGAGGATTCTAAACACAATTAAACGGCTTGCTAGTGGAGGCAGAACAGTGGTCACAACTATTCATCAGCCGTCTAGCCGGCTCTACCACATGTTTGATAAGCTAGTTTTGTTGTCCGAGGGCTCTCCTATTTACTACGGTCCTGCATCCACTGCTATGGAGTATTTCTCGTCCGTTGGATTCTCGACATCCATCACAGTGAATCCAGCTGATCTTTTACTAGATCTTGCTAATGGTAAGTTATCACTTTGTAATCAACTCATTACATCTGATTCAATTAGTGTAAAGATTAAAGAAAGTGTGTTCATAATTGTTCTTTTGAAAATAAAGAAAAGAAAGACCCAACACTGCATCATATGTTAACAAAGTATAAAGCCTTCTTCATCATTTTAAAGCATCTTATGTTCATAAATAGACATAATTCAATTCAATTTCTAACCATTTGTGTAAAATTAATTGACAGGAATTGCACCTGATGCCATGCAAGACCATGAACATGGTGAAAACACAGAGAAGGAGCAGAAGTTAGTAAGGCAAAAACTGATAACTTCTTATGAAACAAACATTTCAACAAGATTAAAAGCTGATTTATGCACTCTAGACATTAGCAATCATAACCATACAAAAGAAGCTTCAACAAGTGAGTTGTGTGAAATACATATTTGTTCGCGTAATCAGTAGCAAAACTTGCATAAAAGCTGACCTGTTTTGAGTTGTAAATGGTGTAGGAAACCATGTGAAATCAGAACAATGGTGCACGAGCTGGTGGCATCAGTTTACGGTGCTACTTCTCAGAGGGGTTAGAGAAAGAAGATTTGAATCTTTCAATCGCCTTCGAATCTTCCAAGTGATAAGTGTTGCTATACTTGCAGGACTTTTATGGTGGCATACCCCAACATCTCATATTGAAGATAGGGTAAGATTTGAGGCAGAGTTATATATGATCCCCAAAACCATATATAGTTCAAACCAATCAACCAAAGTTTTATCTTTCCTTGCAGATAGCAATGCTTTTCTTCTTCTCTGTATTTTGGGGATTTTACCCACTCTACAACGCGGTGTTTACATTTCCTCAAGAAAGAAGAATGCTTATAAAAGAAAGATCATCGGGAATGTACCGGCTTTCATCTTACTTCCTTGCAAGAACCATTGGAGACCTGCCACTTGAGCTAGCACTACCAACCGCCTTTACTTTCATACTTTATTGGATGGGTGGACTCAAGCCCGACCCGGCCACTTTTGTCCTATCCCTGCTTGTGGTCCTCTACAATGTCCTTGTAGCCCAAAGTCTCGGGTTAGCCATTGGTGCCATTCTTATGGATGTCAAACAAGCAACCACTTTGGCATCGGTTACAACACTGGTTTTCCTTATTGCTGGAGGATATTACATACAACAAATCCCGCCTTTTATAGTGTGGTTGAAGTACTTGAGCTATAGCTACTACTGTTACAAGCTGCTTCTTGGGGTTCAGTACAATGAGAATGACTTGTACGAATGTTCAAATGGGATCTACTGTCTCGTTGCAGATTTTCCGGCTGTCAAGTCAGTGGGATTAACCAACTTAACCGTAGATTTGTTGATCATGGCAATGATGCTGATTGGTTATCGACTTGTTGCCTATATTGCATTGCAGAAGGTTCGGTGAAGGAAGTTTACTTGAACAATTTTCTTGAAGAGCTTTGCCATTTTGCCGGAAAAGAAATGATAATAATAATAATAATAATAATAATAATAATAATAATAATAATAATAATAATAATAATAATAATAATAATAATGACAATATTAGATTTAGACATTGTATTTGATCATTTTCAGAAGATATAGATGTATCATGATCACCTTAGTCGAGCTCGAAAATATTTACTTTCAAAAAGGATCCTCGACGACGTACCAACTTATAACTTTAAGGTCGTGTACCCGTAGTTGTTCCGTAGAATTGGTTCCTGATAAAATGGGAAGTTCAAAATTTGAAGTTTACCACCTGAACACACAAACAAGATCTTGCAACTCCATCCAAAATAAAAAAGGATTTAAAACCTCAGGGATTGGATTTGAATACATATCAGGAGATATGTATGGTACACAAGAAACTATCAGAGAATATTTATCTGCAAAATTTGCAAGAATCTTCAGTCATATGCTCATGTCACCATGTAAATTAATAATATGTTGATTTTGTATGTGATCAGGATATGATCAAGTACAAGATGTAAAAGAAACTCTGCAAAACAAGCTTAACCAAAGAAATAAAATTTCAAAATGTTATAACACGTAAACAAGCATAAAACGCGGTTATACGTCAAGAACACCAACTCATTTAAAATTTGTGAAAAGATGACACATAAGACCGTCAAGGCACACACTTTTAAGCTCTAAAAAGCACCAATATTGGAGATTGTGACATGATGTATTTTGATTGAATTATACTTTCATGTAATCATCCGCAATGGTCGAATGGAATGATTCATGATCACATGTAATCATCGTAATGGTCGAATGAAAGTATGTATAACAACTTAGTCGGACGGCTATTTGTGTAACAACTTGAGTCAACATAGCCATTCATGTTTACAAATATTACATTCAGTGCTACAGAATGCAAATGCAAAATCAACTAGTCATTTTCCTGAGACAAAAGATCGATTATAGTGTGTACAACCCATCATAATGAATATACCAGTTTCATATGTTGCAAGAATCTTTTGCTTTACCATGTTCCACTTTCTAATGATTTATTTAACCTCCCAACATGTTGAAAATTCCTATTTGAAGTGTTCATAAGGATGTCTAGCTTGAGTGAACTTGTATGACCAACACTAGAATTGGAAATATATAATGGTACAACTCAATTTAGTAATCCACCCACTTTTCCACTAAGCAACTTTGGTGCTAAAGTTCAAAGTAATCATCCACCATCTCCAAGTGTCGTCTCAGCTAACCTAAGGTCATGGCAAAGACTAGTTGGGATGATCAAAACCAACAAACAACTAAACAATGACCAAAAAACTATACAGCACTAAAAAATAATATCTCAACTAATGATGTGACCCATCATTACATTAAACCTAATCAATATCTTTTGTCTAATGCATAGACCACTTGATTGAAAACGATAATGTAAGACCCATCATGTCAAAATCAGAAACGAATGATCTCCCAGAAACTTATGTATAAGAAATTATCGAACAGTTGGTGTAAATTGTAAATTACATTATATAGAAAACTTCAAAAATCTGATGGGCAAAACATCAAACAGTTGGTGTGCAATTATGTTATTGGTAACATGGTTCTACTTTTGCAAACAATGTATCATACTGAGACAAGATTTACTCACTGGGATTATAGATGGGTATCCCAACAACGGCTTTCTGATATACTGAAAGACGGAATCTGCTTGCTGAGATCATGAGTGCGGTTTGATTAACGGCTCTTGACAACATGAATCATCAAAAAGGTGTCAACTGGCACAGGAGAAATAGTTGGAATGGTCATCTCCTCTAAATGTAGTGTGACCACTTTGTGAATATCAGGAATCTTTCTGTACTGCTAGAGGGATAAGACGGACCTTACCATCCAAGTCCAAATTCTAGGACAAAGATTAGCTCAAAACATATAACAAGTTGAAGTTGAGCTTTTTAAAACCCAACTCGGATTCTTATTTACATCATGTTATGAAAATTTGCATGATGTGAATTGTTAGGTGCTAACGCAAATCGAACTTGTCTAATCAAACATAATTATATAATTATATCTTCATTGAACATGTAGCTAATGGTGAGATTCATGCTACTAAAAGTTATACCCAATAACAAAATTGAGACTACATTCAAATGACCCGCTGAGTAATCAGATTAAATTCAAGTTTAACCTAATAAGGTCAAATCAAGCACTTTTAGGCGTGCAAGTCAAATCCATTTTAACATGGCTATTCAAATGGTCAATTGAACATTGCTGAATCATTGTGTTTGGACTTGACAAAAGTTGCATATCACAAAATTACAGCCATTTGTAGCAACTTTGATAAGAACTGGTTGACCCATAACCAAAAAAATAGCACCATATTTTTTAATATATTTTTTGAATCTGCTTTGAACATTATGAAATTTACTTCCTTCTGATCCAAGAACCTATGATCGTTAACTTCATAATGTGTAGTCATTCTGCTGGCAGTTGTAGCAACTCTCGTATCCCTTGTGAAACCTGTGAGGCCGAAATTATATACTGAGAATAAGGGTAAGGTAAGCTATATAAGTATATATTCCTACTTATTGAGTCAACCTCATTCCCTTAAAAAGAAAATGATTACACGTGTCCACACTCTTCTATTTCTCCTCATCTACACACTTATTTTGTTATGTGGTATCATCGTATCATTAGGAAGATAATTAGGCACAAAAACTAGGAAGCAATAACATTTCTTTATAACTATTAAGTTAACTCTTTGGACGTAAGCATACCATCTTAATTTGGGCTTTAATTTGGGCAATGAGACGAGTGTATTCCTCAATTTGCCTACAGAGAACAACCAAAAATTTTATAAACAAAATGATTGCAGCACCTGATATTCTGATAAGATAAACACATAAAACTGGAAAACAAATGACTTAATAAATTACCTAGCTAGCTTTTCTTCCCTAGCAGGAATGATTTTCAAAGCCTCAGACCATGTGAGCTCTACATGAAATCCAAGCCCAACATCCACAAATATGTGGCGTGTATCGGGTCTGCAGACAATAAAGAGTTTTAGCATCAGATGATTCATGAAGTCAATTAATATAGGGCACCAAAACAACACGTATATACATACACATCAGCTTGTGCGTATACTTCTGAACCAAGATTGACCATTGACCTGAGACTTGTTATACTATTTTTCTCTAAATTTTCCAGATTTTTCCTCAAGTCTGAGCTACAAGTAAACGGAGTCAAGCGAAAGCGGAGAGTTACGATTTCATGGACGCAAATTACTATAATCGGGAGATATTGCGTGATTTTAGACAAATTGAGTCCTGTAGTTTTAAATCCAAAAAAGGGAACAGCATAACCGAAGGATACAAGACTTTCTGTTGTTCAAAAACCTTGTCCCTGCAATATTAATGGAAAATTGATCAGGTCATAAATAGATGCTCCTAGAATCAATAATGTAGTTGACATGCAACCATAAATACATTACTAGAGATATTCATCAGGTATTGACTAGAGTGTGATGAAAACAAATTTGGTACCTTTCAGCAATGGCACGAACAAGGTCAGGTTTTAAGCGGCGATCAACAAATTCCTCAAACTTTCGTATTTTTTCTTCCCTAAGTCTATCCATTTATCTCCTGCAGTACATTCAACCAATTTAGAAACAAATTCTAACTCTTAATTTCACACCTTAAAGATTAAACAAACTCTTAACTTCATACTTTTAACTCTTGTTGGACGATTTAATCAATAAAAAACGCAAATCATGAGCTAAATTGGAGTTTTTGATATATTATGTATCAATATTCTTGTTTCTGCTCAACAACAGACAAAAACATGTACATATATTTACATAAATCACAGACGAAGAGGCAGAAAAGCAAAGCATTTGACCACTTGAACTCATGATCGAATACATCCAATTGAAAATCACTAACGCAATAAATAGAAACCCTAAGGCCAAAATCATGTCAATAATTATCATATAAAAACGTTACCTCGTGCAATTGAAACGTTCGAGTATCACAATTTGCCCTTGATCTGCACTTTGGTTTAACAGACTGAAAACCCTAAACCAAAACCCTAAGACTACTATAGTTCATGCTCTAGTGAAAATGTGATGGAATAAAAATAAAGTAATAAACTATGCAGAGATAAGAAAAGGTTATTGCTTCAGTTGAAAAAAATAAAAAATCTATTTCACAAATCAATGTTAAACCTGTGATTACAAATGACGATGGGCTGATTTTTCAGCAGCACAAACTCACAAAGGCAATTTAGGATTTTAGGGATCGCTTTGGGGCCAAGATATTTTTTTTTGGGAGCCCGTTGAAGAACTTGGGATGTTTTTGAAATTTTATGGTTTTTAAGAAGTTTGTTTGCTTGCTTGGTTAAGTCAGCCTTTGGTTTGGTACGTGAGCCGGAGTCGAATGAATCATTAATAAAATAATACATGTTTGGTTGGTGAATGTAATAGGATAAATCATAGTCGAATGAATCATTAATGAAATAATACATGTTTGGTTGGTGAATGTAATAGGATAAATCATTACATAGTTGATTTCATTTCCTCAAATTAATTCCATCCAAACCTTTTTTTTTTTCGTTTCATTCATTATTTCCATCATTAGTCACCAACACCACCCACCCATTCAACACAACAACCACCACCGGCCACCAAGATCGGTCGTCATCGGCCACCACCACCAGGCACGGCCACCAACACCGTCCTCTGCCGCCCAACCACCGGTCGGCTTCGGCCATCGCTAACCACCACCCCCCACCCCTACCACCACCAACCACCGCCACCACCCACCACCCCCATCGCCGCCGACCACCGTCACCGGCAACCACCACCACCACGAGCAACCACCACCATTGGTCGTTACTATGATAATCATTTTTGTATTCCACTACTTCATATTTTCCTATCTAACAAACAACATAAAATAATGATTTTTCCATTGTCTTGTTTGATTACCATTTATGAATAAAATTAATCATTATTTTGTATTGTTTGTTAGATAAAAAATATAAAAAAATAAAATGTAAAAGTGGTTATAGTGGTGATGGCTAGTGGTGGTGATGGCCAGTGGTTGGCGCCGGCGACGGTTGCCGTGGTTGGTGGCGCGCGGGGGTTGTCAATGGGGGCGGGGGCGCTGGGGTTGGGGGGTTGACTTGTTATGGTTGGTGGATGGGTGGTGTTGATAACTAATGATGAAAAAAGTAATGGAATGAAAAAAAGGATGGATGTAATAAATTTGAGAGAATAGAATCAAATATGTAATGATTCATTTCATTATCTTCACCAATCAAACATTTTTTTTCATTCACATGCAATGGTTCATTTCATCATGTCCATCATTATTAGGTACCAAACGCCTAAGTGTTTTTAATATAGTAGTTGACTAGACATGTTTTTTCATGTTTTAGTATTTTTTATTATGGATGCTCTAATATTGATTAGATAAAAGTGAGTGGGATGGGTCTTCTTCCTCTCAATCCAACTAAATTTAGGGGCTGTTTGGTAATTTTGAATGATTAAGTGTTGAATCAATAAGAGGTTTGAACTATTAACTGTTAAAAATTAAGAGGTCTGAACCATTAAGAGGTCTGAACCATTAAGATGTCTGAACCATTAAGAGCTAGTATATCGTTTAACTATTCAAAGGCAAATGTCTGACCAATTTAGATAATAGGTCTTAACCATTCAACATTAGACCTATTAATCATTTAACATTAGATCACTTAACCATTCAGCATTAGTATAATGCTTAACCATTCAGAGCCAAATGTCTTAACCATTCAGACATTTGCTCGCGAAACAAACGGTATGAACCATTAAGTGTTAAATCATTCAGACATCTGAACCATTAAGAGACTGATTTAGATGCTACCAAATAACCCCTTACCATTTTACCCTTTGAAATGACTTAATCAACTGAGAAACTTAATCAATTGAGAAACTTAATACCCGGTTAGAATTTTTACATTATAACTGATTGTTTTAATTCGACTGTAGTATGTTTGTATAAATAATCAAATTAACCAAACCAAGTTTACATAAAATCAAACTTTATATTTTTAAGTTCTATAAATAACATATCATTTGTCACTTATTATGTACACATTTAAAGTATTGTTGGTCATTTGACTAGATATATAATTGGGCAAATATTAATTTAAACGAAGCTTGAATCCATCCTCATCTAAAGCCGGTGACTAACATATGGTTAACAGAATTAACCAAATGGTCTTTTTTTAAATAACCGAATATAACAAACTGTTTATAATCTAAACCAATCGGTTATGAAGATATTAAAACCAAACCAAACGGACCCGATTCACCCTAAACATCGATCGCTAAGGATGGACTCAACCAAACTAAAAAGGAAAGAATACAAAATAACATAACTGAAAACCAGATCGATCTAAACTTGCAGGAACAAAGTTAGGGGTATGCAAATTTGAAAAACATAAATATTGTGATGTTTCAAATTCAGATAACAACTTTTATGTAATTCTATACACAGAATCCTTGAGAATGATCTCTGACTCTACAAGCTTCCTTTCTAGTTTCTAGTCTAATGAAAGTGTGGAACCTTCACAAGTCATAACTCAACTTCAATACCATCCATCACCAAAATCGACTAGCATCACTTCAACTCGAGCTACTCGGGTCTAGACTCGAATCTGCCATGGCTCAGGTTTGAACAACATAAATCGAAGACTCGAGAAACTCAAAGGTAAATTTTTTTTGGATGGTAAGTAATGGTTTTATCTTGCATATATTGTAAGGGATAATTCAGAATAGCAGTAATATACCAAACTATGACCAGCCTGTTGTCCATACAGGAACCGCAAATATGAGCATGCCTAAACTAAACGAGATGATCGTAGTTGTGAGGGCGTATACATATGCTCGCCAAGGATGCAAACTCCCTCTCATGGCTTCAAATTCGGAAATGAAAGTTGAAACAGTACTCAAACAACCACAGAAACCGAACTGTATGCCTTTAGCCACAATATCAAAATGTTTATCATTCACCTGCATGATTATTAACCACAAAGATCAACTGATTTTATAAGTAATTTGGTCAAAATTGTCACATATGAGAACAACTAAAATGACGTTAAAGATGCAACATAAACTTACAAATTTCTTCATGGTTGCAAGGGTTGTCATGATACAGGCGGCAGCTACATTTGCGATCAATGTCCCAAAAGGCATCCATTCCATCATTTGTGTTCTTCCTAAGCCTTGACCGTTGAGTTTTGCTAAATAGAATCTGATCCATACGCCGAGTGGACCAACTATACAGCCAAACCACAAGTGACTTGTACTGCCATCACCATTAAAATCTTTCTTTAACAATGTCACACTCGCACCCCATAACAACCCAAGCATGGTTACCATCACCACTGTTAATATAATTTGACTTTTAATGTTATCAATTCGACCGAATCCAATCTTGGAACTTATATCTGTTCTGCTAAAAGCCCATTTGACACCCTTAGCGGTTTCCACCCCGAATATGAAGGAATATGCAACAAGAAACAAGCCTGCAAAGCAGACCCGAATGAAAAAAGTACTAAATACAGAACACAAAATCATGGAATGTATGTTCTTTTGTTATGTTTAAATGAATTACCTACTAAAAACCCAAGAATAGCAAAAACCCAACGACCATCAACATTAAGCTCAAGCATTTTCTGATTCCAGCCACTAAATGTGGTGAGGCTCCCCAAGTAACCGGTTGTCAACCCGACAGCTAACTCGGGAGAGAAGTTGGATATATCTCCTTTGTAAACAGCACCAAACCAACCCATCAAGAATGAACCAACCTTAAATATCAAAGAGTTTGTGAGAAATCCATGCATTTGGGGAAGTCATAAACACGAATAAATGATTTAATATCAAATTTCTTGAAACGGATACACTAGTATCAAAATGCCACAACCCACATGTGTTTTATATCCTTGTATTTAGACAAATTTATTGAACAAGTTATTAACAGTTATTTACAAATGATAAATACAAAAAGTTGTTTTTCAATTCACTAATTTTCACTCAAAAACTGCACATGATAAGTCAGAAGCAACAATGCTGTTAATTTGTAAAGCAGACCAAAACAATCATAGGTTTCATGATCAAATAGCAAAGAACATGACAGAGGCATTCGGGCGAACCACCAAGTAAGGAATCCTCATGAAAGGTAAGTAAAGAAGTTAAAAGAAATAATGATAGCATGATTGTGATTTGGGAACAAAGTAACTAACTGTAAGATAGCTTGACATATAAGCTAAGGGGGAGATAGAGAGTGAAAGAAATACAGAAATAGCAATACCATATTGGGAGGAAGATCAATGTACATATAGCTATCATCACTTGTGGCGCCAACCACTTGAGGACCAAATAGTATTTCTAGTAGGTACCTTGTCAATACCTGCATGATAAGAAAATGTCAGTAAATTGAACATAATAATATAGGCTTTCTATGTTTACCAGAGTGACTTGCATATATATAAAAGTGATTTACCCCAAGAATACCAAGTGCAGCAAGATGAACAAGAGATGATATGTATGTGAAGAACAATGGTAACTCCTTTTTGCATTCCTGCACATGGTGTCACACAAATTAACATCTTAAAGTACAACAATTTGAGAAAGATAAAATGGCAAGAAAACACACTTCATCCTGATCTTTATCAAGTAGTAGTGCACTGGGTGAAGCAGTTGAAAGATCATCAGAAGAGAACATCTTCCTCTACTAAGATGTAACTGATGAATGATAGGAGAGTGATGGTGTTGATGAATGATTGTTGTTCTAGCTTCTTGAATCACTGGACCACATGTCTCTGCTGGATGTATTTATCTCTTGTGATAATTTTTTGGAGCCACATGATCAATGCAGCTCTCATACACTTAAAAAGTTAGAATGCAGCCTTATCGTTGGCATTTTCTCCTGTAAAAAGACGACGTGAAAAGCATGCAAACGCCTATTTTTACCAAGATTTTCCTTGAATAGCATGCAAACGCCTATTATAAATTATATTATAATATAAACTTTAGAAATATAATCATTTGAAGGTTATAGTTTTTTTAACGATCACTCGGACACTCGTCTGGTTCTACTCTTTGACTGCACGCCTCTACCACCCACCTATTAGATTTACATTTAAGGTCAAACTTGTCCAAATAGAAGATTTTAGAGGGGCCAAAGTATAGGTTAAAGAAGCACATAAAATAAACTAAACTTCGCGTCTCATTCTCGTGTCATTTATCCCTTTAATTTTAAAGTTTAAAATTTTCATTTTTGGTGTCTTAGGTTACTTTTTCATTAATCATTACTTTAACACCGTTAGTTTTTTCAGTTAATTTTTATAAAAAGACCAAAATACCCTTGTTATTACTAAAAGAAAATAAATCTCACTCTCTCATGTGAACACGTTGACAAATCTAATTGGCCAACTATTTTACTCGATGATAAACAAATAACATTAAAGAAAAACATAAACTGATAATGGACCACCCATGTAACTTTTCAAAACTAGAGACCAAAAATGCAATATCTATAAACCACATGGACCGTCATGTAATTAACTCATCATTTTATTTTGACAGCAAAAAAGTCAATTGTACAAGGAATACAACCATTTGTGATTCCAATTTTGACTTTCTATAGATTTTGAAGATGCTGTGATGACAAATATTATACATGGGACTCTGAAGCCTTGAGAATGATCTATAAAGGTCCCCAATTCTAGTCTCATGGAAACTGCAGATCCTTCTTAGCACAAGCTCAATAGCACCACTTTAATTCGAGCTACTCGGGTCTCTGCCTTGGTTCAGGTTGTAACCACATAAACCATACGGGCTAATCCAGAGTAGCAGCGGTATACCAAACTATGACCAACCTTTGGCCCATACAGGAACTGAGAAAATGAGGGTGCCTAAAGTAAACGAGATGACTGTAGTTGTGAAGGCGTATGCATATGCTCTCCAAGGATATGCGCTCCCTCTCATCGCTTCAAATTCAGCAATGAAAGTTGAAACAGTACTCAAACAACCACATAAACCAAACTGTATGCCTGTAGCCACAATATTAAAATGATTGTCGTTTGTCTGCATGGTTATAAACCACAAAATACGCATTAAACCGAGATGTTTGCAACAGAACATGTTAAAGATGCAACAGAACATAACAGAAACTTACAGATTTCTTCATTGTTGCAAAGGCTGCCATGATACAGGCTGCAGATACATTGGCGATCAATGTCCCGAAAGGCATCCATTTCATCATTTGTGTTTTTCCTAAGCCTTGACCGTTGAGTTGTGCTAAAAAGAACCTGATCCATACACCAACTGGTCCAACAAGACAACCGAACCACAAGTAACTAGTACTGCTATCACCATCAAAATCTTTCTGCAACAATGTCACGCTCGCACCCCATAACAACCCGAGCATGGTGACCATCACTGCTATTAATATAATTTGACTTTTAATGTTATCAACTCGACCAAATCGGCACTTGGAACTTATGTTTGTTTTGTTAAAAGCCCATCTTAAGCCCTTAGCGGTCTCAACCCCGAATATGAAGGAATACGCAACAAGAAATAAACCTGCAAAAGCAAGATGTTAATGAAAAAAATGCCAAAAACAAACATGATATCATGAAATGTTCTTTTGTTATGTTGAAATGAATTACCTAGGAAAAACCCAAGAAAAGCGAAAACCCATTGACCATCGACACTAAGCTCAAGCATTTTCTGATTCCAACCACTAAATGTCGTGAGGCTCCCCAAGTAACCGGTTGTCAACCCAACAGCTAACTCGGGGGAGAAGTTGGATATATCTCCTTTGTAAACAGCACCAAACCAACCCATAAAGAATGAACCAACCTTCAATATCAAATGAGAGAAAAGAGAGAATTATAAAGTAAGAATTTGTGAGAAATCCATGCATTTTGGGAAGTCATAAACACGAATAAACAATATCATAGTGATTTTGCTGAAGTCAATAAGTAATATAAAGGCGCCATAACCCACATGTTTCTAGATCGTTGTATTTAGACAAGTTTCTTGAACAGATTACTAACATTTGTTCCAAATGAGATATACAATAACTTTAACTTTAGGTCACTGTATTTCACTCAAAAACTGCACATAGTAAGTCAGAAGCAACCATGCTAATGTTTATAAAAAAATTACTACACATCAGGTAGCTAACTTGTAGAGCAGCTCGAAACAATCATAATGATCAAATAACAAAAACATGACAGAGACAGTTGGGCACACCACCAAGTAAGGAATCCTCATAAAAGGTAAGTACAAACGTGGAAAAAAAATGACAGCATGATTGGGATTAAAGTAACTAACTGTATGATAGCTTTACATAAAGTTAAAGGGGAGATAAAGAGTGAAAGATATACAGAAATAACGATACCATATTAGGAGGAAGATCAACATACATATAGCTACCATCGCCAGTGGCACCAACCACTTGGGGACCAAATAATTTTTCTAGCAGGTACCTTGTCAATACCTGCATAATAGAAAATGTCAGTTATTTGAACATATATAGGTTTCTTTGTGACCTCAAAATGTAGGATGCATACATTATAAAGTTCTTATCAATTCGTAATTAAAAAGTGCCAAGTTAGACAACCAAAATCAACATGTAGCTCCTTCTTTAAAGCAAGAGTATGAAGCCCACAATCCTCAAAACTGTTCTTTTTTATTCCATCAGTAGACAAGCATTCTTACTTTTTAGTTAATTGTTATATGGAGTTAGTAAACACAGTTGGAAATATATGTGGTTTGCTATTGTAAAACAAGTTAAAAACTGAAGGAAACTATCTGTTAACTCAAAGTGACTTGCATATAGAAGTTGGTTTAGCATATTACCCCAAGTATGCCAAGTACAGCAAGATGAACACGAGATGATATATATGTCAAGAACCATGGCAACTCCTTCTTGCATTTCTGCACATAGTGTCACACAAATTACCAAATTAACACCTTAAGGTTTATATTCAACAATTTGATAAAGATAAAGTGCCATAAAAACCCACTTCATCCTGGTCTTCATCTAGTATTGCGCCTGGTGAAACAGGAGATGCAGTTGGAAGCTGTGATTCTTTCAAAGGATGTTCTTGAATAGGCAAAACCGCATTTTCTCGAGAATTATCGAAAGAAAACCTCAGTCTACCACTTCCACTATACCTTCTACTGTGAAGTTCCCTATCTCCAATATCTCCTGCCTCTGAGACACTGTCATCATCAACATCATTGAAACTAGACCCTAATCGATTGAAAGAGGTCCTTCTGAACGATGAATGTGTACTGCTAATACGACTAAACGATCCACTTCTTCTTGAGTCTGATTCATTCTGCCCATGATCCATTTTTCTTTCACCACTGTTTCCTACTGCAGTAGCTTCACAGTTAGTTTACACATATTTTAAACCAACAACCATAACAACTCCATTATAAAAGATCAACAAGAACTTAATTCCATAAAAACTGATGTCACCTGCTGCATTAATTTAGCTCCTAGTACTCATTTAATATCATAAAATATGCATCATAACAAGTAATCTCAACTGCTGCATTGATTTAAAATCCAAATATTCATTTAATATCACAAATTATGCACAATAACAATATGTAAACACTGTTGCAAGGTCCAAACGC
The DNA here is from genome assembly GCA_024085815.1 of Flaveria linearis. NCBI lineage: Eukaryota > Viridiplantae > Streptophyta > Magnoliopsida > Asterales > Asteraceae > Flaveria > Flaveria linearis. Next base: position 63,249,439 of record CM044012.1, read on the forward strand.
ATGTCTTTTCAGTTTTCACATACCAATAATGTTGCATGCAACATAATAACCAAATAAGTATTATAATAGTAAAAAGGTCATGTTAGGTTAGTGGTGAACCATCACAATAAAGTTTCCTCAGACACAAACACAAACAGACACAAACACAAACAGAAAAGCTACATGCTGTCCAATCAAAGAACCAAAAGGTCAAACAACCAAATCAAATCAGCTTAACAAAAAACTTCCAATTTTATTACAACAGGCAAAAAGGGTCTAAAATCAGGTGTTATAACTTATAAACCCATCAACTGTTAAAACCACTAATAATCTAATATAATCAATTTATGTGATAAAGATCTGAGATTGCATCATAAAGCAAAACCTTTTACTCACCCTTTTCGATTAATTAATCAAAAAATAAAACAAAAATCGAATCCCTCAGTGCGTTATACATCAAAGACATTAAAGAACTAATAAAAAAGATTCACAATCTTGTGCAACAACAGATGGGGGTGCAATAATAATCACCTTAAACGATGAGATAAAGATGAAATCGGATGAATATAAAGGGGTTGACCGGCGACGGACGGTGGTTGGCGATAAGTGATTGGTGGCGTTGTTTAGCCCTCTGTTGTTGAATCACTGACAACCTGTGAGCCTCTGGAGGATTTATTTGTTTTTTGTAATAATAAGTTAATAACAGAAGCCACATGATTAATGCGGCTTTCGTTCGTTTTACAGAAAAAACAAATTGGAATGCAGCCTGTTTCTTGACTTTTCCTCGTGTGAAAAAAGACAATGGGAACAACACGCGAATGCACTTTTTAGTTTTTTCACCAAGATTTTGGTCAAGTTTTACCTTTGATTTTCCATTTGGAAGGGTAGAAACGGGTGCATTATTATTATCCCATATTTATATCTATACTATTATATAATAGAGAAATTATGACTAATTTTGTAATTTTATATCAATTTTAAGATGATATATGAAGAGTTGCAAGCTTGAATTGTAATGTCATAAGATTTATTTCTATTATACCATTTTTAAGCTTTAAATACTTGTACTCCATCATTTTTTAATTAAATTTAAAGTATGACTATTATATTTAATGTTATCTTAATCTATCTATATCTATACTACTATATAATATAAATTTTTGAACAACATTGTAATTTTAATCCATTTTTAAAACACTTAAGAATAATTTTATTACATTTGGTACAAGTGATTATACATAAACAACTTGTTATTTATAAATTTCTTCATCCCTATAGTAATATAGATATGTTTGATATCTCACATTAATAAAATAAAAAAACAAAATAAGAGCCAACACAATAAGAGAGAATTATGTCACGGACTGATTTGTTCAGTTCTCGTGCGGCACTTAGATCCGTTCTAAGTCAGCCTTCTTGATCTTGAATGGATGGATTTCAGTAGCGGAAGTCTTTGTAGGGAATGTTGGATTTGTAGTACGCAAGTGGAATGCTTGTGATGTGTGATTACAACACAAGTAGATTGTTTGTATTACTATGAACACAAGTACAAGGCTTTTGTTACAAGGAACTTAAGTGATTTGCAAATGAGGCATCACCACCCTATTTATACTAGTTGCATGCCTTTCTAGATTTTTCTATATCTAGACCTTTCTTTACATAATATCTAAGATACTTCTAATCTAAATATCTAAGATATTTGGTAATTCTAAATATCTTAGATATTAGCTAATCTAATATTTAGATAATTCTTTGCTTAATATCTAGATATTTTATATGGAATCCTCTACTTTGATCCAGTGTTCATGGCTAGATTTTTGTAGTGTCTTCTAGAGATTTCCGAGATTGCCATGTTGTCGCAGAATTGTGCGGGTTGTCCCGGAGTCTTCCGGGCAGCCTTGCATGCTTCAAATATGCCCTTAATTGGTAAAAATCAAGGTGTTGCGATATGTGTTTTGGCGGGTCGTGACATTCTCCCCCATCTAATGCCACGACGTCCTCGTCGTGTTGCCTGGATGCCTCATGAGTTGTCTTCATGAGTTTCAAGATAGAGATGGTTTTGCCTTGACGCCTTGTATCTGGCTCCAAGGTAACGGTGTGCACTTGGTCTCCCTTGATGATGTACATGGTGTTAATGAATGTCACTGGGCAGGCCTTTGCTTTTCGGAAGAAATCCATCCCTAGTACGATATCATAGTCGTCTAGTGGGACGACTGAGAAGTGCAGCTTGCCTGTCCATGTATCAATCTTTGTTTTTACGCCCCATGCTGCTCCTTCTATTGGTTTGGTGTCTCCTGAGGCGGCCTTGATCCATCCTTCTTGTGTGGTGATCCTTAAGCCAAGTCTTCGAGCTTCTTTAGGTGAGATGAAGTTGTGGCTTACTCTGGTGTCAACCAACGCTTTCACAGATTGCCCTTTTATTTCCATGTTTACGAACCGAAGTCCCTTTGATTTTGTCTGTGGGTTGTCTCTGGTTATGGTTTGGTTTGATTGGTTTGCCATCACCAAGGGCTTGCCTTCAACTGTACTTAACGCATTAAGTAGTTGAAGTTGCATTATTCCTAGATGAACCTCTTCTGGTTCTGATGGTTCATCATCAGATCTAATCAAGGCTGTAAGTTTAGCCTTTTTCGGACAATCCCGCACATTGTGCGGTCCATCGCAAAGGAAACATCCTTTGATCATTTGTACCTCCTTCCCATATCTTGGTGGTCGTCGATTATCTTCTCTTTGATTTCAATTTTGGTTGTTATTGTGGGTTCTCGCTCCCCCACCTTTTTCATCGTTATCCTCCATAACGACGGGTTTTTATGGTCGCCTTTCATTATGGTCGATCAGGTTTTCAGCAACAACGATGGCTGAGGACAAGTCTTGAACATTTCTTCGTTCAAGTTCGGTTCTTGCCCATGTTTGTAAGCCATCGATGAAGTATATGAGAGAGTCCTTTGGTGACAAGTCCGGAATTTCTAGCACAAAGGTAGTAAAATCTTTGACGTAGTCCGTGATGCTACCCTTTTGCTTTAGATTACGAAGCCGAATCTTTGCTTCGTGTTCAGCGTTTTCCGGATAAAATTGTTTCTTGATTTCTTTTATGAAATCAGTCCAAGTTTGTATGGTGCACGTACCTTTATCAATCTCCATGTGCTTTCGTCGCCACCATAAAGCTGCGGTCTCCTTCAAGTAAAGAGTCACCGTCTTGATCTTCTTGGCGTCATCGACAATATCGACGGCCTCAAAGTATTGTTCCATCTCCCAAAGGAAGTCATCCACAGCCCTCGCCTCTCGTTTACCAACGAATGGTGATGGTTTGGGGATGTCCACCTTTGTAGAGGCATGGATTGTGTTGTCACCTCCGGTTGCTAGTGCGCGCTTGCAAACACTTAGTTCGGTTTGCAAGTCTTTGATTTCCCTCTCGAAGTTAGCTTTTAGTTGACCCAACTCCCTTGTGAATGCCTCTTCCATCTCCTTCCTTATCAAGGAGAGGGCGAGTTTGAGGTCGCTTCGCATTTCGTTGAAGTCATTACCTAACGACTCAACATGTTGCAAAGAGTAGTAGGTATGTGTTTTGAAGATATCGACTTCAGCCTTGAATTCCTCCATTTTGTTTTTGAATTCAGACAATAATACCTCGACATCTTCAACTCTTTTGTCCATGCTTGCAACCAAGTCTTTGGACATGTTTCGAGTTCTCTTATCACCTTTACGAGCCTCCTCCCATCCACGGGTCTCGTCTCCGGCAACGCTTGCGGCTACAATCTTTTCTGGATTTGATGCCATCCCAAAAAGTCGACGCGGCTCTGCTACCACTTGTCACGGACTGATTTGTTCAGTTCTCGTGCGGCACTTAGATCCGTTCTAAGTCAGCCTTCTTGATCTTGAATGGATGGATTTCAGTAGCGGAAGTCTTTGTAGGGAATGTTGGATTTGTAGTACGCAAGTGGAATGCTTGTGATGTGTGATTACAACACAAGTAGATTGCTTGTATTACTATGAACACAAGTACAAGGCTTTTGTTAAAAGGAACTTAGGTGGTTTGCAAATGAGGCATCACCACCTTATTTATACTAGTTGCATGTCTTTCTAGATTTTTCTATATCTAGACCTTTCTTTACATAATATCTAAGATACTTCTAATCTAAATATCTAAGATATTTGGTAATTCTAAATATCTTAGATATTAGCTAATCTAATATCTAGATAATTCTTTGCTTAATATCTAGATATTTTATATGGAATCCTCTACTTTGATCTAGTGTTCATGGCTAGATTTTTGTAGTGTCTTCTAGAGATTTCCGAGATTGCCATGTTGTCGCAAAATTGTGCGGGTTGTCCCGGAGTCTTCCGGGCAGCCTTGCATGCTTCAAATATGCCCTTAATTGGTAAAAATCAAGGTGTTGCGATATGTGTTTTGGCGGGTCGTGACAATTAGCTAGCTAAAGACACAGTCCTAAAAATATTTTTACCTCCGCCGCACCGCGCGAGTTTCACCCACTTATTTATAAAATATAAAGAAAGTGAGGAAATAGTCTTTGTAATTGGCCACAAAAGTTTCATTCAGTTTTCATATTAGCCACCATATTGTGAAGGAAGTCAAGGAACCTCTTTACAGCCGGTGGTGAGTTCAGAATTTTTTTTATGGGAGCAGAAATTTTTAAGGGTAATTTGCTATCACAATATAATATATTTTTTGGTCCGGTTCGGGTCAGATCGGGTCGGATCCGGTTTATTACCGAAAAACATCGTTAAAATGGTTCCTAAAATATTGTATTTTCACATATATCAAGAACTACATTAAAACAATTATACTCATAAAAGTGGTTATATATGATATTTAAGGCAATTATGCTTATAAAAGTGATGATTTGTAATATGTGTGAAACAATTATACTTATCGTGAAAATGGTTCCCAAATTTTTTAATGTCGAAAAACACATGTTTGAGAACAATGTTGGCCAATATAAATTTAGCTTGCTTGATAATAAAAAACATTTATCTTGATATAATTTTTTTTCTTCCTACTAATTACTTGATTATTTGAGGGTGTAAGTACTACATCTCTATTGGGTTATAGAACCCGGTTAGCGAGAAAATATGATTCGTTGAACTGTAACTCAATTGTCGTTTCACCCTGACAATATGTTTGAGACAATATTGTTTTTTTATTCAGTTTTAAAAGTTCAAGGGGGACGATTATAAAATTTTAAGGGGGGCGGTTGGGACTTTCCCATATACATAGTACTGAAAATTTCTCGTTTAGGGTGGGAGGCTGCACCCCCTCCCCCCCACCCCCCACCCTAACATGTAGTTACGCCCATGTTTACAGCAGCAACTCACAGGCACCATGTTTTGTTTTGGGCGATGAGTCACGGAAACATGAGCCGATGGTAGAAAAACTAGTTTTCTTTATGGAATTAGCATCGTCAAATGGCGTATGGAGCACGTCAAGATGTTCGGGTTTCTTTGGATTAAAAGTAAGTCAAAGTTTCATGGCTCGTGTTGGGTGAAACCAGTGTAATTTTACTTTTTATGTTGTTTGTCCTTTGATTTTTCTTGTGTTGGTGATTTTATATTTGCATATGTCTAAACATTGTTATTATGTGGATTTATAAAAATTAGATTTAACATAAACGTTGTTTATATGGTCGTATCTCAGTTAAATTGTCCTTTTCGTTGTTTTGCTTTTATGGTATCATCGTCTCTTTTGTACTATCTCAAGCCTCTGTTGAAATTATCTAAATAATTTATTGGTTATAAATTAAAATAAGGCAACTGTTATAAATATTTATGATAAAGATGGTGTTTGTTTGTATTTTTAATATCTTTTGTTTTTTTTTTCACTTTTGAGAAGATAAGGAAAAAGTAGAAAATGAGAGGTATTTAAAGGGGAGGTGGAAGGCTTTGCCTCTCATGGAGGTCCAAGGTTCAAAGCTTGGCATGAGTGAATATTACTAAATTGGTGATACTAACAACTAACAATTAACCGGCCTTTAAAAAAAAAAGAAAATGAGAGGTATTGAATATTGATAACTCCAAATATAAAGTTATTCCGGAAGATAGGAGGTCCTGGACATAGACTTCGGATTTGAGAGGTGAAATGACACCCAAAACACTCAAAACCAAACAAGAAAATACATGTTTTTTTATTTATTATAAACGACGGAAATATATGGGATAATATATTTTTAACACGAATAATTTTTACAGCTAAACATTATCTAATCTTATATTTATAAAGATTTAAAGCTACATTATTTTTTTGAAGAAAAATCACCGGTTGGGCAGATAGAGGATAACATATAAGCGATTTCTTCACGCGGAAGAAACAAACAAAAAAAAAGATATTTTTGTTGTTATATGTCATATGATGTGTATTTGTTATTTTCCTATACCTCCTAGTCTGTGTTTTTCATTTTCAAATTTTGCTCCACTACCAATCATAAAAGTTTGTTGTAAAGCGCGAAGCTTTTTACTAAAATGTTTACAAAAGGGGAAGGGACATCAAACCATGAGGCGTGAGAAGCATGAGATGTGCTAAATGTTGTGTTAAAAAAGTATGCAGTTAATTAGTAAGCAAACTCAGCATCCATGAGAGGAATGACAATCCATTTTCAGACGATCTTTAGGAACGTCTCATCTCAGTAGGCGACTAAAGCCTTTGATTCATAGAACTTATTATACTCACTACGTGTGGCCTTCAACATGTCCTATGTGATTGATCGCATTGCCCAATGGTCACTTTGTTGTTGTAGATACCGTAAAACTATTTGAACTTCTAGTTCGCATCCCTTCATTTTGAATCAACTTAATGGAGAGTACGCCGCTACACTCCAGTTATGATTGTAAAGATACAAGGGAGTGAGGGACCGCTTCTGCAATAACTCCAGTTATATACTCTCAACAATTATCAAATGGATCTATAGTCATGTGCAAGTTTTTAAGCATGATGTGATTTGAGATTAAAATTTGAGATCAATGTAGTTTTATTCATTAACAAGCCATTAAAACACAACCAAATGAAAAAGGAAAAGTACCAGTCATGATATGATTCACACAACATAGGAAATTGAAATCAAATGCAAAAGCCTTAACTTACTCTCATTTGCCCTCTTTGGTGATTACACATAAAAACAAACCTACACCTTTTTCAGCCTATAACAAAATACAACTTTCAAAGCATGAACTACTTGTAACATTATTTTTCAAAGCCCCAGCCACGGATCACACTTTCCTCTTGAGTATACATGAAACTAAAGTATAACATATAAACATGGATCACATTGCCTGTTGATTTGAACTCGGGTTAGGACTTGATTAGACGTTGGATATCTCCATAATAAAATCTCAGCGGCTTGTTTATGTAGCATCAGTACAATCGGTTAATCAATCACCAGTGTGGGTGATCATCTTCTGGTGTTTGGGGAGGGAGAGGCTTCCAGTCGGGTTTTTCATCCCAATACATGTCATAATATATGTGGCCTGGGTCGTGACCATCGACACAACACCATATTCCAACGTATCGCTTCACACGCTTTCTGAAATTTTCTTCCATTGTCTGATCATTAAAACTTTTTGATGATTGTCAGTGCTATGATCAATTGTTTCATTCCCAAAATTAGCCATGCAAATTATCAAAAAAAATTTGGTTCACATTTTTTAGTAGCTTGTACAGTTGAAGCAGATTTTATTAACACAACCCATACTAAAAATGACCATTTTGACGTGTTACCCGATCCACCTCCCCCCAAACAAAAAACATAATGAATAATGGCAAGTTCCAAATGATAATTTGTAGATTTTATTTATTTTTGCAATCTGCATGAGATATCAACAACAAAAAAAGAGAAAAAGAATGCTTGCCTTGTCGGTGAATCCTAGAAAGGCATCTTGCATTGATGAAAATTGGATGACTTTGACATCCTTAAATGGAGATAATACCGTTTTCAACTGTTCAAACATTAACAAACGTGGTCACAGTGAGGCCAAAACTCAAAGCAGGTAAAATAATTGTAATAAAAAAATCAGTACATGTGTATTGTAGAAGATAATTCTCAAACTAGAAAGATTAGGGGAAAACAATCACAAGGCTTTGTAATATTATTATCGTCTTTTATGCATCTTGCATACCTTTTCTTCATTGCTGTGTTTTGGAAATCTGAGTACTCCAGCTGTGTTTGTAACGTTTGATTGGTAATTTTCTGATTCTTGTTGACATAACTGTACATCAAGCCATGAATCCTTAACCTAAAAGTGCAAAAATAAGATAATGTCAGGTGGAATTCAACTATAAAAGCACCACTATGCCCTAAATTAAGACGAATAATATTACACCTGTGCAGGCATCAATGGATTGTCAAAGAAAGAATACTCCCGTATATTAATTCCTGGCCCAAATTCCTCAATCGGCAATGCCTTTAACATTGTTTGCACCTACATAGCAACATTGATTTCTATTTTCTAAATTCATCATTGTTAAAGTTGTATACCTTACACAAAACTATTACGAGCACCAAAAACTAATAAAACGTAAGTACCTCGAATACATGATCCAGAGGACAGATGAATGGTTGCCTTGTCATTGACCCTGTAATAACTCCAGGATGCGAAAACCATAATCTATCCAACCTACACCACAATGGAGGCATAACCTGAAAAACGCAAATTAATAGGGACATAAAATTCAGCATTAGAAATTCAAATAATAAATTCCTATAAAGGTGAAATATTGAAAATAAATCTATGTGAAAAATGTATGTGATTTAAATTACCAATGTACGGTTTAAAATTAAAGCTATGGCAAGGGCGGTCCTTATTTGCTTTATCTGCAATTCAGTCACATAAATCAATTCATAATTGATTAACAGGCACAATTTGAAAAAAAACAAATGTAAGAACTTGAATTTTAACTCTAGGAATAGAACATGCAAGAAGAATGAAATGGTTTTTGTATAAGCTTACTTGATAATTAACAAGATTAAAATGTGTTTGAAGATTATGTTCCCCATCAAGTAATAAAATTTTTGGAATAGATGGCTTGAATGTCAAGAAACCTCCTGTATAACACACAACAAATGCAAACATCTTAAAATTGCAAGGTGAATCTGATCGCTGAAACATGACTAGTTGAAAGTTAAAATAGGTGTGTGAAGATTTTGTTGCATAAAGAATTTTTTTTTATTTTTGGATTGAAACATCTATACTCTTAGCACCATATTTCAACAAAAAGAACATATGTTACAGATTACAAATAGAGTAAAATAAAAACCTGGTGAATCATAATATTCTGGTGGATCATAGAAAACCATAGCTTCACGTAACCGGTGACGTTTTCCTTCAGTTCCTGCATATTGAAATGTAGTATGTACAGCATATGGCTCCAATCTTAGTTGTTGATACATGGCCTGAAAATGCATATAGATTATAACTCAAAATTACATAAAACATAATCGAATAAATATCTATTGTAGTTATGGTTAATACCTGAACAAAGTAAGTATGCCCACTACAAAATATACTAGCAGGCAAAAGTCCAAGCTTTAGGGTTCCATCATAAGCATAAACAAGTCCACTTTCATCATCAACAGCTGGACCCAGTTGCTTGTGCACAAGCTCATTGAAACCGTTTTGGTCCCATATGTTGTCGTCAGCTAAAAGCATTTCTTTCCATTCTTTTGCCAATTTTTTAGCAGAATCAGTTGGCCGCCAATGGAAAATACCTATGTTGTATGCACCTCCAACTGTCGACTCCAAAAAATATATCCATTGATTGGTTTTAAAGGGAGTGTTTTATACTAATTTTTAACATAATTTGAACTGCAATTTTCACCTTCTTGCCAGTTGTCTAACCGTTCATCAGTTACTGTTGGTGTAACTTGATCAGTTGATGTCAATACATCTGCTTCAGGATAAAGTGCAAGATATGGGAGTGGATTCTGTTCAAGTAGCATAAAAGATTTAGGAAAACATAACGGAAAACAAGAAGCATAGAAAGAAAATGAAACTCGATGAAAGGGAAACTCCTGTGGAAATTTTACTTTTCAGTCAATTTCTGTTTTAGGCAAAACACATCAAAAACCAACATTTAAGGGCATATGTTATATGTTTATTATCAAATAATGGTTAAGGATCATAATGGTAACGAGGCTGCTTATTTGATTATCAAGCTATAAATTACACCCGTGCACATAATTTTAAAAATATGTTTCCTAACAAAAATATGGTGGAGCTATATTCTATTTTCATGCAATTTCATAAGCGCAAATTGCAAAAAAGTAGCAACATATTCTCTCCTTATTTTTTATTTGGCTAATGGACTTTAAAAATCATTACTAAACATCTGACCTTTCCAAAACTGATTATTTTTGGTAATTTTTGAAGTGTGTTGTTAATTCATCACAATTTTCCTGCTAAAAAGAATACAAGAAAAACATGGGCAAGGAAGTACCTTTAACCAAACCATATCAGTATCACACATGAGTAATTCATAACCAAACGGTAGCATTGAATCAATGAGCATGACTTTTTCCCTTCCCATCTTATGAAAAGTTGGTGACCCCCATCCAACATCTATTGTGCTCATATGACTTCCCATATCAAAAACCGGTACACCCTTCCAATACAAAGCCTCCAATAGTTTTGTGTCCATTGCACCTAAAAAGCAGTTTCCCAATTCTTAAAGTCTCAGAAAAACAGGTTCAACAACTTTCTTTAATTAACTCACCAACAAGAAGATTCTCAACGCCCAAATCTGTCAAGTGCTTAACCCATGTGAGGATAAAATCCATAAACGCATAGTTACCAAATGTTGCTATTATAACATTATCTTTCACCCTTTCTTGAACCATTTCTTTTGTTAACCGGAATGTCTCCAACGGGGGCATCTTTGAACCTGGAGGGGGCGTTTCCCATATAGGCTTCAATTTCCCTATTCGGGGTTGAGGTGTTGCTGACATTACACCACCCCCCACTCTTAGTGAAGGCGAATCAAGTGTTTGATTCGGGGAAGAAGGCGTCACATCTATCATAACACAAACAACAAAATAACATCTCACAAATGTAACCTAACAATCATAACCAAAGCTTTGTTCACTAAAACAGTGCCTATTCGACCCCCACCCGTAGCAAACAGTAAACTCTAATCAAGTAATGACACTGGTCTCGAATTCCAATATACTGCCATTGAAGTAACTATGAATAGTCTTCAAGTGATTTCAATTCAGACCCAAAATTTACAATCAATTTGTAAATTCTCTTCTAATAGTTATTCTGATTGGTATCATCTCTTACCCAATTCAGCAAAAAACCTAATTGAACAAGATTTTGATCTAAAACAAGCTATGAAATGCTATAAATTAGCCAACTTCAGATCACAACTCAAATGATAACCGAATTACAGCAAAAGAACACACACAGAGTTCATGAAAAATGCACGATAATCACACAGAAAACTGAAGAGACATACGTTGAGATAAGCTCAATGGAGTCAATGAGATAGCGGAATCAGGAGAGTATACAGCGGAGAAGACATAAATAGCAGAGAAGACGATTCCGATCAACACAGTACCGTACACCGTCAAGAACAATGGCTTCGAGTTCGTCACTTCTTTAAACGCGTTTCTCCACCCCATTTCTTGATTATCAGTGAAATATTCAAGAACCCTAAATCTTGACTATGATTGACATATTTCCAGCACCAACTGTTGAATCAATTAAAGACGTTGATGAATCGAGTAGGGTTTTGTGTAAAGTTGTATCTTTGTTGGTGTGATGTGTGGAATAATCAGAAGGTAGTAGGCAGCACCAAAAGTCAAATGTGATGTGGGTTGAAGATCTGAATCTGATGATCGATTGACAATTGGCTTTTGTGTTTGGTGCATGATGTGCAGACAATGGGAACTTCGTGTGTTTCATATTTTAAGAGATGATAAAAAAGAACAATTTATGGAAATGTTTATACATTTGGGGATGTTTTTGCTTTTACCACCGGAAGAATTCTAAATTGAATGCATAGCTTCATGTTTAAGTAATGCTAATTGTTAATTCTAGAAGGTTGTTAATCAATGTAACTTTAAAGTTACAACTTTAAAATTAACTAGGTTTGGGCCCCGCGCGTTGCCGCGGCTATGCGAGTTTTAACGTAACCCTAAATCAAAATCAAAATTAAGGTTTGAAACCATAAAATCAGCAAAATACACAAAGTAAAACACACCAAAACCCCAAATTCATAACACACAAGAACATTCAAAACCCAAAACTAAATCAAAGTCCAACACCATAAACAAAATAGACGAAAATCAAAGCGCGACACAGTCCTATATAGAAAAACTGACAAAATCAAAGCCCCAAAAAAAGCAAACAAAAAAAAACCCAAACCTTAACAGCGTATCGATAACGAAAGAAAGAAAGTAGGAACCCGGAGAAAGACAACGCCAACGAATGCTATAAATGAACGTAATCGAAACACCCATCAAATTGATTGTTTGTGTGAATGTGTTGATGGGTGTTTCGATTACGTGTTGTGTGAGGGGATGAGATCTGTGTTGAAGAGGTTGTGAGTGTGTGTGTCTATGTGTGTTGAGTAGGAAGCTGTGAAATACCCAAAATAACCCTGGCCGGTGGTACTGTACCCACCGACCAAAGGTCATAATAATCAGATAATCAACTACAGAATGCATCCATGTCCTAAACACATAGCAAAGAATCAAACTGGTCTACTTTACTTCATAGAAAGAAAAATGGAGATTGAATTTAGGAATCAAAAGCTTTAAAATGGTTTGAGGGAAGAAAGAACCTGTAATTCACCCCTCCCAAGGGATGGCTTCAAAGATTACCAATGTCAAGTCCAGATCCCTTGTTACCTCTTCCAACGGTACCCGACCCAATTAAGGCATGAACTTCATCAATGAAAAGAATCACATTGCCTGCAATGCCATATTACAAAAACTATATAAATTCAATAATAATATAACTTTTCAAGGGTACTTTTGACTTGGGAGGTTTTACACACTATAAAAACTTTTTTGGCAACTTTTGAACAACCCATTTCCATTACTGCTCATTCTTTATTTTACTTGTTTGACTTGTTATGCATTTAAAGACCCAAATGGACTCGCTTATAAGTAAACAGGCTAAAATTGTCAGTTTTAATAGAACATGATCATGAACTTAAAAGTATAAAATGTGTGCTAACCGGACTCCTTAACCTCCCTAATTAGGGAAGTTACACGTCCCTCTAATTCTCCCCTTTCTTTTGCACCAGAAATCAACAAACCAATATCCAATGACATAACCCGCTTTGTCTGTAATCAAAAAAACAACAAACCAATATCCACACAGAATTGATCCAAGGCACTTTTACCTGCAAAATCCCCAATTATAACTTACTGTTTGTTAATAACAGAACATAAATAAGATCACTTTGCAACCCGAAAAATGTTACCTTTAACTTTTTCTTGATACTTTCCGGATGTTTTACCAGAAGATGACTTCTTTAACGTCTCTCTAGATACAGGGGGTTCTCTTCCATCTTTAGCAAGCTCTCCTTGTAGCCTGCAGACTGCTACATCAGCTAACTGGTTTAAATTTGCACCTAATCTGGAAAAACGAATTCAACGATATCAAATCAAACTCAGTTACATCTCAATTTCAACACATCTTGTGTGTTTATATGTATGATTAACTTACTTTTGAAGAACACGGCCAGCACTACCATCATCAACAGTAAGCAAACCAATAGCAAAATGCTCAGGTGCAATAAACTTATAGCCCATAGTTTTGGAATACTCCACTGCAGCTTCAAACACCTTTTGGTACTATTCGAAAACGCAACATCTGTTGCAGATGATGAGGTATCAGCAGTGTCATCGTTCTTCTTTCTGAAAATTCAACATCATACATTTAGTCTACGTCTAGCAAATACCAAGATTTTGCGTTTAACATGACGCGATCGAAATTGATTATAATAAACATTCACACATTAGAATTGAATAACAACAAGTGAACTAACAATCTTTTAATGGCTTCATAAACACCAGCAATTAAAGATGGTGATTTATTTGACATGGATTGAAGACGCATACATACATACATATCCACACAAACTGACATTCTTTCAAACGACATCAAATCATCCAACAAATAGATTCACAAACTAAACCCCAAAATCAATTACCACCATCATCCTTCTGGGACGCATTGGGGTTATACATCTTGAAATTCGGTGCATTCAAACTCATCCCACCAACCACATCCGAATCAGCAATCGGACCTCCGGCGAACGACGGGCCCGTTTGAGACTTTTCCCTTTTCCCGACGTCGTTTAGCGACGGCGGTTGACGGGAAGGATACTGATAACCACCGCCGGAAGGATTAGAAAGCACGATCGGCCTCACAGATCCAATCGACGGCGGTTGCACAGCGCCGCCGTACCAATACGAGCTTCCTTGGCTGCGGAATCGACCGGAGAACGACATAGTTTGAGCAGCGTCAAGATCTTGATCGTAGGTGTGATATTCGGGGTGGGTTGTTGGTCGGTCGGAGGTCCGAACGTGTCGGCAGTGGCTCCGATGGGGAGATTGTTGTGGTTAATGTTCATTGTCGCCGGCGATGATGAAGATTGAAGAGGGAGGTGGTGTTGTGTACTGTAGCTAAAAGTTTATATCTTTAATATATATTATAATTAATTATTTTTATTTCTAATGACTACACGTTATATTATCTGTTATCAAAACTAGAAGCATGTATTAGGCATAAAATTAAGAGAAAAGTAAACATAACGGTTTAAATATAAGTTATAATCGAACAATTCACTTGTTTAACCACTCCTGCATCCTTGTTAAGGACGCGTTATTTCATTGTTGTCATGTGCAACGATAACTATGACTAAACTGAGTATATTAATGATATTCCATACTGAGTTATATGTTTATCAAAATTGAGATGTTATGTTTTTTTCTTCTTCTTATCATTGTATCCATAAAGATCGCATGAGAGACGATTAATAAAAGAAACTAACATTACGGTTAAACAATTAATTACTATATATATATTCTTTAACAAATAGGTTATTACAACATGACGATTTAAATAAATAATTATGAGAAAATTTAGTCAAAAACCAATGGTAAACATATATATATATATATATATATATATATATATATATATATATATATATATATATATATATATATATATATATATATATATATATATATAGGGGGAGGTTCCACTAGAAAATATATTTTGCCTAAGAAGGCTAAGAAGAAAAGAGGTGGTGACATGTGGCAAAACTAGAAAATAGGATTAAAGGGTATTTTGGTCTATCAACCATTTAGTCTAATTCCCTTCTCCTTTTAAAATGTAGCACATTTCTTTTACACACTTTTTCACCCACAGATCCTATGAAAAATTAACCTCAAAATACAACCAAAGCCTAAATGTCACTCGTTGTCTTAAACTTCATAATTACATACAACAACTAATCGGTGATTAGAGATGTTAACTTGAGCGGAGGGTATTAATTGGTAGTGTTTTAAGACAATGATTCAGTAGCCAATGATAGTAGTAATTGGAGATAATGAATAATGACGGAGGATAATATCAATGATCAATGATACTCAAATGTCATTAGTTTATCACGCTTAGTTGTCACGTTGATTGTTCAAGCACAAAACAATATATAGGTTGTTGTTCTAACGCCAAACAACACGAAACGTGTTATATTAATGCAAATAGTGAGCATTAAAATAGCAAAAAAAGTGTTATTTCTATTTTCTTTGATATTTTGACATAATACACCACAGAAAAACAAATTAGACCTTAAAACAACATAGAAATGTTACGTAAAACCGCACAAAATTGTGTTATTTGACGAAACAACACAAAACTGTGCTGTTTGACGTAAAACAACACAAAAGACGCAAACAACACAAAACTATGATGTTTTAATAAAATACAGCACAATTTTGTGCTGTTTTGATGAAATACAGCATAATTTTGTGTTGTCTTATAAAATATAGCATAATTTTATGTTGTTTTATGAAATCCAGCATAATTTTGTGTTGTTTTATGAAATATAAAATCCAGCATAATTTTATGTTGTTTTATGATATCCAGCATAATTTTGTGCTGTTTTATGAAATCCAGCATAATTTTGTGCTGTTTTATGAAATCCAGCATAATTTTGTACTGTTTTATGAAATCCAGTATAATTTTGTGCTGTTTTATGAAATACAACACAATTTTGTGTTGTTTTATGAAATACATCACAATTTTGTGCTGTTTTATAAAATACAGCACAAAAACGTTAAAATACAACACAATTTCACCTAATTTGTTTTTTTTATAAAACAAATGTAGCAATACTATACTCAATTTAAAGAGAAAAAAATGCTTGATTTTATGGTGTAATTTAAAAAAAAATTAGCATGAAAAAGTTATAAACGTTTAAAAAAATTAGGAGAAACTCAAAAAAGTCAACAAAAGTGGTTACATACCCAAAATACCATTCCATTTTTTTATTTACAACTTTATCATCTTAGATATGATTAAGAAATGAAAGACTAAGATCATTTTTTACCCTACTTAGGCAAAATTTATTTTTTAGTAGAACCTCCCCCCATATATATATATATAAATTTATATATATATATATATATATATATATATATATATATATATATATATATATATATATATATATATATATATATATATATATATATATATATATTATATATATATATATATATATATATATATATATATATATATATACAGGGCCGGCTCTATACATTTAGAGGAGATGCTTTGGGCTTGGGGCCCCTAAAATTAAGGGCTCCCATTTTCTTAAAAAACTTTTCATTGGGCATTTGGGCCTCCACAATCTACACTAAAATCCATCAATTGCATCAGAAGTTTCCACGAAAGGCATAAATCCGCAGGTCAAAGTTGATGATCAACGATGAATTTGAAGCGTCTCCCGCGTCGTCTCATGCTCCACCGATCACAGACCACAATTCCGATAACATGTTGCAGCTTGCATATTAAAGGTGACACCAAGCAGGCTCTGAACTAATTCGCACACAATTTTGCTTCTCGTTAAATAATTCGCAGACCCCTGCTTGGGGGTTCACATAATCGGTAATCACAGACCCCTCTTCGGCTCATTTGTTGTTCTTATGTTCGATAATCGACCCACTGCCTCATTTACCTGTCACTGCTGCTCAGGTATGCATATATTGGTTGTGTGTTGGTATCGTATACAGAGATTGCTGTTATTTAGGGCTTTGATGTTTGTAGGTGGGAACGTACGTACTTCGTAGGGCATTATCATCAGATGCTTCAGAGTGACACAACCGGATTATGTTAATACGTTTTATAGTGATACCGCAGTGCCTCTTTATCTCTTTGATCAAGGTTAGTTTAGATAAATAGTTCATTAGATTTTGCTTTTGTTTAGATAATTAGATTGCTAATTGGTTTTGTTTAGATTGTTTTTTGATGAATTTGATTAGGTAATAGGTTAGTTAATTGCTTTTTGATTAGCCTTCTTTGATAGTTTATTAGTTTGATTTACTTGCTATTTGTTAACTGCATTGATACATTTGAATAGGTTGTTAAGTTGTTGGAGCCTTTGATTCACTATCTTAAGTTACTTTAGCATTTAGGCATAGGTTGGAGCCTTTGATTCACTATCTTAAGTTACTTTAGCATTTAGGCATAGAAGGGTTTTAGTAAAAAAATAAAAGTTTGAAAAAGGCCCCATTTGTTATAGTTCGATTGGGGCCCCAAAAAACGTTGAGCCGGCCCTGTATATATATATATATATATATATATATATATATATATATATATATATATTAAAGAACATTATTGTCCTTTATGTATACATGTAAATGCATCTTTCACCATTGAGTTTCAATAATCATACTAAGTGTTCTTTAAGTTTAATATATGTCACACGTTGCATCATTTCCATTAACCAACAATTAAATTTATGTTAAATGACCAACTAGTTTTATTTCTTATATTTAGCTTCAATCGTCATACTACTTATGACCTTAGTTACTACCGATCATAATTTAGGGTCCCTTTATTTAGACACCCCTTAATTTTAAATCAACACCCCTGTACCCTATACGCCGCGTATGGGTCCATACGCGGCGTATAGGGTACATTGTTGATTTAACGTTTTATACCCTATACGGCGCGTATGGGTCCATACGCGGCGTATAGCGTATGTTGTTGATTTGACGTTTTATACCCTATACTCAGCGTATGGGACTATACGTGGCGTATAGGGTTTGACATTTTATACTCATACGTGACTTATGACCCATACGTGGAAGAGCTATACGCCGCGTATGGAACCATACGCGGCGTATAGCTTATATATTTATTTTTTTTTAATTTTTTGAGTTTTTATTTTAATATATACAATATGAATACAATAATAAAATTAAAATTAAAATATATAATTCGCATATTACAAATTATAAATTAAAATAAATTTATATAAGCCGGGGGTTCTCGGTTATTCTCTATTATTGCGTTGTATTCCGAGATACGAATCCTATACATAATCTCCCATTCTGCAGCACGTACGCTTCGGTTAAGAATCCAAAGATTACTTAATGTTGGCATCGGATAATCTCCTTCTAACTTAACGTGGACGAAATGATTGTTGTTGACATGAACAATCGACACGATATGATGAGGCATGACAGTTTTCGGATCAGCCCATAATGGGAAAAATGTTTGACAACCATTATTGCTTAGTAAATGAAGAATAACCCCAAACTTTTGAGCAACCACTAATCCCGTATACGGCATTATCATCCAATGTTCTTCTGGTGCAGGTTCCACACTTTGCCAATCGATGGTGTGACGTAATTCGTTATACTGTCCGGGGTACAAAGTATCGAAAACTTCTCTGTACTCCAATTCATGTCTGTCCAACTCTTCTAAAAGCTGTGTCCGCACATACATCCACTTATTTTCGTCAAACCCTAAGCCTAAAGCTATTGATCGAAAACCACAATTCCCATCGGGTCGGACATCTCGTATACGTGAAATATACTGATGAAAGATTGACGGAATCCAATTTTTTAACCTGTTTATATTGTTTAATTGGTTATCTCCGACAATCGAAGAAAACTCATTAGTACCCCGTGATACTTTAGATGATGTTGAACGACTACGTTGCATGGCAGGCTTCTGGGGCTTTACAGCTGAACTTGTTCTTCCGGAAATGTGAGACGCAATAAACGAGCTATGTCTCGGCATGTCGCACGTACTTTGTTGAGTGTCGTACTTTTGTTGTTGAACCTTTAACGTTGGACGACCGCGAATATCTGTTTGAACAACAGGCGCTTTTTTGTTATTTTTCCATGGATACACAATTTTTTTTATTTTTTCCACCAAACTAAATTTTACAGCTGCGGGTTGTGTCATTATTTGTTGTTTCACCCGTTCCATTTCTTCTTCAACATCAACTTTTTCATCCACCGTATATGATGGCTTAATGTTATCAAGCTTCGTCCAAAATACGTCAATTGCATCTAATGGAATTTTAGTGCCTGCATTATAAAGTATAAATTAATACATAATTTGTCACTTTAATAGAAAAATGATAATGATGGAGCGACTATTACTAGAATGTTCATATTTTTCCAGCCGACAAGCACAAGGCAAGCCACAACTAGTGAAAAGATGACAACCACATGTTGCATTTGCAGAGCGCATCACATGCAATTTAGTGTTTTCGGCAACTAATAAATCAAGAGCTATGTGTGAAACCTTGCCTCTTAAGTAATCAAATAGCGGAAGTTTATGATGATTCATGGTTTTAATTTTGCTTGTCTCAAAGCTTTCTTTTAAATTTACCTCTTGTGCGTTCACCAATTGATCTACAAACTCCACAAGTCTATCCAGTGAGCTATTTGTTGATTTAAGATATCTTTTTAAATTTGCATGTTGACTCTCCACCCTATTTGTTGTGCGTTGGCCAAAATTGCGGTTCAAGTTAGTCCAGGCTGATACAAACATTTATTTGTTACTCTCTAACCAGTTTCTGTTTATATATGACAATACCTCTGAAAATATAATAAACAAACAACAACAAACAAACAAACAAACATACCCAGTGTCTCCCGCTGAGGAGCAGGGTCTGGGGGGGTATGTGGTGGCAAGTCATTCCTCTATCCAGAAAGATAGAGAGACCGCTTCCGAAGAGACCCCCGACTCGTTAACACAGGCAATAACAATAACAATCATAATACAACGCATATACCAAGCATATAACAAAGCATAACAAAGGCAATAATCATCATAATACGAAGCATATAACACAATGATATATATCACAAGAAGAATTAGATAATGCGCATGTACCACCCAAAAAGGATAAATGAGGAAAACTCCACCTAACTTGTGGGATACGGCCATATGTCACCGTATACCCTTCCCACCCACAACACCCACTAAAAGTCCTTAATTTTAATTCTACGCCTCCACTCACTTCTATCCTCGATCATGTTCTCAGAGAGATGCAGGTCCATCATATCTCTCCTAATAACCTCGTCCCACGTCAACCTAGGTCTACCTCTGCTCCTCCTACCCTCTAAGCTGATATTCTCTACTGCTCGGACTGGTGCTGCCATCGTTCTCCTCTTCACGTGCCCAACCATCTTAGTCTTCCCTCTCTTATTTTTTCTGTGATACACGCCACCTCTAGCCTCTGACGAAAGACGTCGTTTCTTATCCGATCCAATCTTGTGTGTCCACACATCCACCTCAGCATTCGCATTTCTGCGACCTCTATTTGTCTCTCGTGCGATTTCTTTATGGCCCAACAGTCTGTGCCGTATAACATAGCTGGACGTACTGCCACTCTGTAGAATTTCCCTTTAGTTTTGCCGGGAACCTCTTATCACACAAAATCCCTGATGCTGCTCTCCACTTGCACCATCCTGATTGTATACGGTGTGCTACATCGCTGTGTATCTCTCCATCTTCCTGTACGTACGAGCCAAGGTATTGAACCTAGACGTCCGGGGGACCGCCATGCCTTGGATACTGATTTGGGTGTCCTCTTCAGCCTCACCACTAAAGTTACAATGCATGTATTCTGTCTTAGCGCGACTTATCCTTAAGCCCCTGCGTTCTATTGCTGATCTCCACTGTTCTAATCTCTCGTTAAGCACCGTCCTAGATTCTGATATTAAGACAATATCATCCGCAAACAGCATACACCATGGGACTGGCTGTTGTATAGACTTGGTCATCTCGTCCAGCACCACTGTGAAGAGGAATGGGCTCAACTCTGAAAATATAATAAATCACGCTTAAATTATATATTGAAAATAAATAAAACATAATTAAAATATAATAAAAACTTACTTTCTCGATTCGCTTCAACTAATCGTTCGTAAAGAAGGTTATAGTTATACTCGTAAATCTCCGCCGTGGGAGACTCACACAAACGTGCCCATGCATATTTAAACTTTCTCCAGTCATCTTTCGTAAAACTTGCTTTACAGTGTTTCGCGATATTTTCATCAATATGCCACCTGCATAAACACTTTGAAGCATTCGGAAACACTTTAACACATGCGTTCATTAAAGCGAGATCTCTGTCTGTTATTATGACGCGCGGCTCCATACACTTGCTTAACGTATCTTTCAATCTATTAAGCACCCATTCAAAATTATCTTCCCGTTCTTTGTTAATAAACGCATGAGCAACACAAAATGTCTTATGTGTGGAGGTCACACCAACAATCTGAACAAACGAAAGCTTGTACATGTTTGTTTTATATGTAGCGTCTATCATCAGCACGTGCGGAAATGCACGCCAAGTGTCGTATGATTTAGGATGACAAAAAATATATCTTCTACGACATTAGTATCGGGATCTTCTCGGGTGTAAAACGTACCTTTTAATAGATAAAAGGTTTTCTAAGACTTGCATTGGTGTTTCACCGACTTTTCTTTCACTTCTTATCTTATATTGAGCGTTGTATACGTCTCTGGTTATTGATGCGTTATTAGGATTTTGCTTTTTAATAGCTGATAAGATGCTACGAGGCTCCATGTTCTGATCAGTAAGCTGCTCCACCAAATTGTATTCGTTTTGAGAAAACCTTCTTACAAAAGGATGCCCCTCCATATGTTGAGCAGGATCATGGTTATGTTCGTCACTTCGCACCTCTAATTTCCACGAACGACGTTTGTTGTCGTATATCCCTACCAATTTAAAAGGACATCCGATTTTTTTGCTACCAGATCGTCTAACTGTCGCTTTACTTTTGTGTTCGCCCGCACGATCACAGATAAGCCATACCTTTACGACCTGACTTTCTTTTTCTTTGATCTTCGTGTAATAATAACGTAACCATTATCACGTCCTCTATTAACAGCCCAACAGACTAGCTCATCGAGAGATAAAAAATTTTGAGATGTTTCAAACGATACTTTTGTCGTTTGTTTTTCATCACTCGAGAGTATATTATTTTGTTGCGTGTCGTAAGTTGACTCTCGGCAAAACTCAACTTCATCATCGGGAACATACGATTGGTTTAAATCTGGCAGTCCTGTCTCGTAAGCAGATTGAACGTACGCATCATCTTGATTACTATCCACCACGAACGAATATTCATTTGAATATTCATTTGAATATTCACCAAACAAATAGTTACCGTCCCAAAACGACATACCGAACGAACAAAAAGTGTGATATTTTGAGAGAGAAATACGTTTGGGATTTACAGGAATCGAAAGCATATCGAAAGTGTTATCGAAATCGTTGTTATATAGGTGAAAACGAATCTTGGGTCATGTCATATCGAAATAATTTATACGTGGCGTATGGGTCCATACGCCACGTATAGGATCCTATACGCAGCGTATGGGCCTATACGCTACGTATAGGCTTGCCACGTCTTCCACGTATAGGATCCTATACGCAGCGTATGTACCATGTAATCGTACATCGTACAAAAAGTACATCTGACACCACCAATTATTTTGTACTATACGTGGCGTATGGATCCATACGCCACGTATAGTGCAAATAATTGGTCGCAAGAGGACTGTAGTGGTCGCATGAGCACCAATTATTTTGTCTGTATGTATGTATGTATGTATGTCTGTATGTCTGTATGTCTGTATGTATGTATGTATGTATGTATGTCTGTATGTCTGTATGTCTGTATGTATGTATGTATTATGTGTGTATGTCTGTACGTATGTGTATGTATGTATGTATGTATGTATGTATGTATGTCTGTATGTCTGTATGTCTGTATGTATGTATGTATGTATGTATGTATGTCTGTATGTCTGTATGTATGTATGTATGTATGTATGTATGTATGTCTGTATGTCTGTATGTCTGTATGTATGTATGTATGTATGTGTGTATGTCTGTACGTATGTATGTATGTATGTATGTATGTATGTATGTATGTATGTATGTATGTATGTATGTTGTATGTCTGTATGTCTGTATGTATGTATGTATGTATGTATATATGTCTGTACGTATGTATGTATGTATGTATGTATGTATGTATGTATGTATGTATGTATGTATGTATGTATGTATGTATGTATGTATGTATGTCTGTATGTATGTATGTATGTATGTATGTATGTATGTATGTATGTATGTATGTATGTATGTATGTATGTATGTATGTATGTATGTATGTATGTATGTATGTATGTATGTATGTATGTATGTCTGTATGTATGTATGTATGTATGTATGTATGTATGTATGTCTGTATGTCTGTATGTCTGTATGTCTGTATGTATGTATGTATGTATGTATGTATGTATGTATGTATGTATGTATGTATGTATGTATGTCTGTATGTCTGTATATATTTACAAAGATAAACATAAACTGATAATAAACATAAAAGATAAACATAAACTGATAATATATTTACAAAGTTTTTAAATTACATAACAAAATAAAATTACAATACAAAACTACGGGGAGTCAGGGTAATCTCGAGGCGGTGGCAACGGCGGAGGATCAGTACCAGAACGCCGCGCCATCTCTGACTGAACCTGCCACTCCATCAGATCCTCAACGCGATCGAGCCGTCGACTCTGCTGCCGTAAGCTCCTAGACATATCCTGCAACAATGTCTCCACACGTGCAGGCAGCCTCACCTCTCTATAAATATGTCGTGGGATCTGAGGCTGAGGAGGCGGCTGATGTGGCTGAGGAGGCGGCTGATCATGTGGCTGCTCGTCCGGTGGTGGCTGATCATGCGGCTGCCCGTGCTGCTGCAGTGGATCGACAATGCCGAGCTGCTGAACTGGTGCCGGCTGCCAGATCTCCCCGGGTCGAAGAGAGAATCGTATGCCAACCGGAAACTGGCGTATAATACGCATGCCGAATAGCGTACGACGATCTAATCTCACCGGCTCGATCGGCGGAGACACGTCACCAAGATGCCGAGGAAGATAACCTAAAGATCGGGCAATCAACGTGATGTACGCGCCGCCGTACACCGCTCCTCGCTCCTGCCGATGATAATACGAAGCAAAATACTCCGCCAAACACCTCGCCAGGTTACACCTGGTCCCCGTAATCAAACAGTATAAGTAAAATAAGTTGGGAATGGTACACCACTCCCGACTCTTGCCACGTCCCGTGATGGACGTGGCGATCATCCGATGCAGATAACGGATGAGAGGATCTCGAATGCCGGTGACCCTGCCCTTAGTCCTCTGAAACGGACCTCCGGCAATCTCAGGCCACCACTCTCTCAATGTGCCCTCCTCCATCTCAGTAATACCCTCAGTGAACAGAGGGGTAACAGTCTCCGGCTCATAATAAAGCCCAGAGACAACTGCAAACTGCTCAATGGACATCTGATGTGCATGTCCACAAAGCGTAAAAGATATCTCCGATCGCTCATCGTCCTCCACCATCTCATCTGGACGTATATATGTAAATGTGGATAAAAACTCCACTACCAGCTCACGGTGGGACGGTAAGAATGCGATCTCAAAAAGACGTCTCCACGGCGTATCGTCTCCGATAATAGCAGCAAGACGATCGCGCTCTCCCAACTCAGCCATCACCTCCAATCTACGGCCTTTTGATGACCGATCTTCATCCGAATAAATTTTGAGCACTTAGCGTGCTCAACGGAACCGGCATCAAACTGCAGCCAAGGATGCTCGGCAATATGGTCAACAACGTCAGCCTCAATCTCAGAATCGGAAGACATATCTGCACAGGTGAACAAATAGGTCAAAAACAACGTATACGTATCTATATATATATATATACACATATACATATATATATGTATATGTATATGTATACGTATACGTATACGTATACGTATACGTATACGTATACTTATACGTATACGTATACTTATACGTATACGTATACGTATACGTATACTTATACGTATACGTATACATATACGTATACGTATATGTATACACATATACATATACATGTTATATGTATATATGTACATATACATATATGTATACGTATATGTGTATATACATATATATGTATAGGTATATGTATATGTATATGTATATGTATAGGTATATGTATATGTATATGTATAGGTATAGGTATGTATATGTATATGTATATGTATATGTATATGTATATGTATATGTATATGTATATGTATATGTATATGTATATGCGTATATACATATATATGTATTTGTATATATATATTTACCCTATACGCCGCGTATAGGGCTATACGCCGCGTATAGGGTAGCAGCGTATGGGTCACAGGGCAACGTATAGGTCGAACCTACCCTATACGCCGCGTATAGGACTATACGCAGCGTATAGGGGACCCACGTATGGCCCCCAAGTCGCGTATTGCAATACCCTATACGCCGCGTATATATCTATACGCCGCGTATAGGGTACACACCAATGTGTCTTCGTCCCCAACCAAAGAACTATACGCTGCGTATAGCCCTATACGCGGGACTGTACCGGCGTATAGTTCTTTATTCCAGTTTTTAAATCACGCATTTTGGGGGCATAAAACACTACTTTAACGTTTAAATCAATGAACGATTAACATAATAATAATGTATGAACAATAATACGTACCTGGATGTTGAAAAGCCGAAGATCAATACGTGTAGTATAGTGCTATACGAGAGTGTTTTTTTTTGAAGTGTGTGTAAAAAATAGAAAATTTGAAAGATATAGTAAGCCGAGGATCTATACGCCGCGTATGGGCCCATACGCGGCGTATAGCTTATATTATTTTTTAAATCGACACCGGCCTATACGTGGCGTATGGACCTATACGCCCCGTATAGGTGAAGTGATGTGACGTCGGTTGTCAGTCATTAATGTCGCATTAATGGTCGTACCCTATACGCCGGGTATGGGCCGCGTATGGACCCATACGCGGCGTATAGGGGGGTGTCGATTTAAAAAATGGGTGTCTATTATTAGGACCCTTAATTTATTATAACCATCAATTTCATGCCACTTTTGATCATCCATGCAAATCTAATCGGGCCGTACAACCACCGCCAATGACTCTGCCCTTGGACCCAAGTGGGGCATTGGTGGGTTTTTGTTTATTAATACTAAGGTTAAAATAGGCATTTAACAAAAAATATATCGCATTTTTAACGTCATTAACATGATTGTTTTGTGTTATGTGAAAATACAAAACTATACATAAAGCTATACTAATAGCTTATCAAGAAAAATATATAAACAAACAAACAAACAAACAAACCCAGTATATCCCACTCAAGAGCAGGGTCTGGGGAGGGTAGATGTAGGAGAGTCTTTCCTCTATCTTGCTAGGTAGAGAGACCGCTTCCAAAGAGACCCCCGGCTCGATAGCAAAAGGCATACTGAAAACAAGACACATAGCATATCGTATACAAGAAATCCTACCACACATAGCATACAGCATACAATAATCCTACAACACATAGTATACAAAAAGTCATACCGATTGCAATACATCCTTCAACTAAGTCATACGACACATATCATACAATATACAATAATCATACGACACATAGCATACATATATCATAGGAGCAGGAATAATCCCCGTTAAAGGGCAGATATGGACTACTTAGACATCAGGCCCCGCAACCAGACTTCAAATACCCTTCCTGCCTATTGGTCGAGCTAAAAGTCCTTAATTTTAATTCTACGCCTCCACTCACTCCTATCCTCGATCATGTGCTCAGAGAGGTGCAAGTGTATCATATCTCGCCTAATTACCTCATCCCAAGTCAATCTAGGTCTTCCTCTACTTCTCCTACCCTCTAAGATGATGTTCTCTACTGCTCTAACTGGTGCCGCCATTGGTCTCCTCTTGACATGCCCAACCATCTTAATCTTCCCTCTCGTATTTTATCTGCGATACGAGCCACTTGTAGCTTCTGTCGAAACACTTCGTTTCTTATCCGATCCAGTCTTGTGTGACCACACATCCACCTCAGCATTCGCATTTCCGCTACCTCTATTTGTTTCTCGTGCGATTTCTTTATGGCCCAGCAGTCTGTTCCATATAATATAGCTGGACGTACTGCCACTCGGTATAGCTTTCCCTTTAGTTTTGCTGGAAACCTCTTATCACATAGGATCCCTGATGCTGCTCTCCACTTGCACCATCCCGCTTGAACACGGTGCGCTACATCGCTGTGTATTTCTCCGTCTTCCTGCAGGTACGAGCCCAGGTATTTGAACCTAGACGTTTGTGGGACCGCCATACCCTGAATACTGATTTGGGTGTCCTCTTCCGCCTCACCACTAAAGTTACAATGCATGTATTCTGTCTTAGAGCGACTTATCCTTAAACCTCTGCGCTCTAGTGCTGCTCTCCACTGTTCAAGCCTGTCGTTAAGCACCATTTTAGATTCCGATATTAAGACAATATCATCCGCAAAGAGCAGGCACCACGGAACTGGCTGCTGTATAGACTTGGTCATCTCATCCAACACTACTGTGAAGAGAAATGGGCTCAGTGCCGATCCTTGGTGGAGTCCCACTTCCACTGTGAATGAGTCCGTGTCTCCGATCGGGGCTCGCACACACGTTTTTGCCCCATCATACATATCCTTGATTAATTTGATATACCTCTCTGGAACCCTTCTAAGTCGTAGACTATCCCAAATTAGTTGACGCGGAATACTGTCATAGGCCTTTTCTAGGTCGATGAATACCATATGGAGGTCCCTTTTCTTTTCTCTGTATTTCTCCATTAACCTCCTTATGGCGTGTATTGCTTCTGTTGTAGAGCGTCCTGGCATAAATCCAAATTGGTTTGACGCTATCTGTGTTTCCCGTCTAATTCTCGTGTCAATAAGTCTTTCCCATAATTTCATCGTGTGACTCAATAGCTTTATTCCCCTGTAGTTTTCACAACTTTGAACATCTCCTTTTTTCTTATATATGGGGACTATGACACTAGTTCTCCACTGGTCCGGCATCTTCCCTGTGGTAAAGATAGTGTTGAATAAATCTGTTAGCCATTTGAGCCCCTCATCTCCCAGGCATTTCCACACTTTAATCGGTATGTTGTCTGGCCCCACCGCTTTGGCCCTTCCATTTTCTTCATAGCTCTCGTGACTTCGTCTACTGTGATGCTTCTACAATAGCAATTGTTTTGTTGTGTTGTTTGGGTTGTATTATCTATCTCAGTTGTTGATTTGGGTTCTTTATGTTGTAAAGGTTATCGAAGTAAGTTTTCCATCTCCGCTTGATGTCATTGTCGTTCACCAAAACTTTTCCATCCGCAGCCTTTATAAACTTCACAATTCTCAGGTCTTGTCTTCTGCTGTCTCTTGCCTTGGCTAACTTAAACATGTCATGCTCTCCTTCCTTCGACTCTAGTCGTTTATACATCTTCTCATACGCCGCGTTCTTTGCATCTGACATCGATTTCTTCGCCTCTCTCTTAGCCTCCTTGTATTTATCTTTTAGCTCTGGGCGTTCTTCCTCATTGTTACAGCGTATAAGCTCTCTAAAACTTTGTTGTTTAATTCGTATCTTCTCCTGTACATTTTCGTTCCACCACCAAGATTCCTTATGGTCGACTGTCCTCGTTGTTATAACTCCAAGCATTTCTTTAGCTGCTTGAATGATCGTATTTGCCATGGCCTCCCACTTTTGGTTTGCATCTTCCTGTGGTCTAGGATGTTTCATTGGTATGACCTTATCTCTAAAAATTGTTATGTTTTCGTCTTTGAGCTGGCCCCATTTGATCGTATGTCTAATTCTCTTGTTTTGTTGGACAATTGGTCTCTTCACGCGTATATCCGCCACTAACATATGGTGTTGTGTCACAACTGTCTCTCCTGGGATTGTCTTACAGTCCTTCCACGAGCTACAATCTTCTCTCCTCGTCAATAAATAGTCTATCTGCGTGTGTCTCCCGCCGCTGCTAAACGTGATTAGGTGCGATTCTCTTTTCTTAAAAACGAGTTTATGATTCCTAAGTCATGCACTACTGCAAAGTCAAGAAGCTCCTTACCGCCTTCATTCCTAAGGCCATACCCGAAGCCTCCATGCACCAACTGGAAGTGGTCATTATCCTTACCGATATGTCCATTAAAATCTCCTCCTATGCATATTTTTTCGTGTCTAGGTATGTCACCCATAACGTGATCTAAACTCTCCCAGAACTTTTTTCTTTCCGTTTCTCCTAGTCCAACATGTGGCGCATACGCACTAACTACTGCTACTACTTCATCCCCTATTACTATTCTTAACATCATAATTCTATCATCGTATCTTCTTACCTCCACTACATTATCTTGGAGTTCCTTAGCAACTAGAAACCCTACTCCATTTTTCGTTCCATCAGACCCTGAATACCATAGTTTATAACTATTGCACTGTGTTGCTCTCTCACCCCGCCATCTAGTCTCCTGGAGACACGCTATCTGGACCCTACGTTTCCTTAGCACATCAATTAACTCTAGTAACTTACTAGTTAGGGTTCCTACATTCCACGATCCCACTCTTAATCTAAAATCCTTTTTCCTTGTATTCGCACCTCTCATCACCGAACATGATCTCGGGGCAGCATAATGGCGCCTGCTGTCTATATTACCTGACAGAGTCCACTAGAACAACCCCTAAAAGAGGGATTTTAGCAGAAGTAATGCACACTCAAAAGCAATCCGTCACACGCGGTCAACAGTACACGATGTACACCCAAACAGATGAAGACACAGCCAAAAAAATAGAGGGTGACCTCCCTATTCAAAACCAGGAATGCTGGTACCTCTAACCCAGCCAAACAATGTAGACGAAAAAAATATATATAATTAAAGCTATAATTTAGGCAATTAAAAACAGATATTGCAAACAAAATACAGACTCAGTCGTAGCAACAAAATACAGCTAATCACCAAGAAGTAAAATAATGTCAGACTCAGTTGTAGCAACGAAATACAGATAATCACGAAGAAGGAACACAAATCAAGTACACACACACACACGAAGAACACCAGAAACCAGCTATAGGTTTTCACAACAATCAAGTTGGCAGATCAAGAATTAGTCTTATAATGCAACCACTTATCATGCAACCACACACACAACCAAAAGAGATGCACAGATAAGACACAGCACAGAACAAAAGCAACAAAGAGCCAGAAACAGAACCACACCGGTACTCCTAACCCGGCCAAACAAACCTAAAAGCAAGACAATAACAACTAAAATAGGAAATTAAGATAGGGAGAAGAAATTCCTCACAGAGTAATTATCCAATAATTGGATATAACAACCGAATTGTGAACTGTTAACCTTCGAGGCTTACAAGGAATCACTGAGAATCAGAGATATCACCTTTCCGAGCAGTAATCCTTCTAATAGATCGACGACCAGAGGTTGAATCACCTAGATCGACGACCAGAGATGCGTGTTCCTGAATAGGGTTGGATCACCTAGGTTGAATCACCTAGATCGACGACCAGTGGAACCAACAGGAGCCCTCAATCACAACCTTCGAAAGAAAAACTAGGGTGAGGTGTTGTCGATCTAGAGAAAGCCGAGAGTCAGACTGTTCACAGATCGCCGGTTGGGGGGGGGGTTGCGCTGTTCACAGATCGCGGGTGGGGGGGGATTGCACTGTTCACAGATCTTGCTGAGTGTTGCACAGATCGTCAGTTGGGGTTTGGCCAGCGGAGGTCGCCGGTGGGTGGGTGCTTAGTGTCGGTGATTTGAACGTTGCTGGTCAAAGATTCCAATCTAATTGGGCCATAGGAAAGCCTCAAACAGAAGCCAAAAGGCTTGCAACTTTTTAAAACAAGCCTGAATTTCTTAATAAATATATAATCTAATATCACCTCATATATTAGTAGACATATACGACAAAATCACACTGATAGATAGTTTTTTAAGTTATCTTGATTTTGGTGAGTACAATGATATAGACATTCGGATTATTATGGATATCATTACCGAAACATATAGTATTTGATAGCTCGTGGATATTATTTAAAATGAATACATTAAAAGCGTTCGAATAAAAAGTCTTATCAAATATAAAACATTGTATTCCGATTAACGATACATTACAATTAAATTATTGCATATATAATAAATTTGCTAAAACACTCTATTAAATTATAACTAATAATATAACACAATATTGTCGTTATTGTTATTATTAATACTATTGACCTTATAATAATTATTAATATTAGTAGTATTATTTTTATTGTTAATATGATTATATTTGTTATGAACCTAATATAATATTTGTTACTAACTACTAACTAGTCGTTCTATGAAAAATAAAAGTTATTTTTTTGAAACATATTGAATAACTAACAAATTAACTTATAAGTACTAAAATTACTAAATACCCAAAATGTCCCTAGAAACTATTATTATTATTATTATTATTATTATTATTATTATTATTATTATTATTATTATTATTATTATTATTATTTTATAACTATGAAAATATTTAATAAAATGTCTTTTAATAGTTATTCTGATCAGTATCACCCTTACCTAATTTAGAAAATGCCTAATTGAACAAGATCTTGATCTAAAACAAGTTATGAGATGTTATAAATCCACCCATTAGTCAACTTCATATCACGATTCACAATCCAAATCACAACCAAATTGCAACAATAGACCACACATAAAGTAAACGAAAATGCAAAGTAATCACACAAAAAAATTAAAAAGACATACGTCGAGGTAACCTCCAAAAGAATGAGGAGTCAGAAGATTGGTCAGCGGAGAAGACATAAATCGTAGAGAAGACGATTCCAATAAACGTAGTACCGCACGCCGTCAAGAACAATGGCTTTGAGTTCATCACTTCTTTGAATGTGTTTCTCCAACCCATTTCTTGATTATCAGTGAATTATCCAAGAACCCTAAATCATGGGTTTGTGACATATTTCCAACACTAAATGTTGAATTAATCAAAGATGTTGATGAATCAAGTAGGTTTTTTGTATATTGTATTTTTGTTGGTGTGATATATAGGATAATCAAATCGGGTAAAGATAGTAGGAAGCAACAAAGTCATAATGTTAATTGAAATCTGAATCTAATGATCGATTTACAATTGCCTTTCGTGCTTGGTGCATGATATGTCGACAATGGGAACTTTATAGGCTTCATATACATATACATTTATAAATACATATACATACATACATGCATATACATATATATATATACATACATATATATACATATATATACATATATATATATATATATATATATAGGGTAAGGTTCAATTGTACCCTCTATTATTACGATAACCGTGTTAACTTTTGAATATCAATCAAAATCATTATTTTTTTATTGGAATAACATCATTACACATATACACAAATATATTCTTTAATGTATATGTGCAAATTCATAAGCGTAAAAAAGTTTACACTAGTGTAAGTTACACTTACATCAGTAAATATTTAGTGATGTAAGTGTAACTTACACTTGTCGTAACTTTTTACGCTTGTGAATTTACATATATACATAAAAGAACATAACGTTGTATATGTATAATGATACTATTCCAACAAAAAAAATAATGATTTTGATTAATCTTTGAAAGTTAACATGGTTATCGCAATAATAGAGGGTTAACATTTGATCATTACCCTATATATATGTGTGTGTGTGTGTGTGTGTTGTGTGTGTGTGTGTTTGTGTGTGTGTAATATATGTACTATGTAGGATTTGGATCACATGTTAATCTGCTCTTCGCGACTTAACTCTACGTTAACTCTTCAAGATAAATCAAAATCATTATTATTTTTTATTCGAATACCATCATTACACATACACGATATTATGTTCTTTTATATATATGTGTAAATTCGTAAGTGTATAAAAGCTAATATTTGTGTAAGTAACTTACACATTTGTTACAAGAATAAAATATTTACACTGATTTTGGGTAACTTACACTTTTTTTATTATCTTTTTACACTTATAAATTTACACATGTACATAAAAGAATATATCGTTGTATATGTGTAGTGATGTTATTCAAACAAAAAATAAGGATTTGATTTATCTTGACGGGTTAAGCAAGTTAAGTTGTCACACCCCCGCTGATAGCGGAAACACGGGGATGCGAGCTAGACGGGATCGTCATAACACATGGTATACGTTAGAGAAGCAATATAAGTATGATGAAAAGCGTGTCATGACGACTCCCGAACACAAATGGAGACTTGTGTCGCGTTTAGTCAATATTCACAACAACATAGCCATAAGCATAACATGTAAGGATCACATAACCATATAGAATAACATTATTTAGTTTCCCACAACCCAGGAACAAGTGTTCAAAAGAATGTTAATTGTTTAGTGGACTGGAACAATGTACAAAAGAATTGTTCATCATGTATGTTCAGTCTCAAAAATGCTTCCTAGGGTCTCCACTAAAAGGCAGCACTCCTAGAACTTCAATTACCTTGATCACCTGAAAAGATATGCTCAAAACAGTCAACATAATTGTTGGTGAGCTTCGCAGGTTTTAAGTAATAAAAGATGTTAAGATGAAAACAACTTGTAAGTTTAATAAGAGTTACCGCGACTATACTTATGTATAGGCGGTTTTACCAGTTATAAATAGTTACAGCCAAACCTATTCATCGGTTCCACCGGGAATTAATGGCTGTATAGAAAGCATTCCCAAAGCGTAAATAGTTTAAAATGACGTAGCAAGATCCACAAAGCGCATACGTATAGTTTACAACCAACCAATCCTTAGGTCCCATTACCGGGATTAAGGGTTGTATCGAAAGATTTTCCATAGCATAACAAGTTTAACAAGACGTAGCAAGATCCACAAAGCGCATACGTATAGGTTACAACCAAGCCAATCCTTAGGTCCCACTACCGGGATTAATGGTTGTAATGGATGCTCGGCAAAGAACCACAAAGTAGACCCACAAGGAAGAACCACACCGCCGAGAGCATCCAAGGTCAATAGCATTCACAAGTAACATCATACAACACATAGCATCAAGGTAATAGCGTATAGTAATGTAAAGCCACCAAGTAACATACAAGGTAGCAACATAGCATAGAGTCAAGAGTCATAATAGCATCATTCAACAAGATAAGCAAGATAAGTTAACCATAAGAGTTGCAGCAGACTTCCACTAAGGAAGATGCTTGAAAATGTGTTAAGTAAGCGAGCATTCTTTTCCCCCAGGTTTGAAAATGTTTAAAAGTTATATAAGCGTGAAAAGGGGCTACGAAACTCACTGAATAGATGATAAGCACGAATGAATATTCCCAACAGTAGAATGCTATGAACAATCAACACCTATTGGCAGTTACTGACAAGCATTAATAATGAGCATAAAGCATAAGATGATGTTCAATAGGTTCAGGCAGTTTCGGTTCGGTCGTGGGTAACACTTGCACGCAAACACACACGATAGATCTTATGTAGACCCGAGTACTGGAAGCGTTGCCATTGTAGATGATATTTGTGTAAAAGTGTTATTGTTTTCAGAGAAGTATTTGTTAAGTACTTGTGTTATAAATCGTTTGTTACTAATTGCGAAATGTTAAGTTGATTGGATTTTGATATAACATTAATAAGTCCAATAATATTAATCTTAAAGATCGTCATTAGCAATGGCAACCGTGTCGATGTCACCTTAACATCACACGACAACACACACCACACACAGGAAGACTTCACACACAATGATTCCATTTGCACGACAAGACCAGACATATGACTGGACACTTCATTCGTACGAATCAACTCTCAGTCGTGCGAATTAGCTTCATTCGCACGATTGAACCCTCATTCGTGCGACCAAGCACTCAGTCGTACCACACAGCACCCAATCGCACGACTCAACCTTCCATTCGCACGATTCAGCCTTCATTCGTACGAATAAGCTTCATTCGTACGACTGAACTCTCATTCGTGCAACTGGACCTTCAGTCGTGCGATACACACAGTCGCACACATTCATCCGCATTGACTCAATCGCACACACACTCTCAATCGCATGCATTCATTCGCACGACACGCACATACGCATGGACTCAGTCGCACGACTCACTCAGTCGCACGACTCAGTCGCCTGAAAGGCCCAGTCGCCCTGTACAGCAGGTCGCGACTGCTGAAGCACCGAGCAGCGTCCAGCTGCTCCGGGCATGAGTTTCACACATCAAGAACCTCCAGAAACACTCATTTAACATGTCTAAGTAAGAAGCATATTAAAAAAGGCTACACACGCACCCCCACGACCTCTTGTGCTCGGGTTGAATCCCGAGCACCCGAAACCCTAGAATTCGCAGATGTAAATGAGCAAAAATGGACGACCAAGGTCGTCTACCTGCTTGAAATGTGTTGTCTTGGCTGTAGTCGAGGTTCAACCGACGAAAACGAGACGAAAACGGGGCGGTTCGGTGCTAAGATGAAGTAGAAAAGTGGAGAAGAAGGGAGTGAAGAAGAAGAAGCAGAATGTTAAGGCTAGGGCTGGTGTGGGGTATTTATACCCAGCCCTAGTTTGGAAATTTGTCAAGTTTAGTCCCTGCACTTAGCCCCCGAGTCCCCAAACTTGTTTCGGTTGATAACAACATAGATACGCGCGTTATACTAATTATAAGGATGTGTTTAATGTTGTTTATATCTTGAATATATTGTTGTTAATGATGTTTACATTATATAACATAATATAATTAGTGATGTCGGTTATGATATTCGTGAGCGTTTTGGATGATATGATTGCAAATATTGATAACACCACTGAAACGGAAAACAAATCAAACATGATGTCCTCATGAATAATCTATGAAGATGAAAAATGAACGCGCTAAGCATGGTTAACATAATTTCACGTTAAATGACGGACCTTGAGGTGACGGATGTCACAGTATCCCCCAGTTGAGAGAATTTCGTCCGGAAATTCAACTGGTGCTAGGTCCAAGAGCGTCATCCTCGAATAGGTGTGGATATTTGAGCTTCATTTGATCTTCCCATTCCCACGTGAATTCTAGTCCTCGTTTTGAGTTCCATCTCACGCGAACGATCGGTATCTTGCTGCGCCTTAAGCGTTTGACCTTTCGGTCCATGATCTCGATAGGTTCTTCAACAAAATGAAGCTTTTCATCGATCTTGATTTCCTCAATTGGCACATGTAGAGTTTCATCCACCAGGCACTTTTTGAGATTTGATACGTGAAATATGTCGTGTACACCGCTGAGTTCTTGTGGTAATCTCAATCGGTAAGCCACCGGACCGATTCTTTCTGTAATCTCGAATGGTCCTACGTATCGAGGGGCTAACTTCCCTTTCTTTCCAAATCGTACAATCCCTTTCCAGGGAGAGACTTTGAGTAGTACGTGATCTCCAACATTGAATTCCAGAGGCTTCCGATGATTGTCGGCATAGCTCTTTTGGCGATCTTTTGCAGCTTTCAATCTGTCTTTGATTTGGAAAATTTTGTCAGTTGTCTCTTGAATGATCTCTGGGTCCGTAAGCTGGCTCTCACCAACTTCATCCCAACAAACTGGGGATCTACATTTCCTCCCGTACAATGCCTCAAATGGAGTGCATCCAATGCTTGTGTGGTAACTGTTGTTGTATGAAAACTCAATCAATGGTAGATGAGTGTCCCAGCTACCACCGAAATCGATTACACAAGCTCTGAGCATGTCTTCCAATGTTTGTATGGTTCGTTCACTTTGGCCATCTGTTTGGGGGTGATAGGCGGTACTCATATCTAATCGAGTGCCCATCGCTTTTTGTAATGTGTGCCAAAATCGTGAAATAAATCGACTGTCATGGTCGGATATGATTGACACCGGCACACCGTGCCGTGTCACGACCTCTTTAATATACAACCTTGCCAACCATTCCATCTTGTAATCCTCCCGGATCGGTAAGAAATGAGCGGACTTCGTCATCCGATCCACTACGACCCATATCGAGTCGTGCCCGCTACTTGTTCTAGGGAGTTTGGTAATGAAATCCATGGCTATGTTCTCCCATTTCCACTCGGGAATTTCAGGTTGCTGTAATAATCCCGATGGTTTTTGGTATTCAGCCTTGACTTTCCAGCATGTCAAACATTTGCTTACATACAAAGCTATGTCTCTCTTCATGCCTGGCCACCAGTACAGATCTTTAAGATCGTGGTACATCTTGTCTGCACCAGGATGAATAGAATATCACGTCTTGTGTGTTTCATCCATGATTAGGGTACGAACATCTCTCCATTTGGGTACCCATATACGATCCATGAAATACTGTATACCATCATCCTTTCGAATCATCTGTTTGTCTAACCCTCGGAATTCTTCTTCCGCAAGGTTTTCTTCTTTCAGTGCCTCACCTTGTACAAGTTGGATCTGAGCTTTCAAGTTCGTTTGAATAGTCAATCCCAAAGCTCGTGCACGTAGTGCTTTCACATGTTCTTTGCGGCTTAAAGCATCAGCCACCACGTTTGCTTTCCCCGGATGATACCAGATTTCACAATCGTAGTCACTAAGTAACTCTACCCAACGTCATTGTCGCATATTGAGTTCCTTCTGATTCAGGATATGTTAAAGGCTTTTATGATCTGTGTAGATGATACATTTGGTTCCATACAGATAGTGCCTCCATATCTTGAGTGCAAATACTACCGCGCCCAACTCCAGGTCATGAGTCGTATAATTCTTCTCATGCACCTTAAGTTGTCGTGAGGCATAGGCAATCACCTTGTATTTCTGCATTAGCACACAACCCAATCCTTGATGTGAAGCATCACAGTACACCACAAAATCATCAGTTCCGTCTGGAAGGGACAATATCGATGCGTTGCATAACTTCTCTTTCATGGTTTGGAATGCTTATTCTTGGGCATATCCCCAATCAAACTTCTTGTCTTTCTGAGTCAACATAGTTAACGGTTAAGCAATCTTTGAAAAATTTGCAATGAAGCGACGATAGTATCCGGCCAATCCTAATAATTGCCGTATCTCTGAGGGTGTTTGAGGTGTATCCCATTTCTTCACAGCTTCAATCTTGCTGGGGTCCACATGAATTCCATCTTTGTTAACCACATGACCCAAAAACTTCACCTCTCGAAGCCAGAATTCACACTTCGAGAATTTGGTGAAAAGTTTCTCTTCTTGTAACAAACTCAGTATGGCCCGAAGATGTTCCTCGTGGTCTTCTTTCAATCGAGAGTAGATAAGTATATCGTCAATGAATACGATCACGAACTTATCCAAGTATGGTTTACACACCCGATTCATCAGATCCATGAATACAGTCGGTGCGTTAGTCAGTCCGAACGGCATGACTAAGAACTCATAATGACCATAACGAGTCCTAAATGTTGTTTTCGGTATGCCATCCTCGAAAACCCTCAATTGATGATATCCAAAACGAAGATCAATCTTGGAGAAATATGAAGCTCCTTGCAACTGATCAAACAAATCATCGATTCTGGGAAGAGGATATCGATTCTTCACAGTCAACTTGTTCAACTCGCGATAATCGATGCACATGCGGAATGACCCGTCCTTCTTTTTGACAAACAAGACCGGTGCTCCCCATGGTGAATGACTCGACCGAATGAAACCCTTCTCCAATAGCTCTTGTAATTGGCTAGATAACTCTTGCATTTCGGATGGCGCTAACCGGTATGGTGCCTTTGCTACCGGCGTAGCTCCAGGAACCAACTCTATACGAAATTCCACCTGTTGTGGAGGAGGTAAACCCGACAAATCATCAAGAAATACTCCCGGATAATCTCGTACTACAGGAATATCTACCAACTTGTTGCGTTCTTCTTTCTTTTCCACTACATAGGCCAGAAATGCGTAACACTGCTTCCGTAAACATCGACGTGTCTTCATGCAAGTGATAAGCTTCAGAGTTCTTCCCGGTCGTTCTCCTTGAATCTTGAGTACCTCCCCGTTTGGCATGGGAATTCGTACTACTTTCTCCCAACAAACAATCTCGGCTCCGTGTTTCGACAACCAATCCATTCCACAATCACATCGAAGCTCCCCAACTCGAAAGGTATTAAGTCTATGTCGAAGGCATGGTTCTCCAATATCATGGAGCACTGTCTAATAATCTCATCTGCTTGTACAACTCTACCGTTGGCCATTTCTACAGAGAAGCTAGTTTCTAGTCTACTAGGGTTCAAGGCAAGCAGGTGTGCAAAATCAGAAGATATGAAACTATTGTCTGCCCCAGTATCAAATAGTATGGATGCGAAGTGGTGATTGAGCAAGTACGTACCCGTAACAACATTCGGGTCCTGACGGGCGTCATTTGCTCCGCTAACGAATGCACGTCCTCAGTATTTCCTTGATTCCCTTGGCCCGGATTACCAGCTATGGCCATCACTTGTTACTGGTTATTCCCTTGTTGACCCGGTGCCCTATTCAGTCTGGGGCACATGTTCCGGTAGTGACCAAGACCTCCGTACTCATAACAATCCCTGGCATCCCTGGTGGGTTAACCGCGTTGACGGGCGCTACCAGATTCGGCGCAGTTCTACAATCCTTCGCTAGGTGCCCCGGGCGCCTACAATTCGCACACATCCGACACGGCGTTGCTGGGGGATGATGAAGAGTGCACCTGTTACATTTCGGGTGCGGCCCAGCATATTCTTTCCTTTCTTGAGTCACAACCACAAAATTTCGGGTTGTCTTGTACTTCTTATCAAATCTTCCCGCATTAGACCGGCTCGTTTCCCCAACCTCCTTTCTTTTCTCTGCTCCCCTGCCCAACATCCCTGTTTTTACCATCTCATCAGTTAGAGTGCCAGCCTTCAGGATTGCGCTCTGAATCGTGGGAGGAGCAGCTACTGTTACCAATGCTCGGATTTGAGGCGCGAGTCCCCAAATGTACCTTTCAATTCTCTTTGATTCCGGAGTTACCAAAAGTGGAACCAGCCTTGCCAACTCATGAAAACAATCAGTGTAAGCTGCGTGCCCAGCTCCTACCATCGCATGGTTCCAGAATTCCTGCTCAAGTTTCTGCATCTCGTTGAGAGGGCAGTACTCCTCAGTAATCAGGGCTTTGAACTTATCCCAAGTCATTTGCATCGCAGATTCTCTTCCACTAGCTTGAACTTGGGTGTTCCACCAGGTTAGTGCCTTGTCCTGCAGTGAACACGTGGCATACTTGATTCTTTGGCTGTCGAGGCATTCACTGATGTCAATCACTGCCTCCATCTTTTCAAGCCATCTAGTCAGGGCTATCGCCCCACCTTTCCCATCGAATTCTCGGGGTTTGTAGGCCACAAATTCCTTGTAATAACATCCCCGTCTAGTATTGTTGACCCCAGTTTCGTTTCCAGTTGTTCCACCAATCCCAGTGTCTTCCAATGTTCCTTGGTTATGCTGATAATTAGTATCATGATCCCCGTGGAGATGATGATTCAGAAGAGTGTCGCACACTTGAGTCACTATAGTTGGAATCAGTGCGGCTAGCTGCTGAGCAATCATAGCAGCTATGTCAGGGTTGTCAGTTCCCTGGTTGTTGCCAGCTGGAGCACCACCTGTTCTTGGTGGTCTACCCCTACCTCTGCCTTGTGGGGTCTCACCTTCTTGATTGGTACTATGTGTGGCTCTTCTAGGCAGCATCTTCTAATGATAGAAAGATGTAAACATGTAAACTTTAGTAAACATGTAAACCTTAATCACTTTAAGATACACATATGATTCCACTCATCAAGTTCCAATAACCCATGCTTCGGTCCATCAAGATCATCACGTAGCCCAGTTTAAGCACATTCTTAGTATACCGGTGATGCTTATATATAGGGTTCCCCGCAACGTTCCCACCACATTCACGATATACCTTGAATGACGCTTAAACCAGTTAGACGACATCCTAATTTTCCTTAGCATCATCCCAAAGAATAACATAATGTAGGTGTAGAGAGTATCATCACTCCTCTACATTTTCTGTAATCCATTTTCATTCTAAGCATTCAATCAGTTCCTTAGTTACTGAAATACTAAGTGGAAGAATATCTCATAAAGGATAAGGTCAATATCATGATTGGAAATACCATGAAGGCTCTAAGTAGGACAGGACTTAAGTAATAGCAAGTGTTAGTAATGTTTTGTCACCCTTGTTGGAGCATATATAGTCATATATAGTGTGTCCGTCGCTTGACGAATAGTCTAGGCTTAATGTTATACACCTTGTAAACACATGAAACTGGGTCATTCGCAGGAGCATATGCGAATGAGACTCAGTCGTACGACTGAGCCATGCTAATGGACCAGTCGTGCGACTGAGAGATGCGATTGGAGCATTCGTAAGACTGAGCCATAAGAATGGTCCAGTCGTACGATTGAACCATACGTATGGTCCAATCGCACGAATGGGCCCAGTCGCATCTAATATGGGCCGAGGCCTATATATACCAGTTTCAATGTGTAGAAACAGGAAGGGTTTTAGAGAGTGTGCCTGGCGCCTAGGTGCTGCCGGATGAGAGGGGAGATCATGCTCGATCTCCCCTTGCCAAAAGTTGTAATTCTTAAGTTGTAACGAGCTTAAAATCGTTATGTTTTATCAATGAAATCATTCGATTATTGTTCGTACTATTGTTTATCTTTTGGTTGTTTATCCTTCCGTCAAGAACACGCTCGGATGTTTACCGATCCAGCGACTTCACAATTGGTATCAGAGCCGGTTACTGCTGGAATGATCTAACAATCATTCTAGCAACCCGAGCTATTGATTTCTGGATCAAAGTTCAGATCTTGACGTTAAACCCACTTCGTGTTCATCTTGTTTTGCTCAAATCTCATTGCGCGTGATGTTTATTTGTTAAAAGCGGACTCGGAATCTTCTTCAGATCATAAAAACGAATCCGGTGGTACAATTATTGTGCTGTGTCTCGTCCAAATCATCGGATTAGGGTTTTTCAGCCTTGTGGCGGCTGCAGATCTGGTTTTCTGCGTTCAGACCCGTTCATGCGATTGGGCCATGCGACTGGGCCTCAATCGCACGACTGAACCACTCGTATGTCCATTCGTATGTATGAACCTTCAGTCGCACGACTGACCCTTTCGTGTACTTCAGTCGCCCGACTGACCCATTCGTGTTATCCATTTGTACTACTGAACCATTCGGAGTGTCCATTCGCACGAATCATCCATTCGCACGTATGTCTTCATTCGTCTGTTTCAGTCGCACGAATGAGCTGTGTACCAGACCAAAAAAAAGAGTCTGGAACAGCTTCTTGCACGAATTTTTCCCTAAACCATTTTTATCAGTCGGGAAACCTTCTGAAAAATTTTAGTAAAATAAAATTTTTTTGGGAAAATTTTCGGGTCATTTTTGGATCATTTTCGGGTCAATAGTGAAGATTTTCCTGGAGAGTCTATGCAAGAGTTGAGGATGAGCAAAGCACATTCACCCTGAGTTTCTTATGTCAAACAAGTTCGATGGATACCCCATTATTCGTTGGACTTCCAGAATCGGTGAATGTTGTTAGAACACGAAAGAGAAAAGAGAAGATGTCAGCTGTCGGTGCTGATTTTGTGGGGTAGTCAGGAGCATCTGACTATTTATGGGCCAATAAAGTTATATTTATCCGCACAGAGAGGATTCTCATTCTTAGGGGGAATCCATGTATAGAGAAATTGAAGACGCAATCAGAAAGTGATGATGTGAGCAGGTTTCTGATGATGAATCTTCGTGCATGCTGATTTGTTTGATATTGTCAGCTCTGGATTGGAACTTCAACCTTTTGCCCAATACATCGTATGAAGACGACAGGAGAGCACAATGTATATATTGGGATATGCTAAACGTGAGGGGGAATTTCTACAGTTGTTAATGTTAAACAGGTTAGACTGTGTGAAGATTGAAGCAATGGAAAACTGGTCATGTCATTATCTGGAAAAATCAGTCATTTGGGGAATCTTACTGTTATGATGGTGTTCTGCAAAGTAAACGAAAGCTATTGTGCCTAAATTCATTTTCAGGGATATTGTGGTAACCTGACGGATCGGCAATGTTGGCTAATATGGTTGTTCATTTGATTCTATTGGAAACCAGAGCAAAGATTGACTGAAGATTGTAAGAGGTGTTATCTACTATTCGCAAGCAACGTCCAAGGGGGAATTTGTTGGAGCATATATAGTCATATATAGTGTGTCCGTCGCTTGACAAATAGTCTAGGCTTAATGTTATACACCTTGTAAACACATGAAATTGGGTCATTCGCAGGAGCATATGCGAATGAGACTCAGTCGTACGACTGAGCCATGCTAATGGACCAGTCGTGCGACTAAGAGATGCGATTGGAGCATTCGTAAGACTGAGCCATAAGAATGGTCCAGTCGTACGATTGAACCATACGTATGGTCCAATCGCACGAATGGGCCCAGTCGCATCTAATATGGGCCGAGGCCTATATATACCAGTTTCAATGTGTAGAAACAGGAAGGGTTTTAGAGAGTGTGCCTGGCACCTAGGTGCTGCCGGATGAGAGGGGAGATCATGCTCGATCTCCCCTTGCCAAAAGTTGTAATTCTTATGTTGTAACGAGCTTAAAATCGTTATGTTTTATCAATGAAATCATTCGATTATTGTTCGTACTATTGTTTATCTTTTGGTTGTTTATCCTTCCGTCAAGAACACGCTCGGATGTTTACCGATCCAGCGACTTCACAACCCTTAACGAGGTCTTACTAGAATTATGATCCTAGCACACCCTAGGGTATAGAATAGAGAACTTGTGATACTCCTGATCATTACCTCACGGTAAGATTTGCCAGACTTCTCATGCAGTGCAAATTGCAATTACGTGTTCACCCGTAATGGTAATTTACCTTGCATGGTCACCCTAGCTCCACTTACCCCAAGTTAACATCATAGTATTGTCAACACTCATCAAGCATGGTTCGTGTAATGTCCTCATATCCATGAGCCATTAGCATTCCAATAGTAGTATGTGGTAACAAGTAAACTCCAAGCACATAAGCACAATATGTCTAATGATAGTTGCCTATCCTTCATACTTTCAGGATTTCAGGCATAACCATGTTAGGGTCGGATTTAGTATCCGAGATCGACGCTACGCGTGATCACCGAGGTTCCCTTCTATTTAGGTATCTCGACCTAATGATAAGATGTTGTGCGTATACGAATGTAAAGTTCTAGTATAAAGGTATTCCGTGGAGAAAGACTAAGAGTAATAGTGTCTTCCTCAGGATGATCAGATAACAAGCACATATGCATAGAATCATGTATAGAGTCAAGTAACAAGTATAGAGGAACACATATGTAATATTAAATGCAAGCCAGTCCTAGCATGC
This sequence comes from Flaveria linearis, assembly GCA_024085815.1. Classification (NCBI taxonomy): domain Eukaryota; kingdom Viridiplantae; phylum Streptophyta; class Magnoliopsida; order Asterales; family Asteraceae; genus Flaveria; species Flaveria linearis. The sequence goes on from CM044012.1 coordinate 63,294,233, forward strand.
ATTCTACATGAAGATTCAATAGATGGTATAATTTTCATGATTTTTGGAGTTATATAACTATTTTTAATGAATTTGGGAATATTGTAGGATTTACAGAAAACAATTTGTTGTGAATTAGACATCATAAAATTTATGGGATGATATAAACTATTGAAATAATATTCTGTAAATTTTGATAATTTTTGAATAACAGTAGCTATTTTTGGTGATTTATGGAGACTTTGAAATAACTATAACAATTTATATATAGTGAAATAAAAGTTGAGAGTTTTATGGTAATATTATTGACTATTTTACAGCTAAACTTTCAAGAATTAATAAGATATGAGGTTCTAAAAATTTTAAAGAAATTTATGTCTAACATATAAAATTTATTTTTATAGGTTACCAGTCGAAGAATAGGTGAGACTCATAGTCCCATTTTGATATTTTGTAAAGTTTTAGGGGAAAAAACATACTGATTATGTTGATGCATTATATTTGAAAATATTTTGAGACTTACTGTCATTTGTGATACAACCATTAATTCGAATGAGAAACCGTCTGATAATATTAGTAGCGCTACTAGGAGAATATTTTGCACCAACAGGATGAGTGTTGTGATGCTATTTGAATATTTCCTGCACCAACCGAATGAGGGTTGAGATGTAATATTATCTGATCTTGTGAATTATTTCGTGACAGTATGATTATGTGTGGAAGCAGGTTTGGTTGTAATTGGTGCATCAATAAAATATTTTGTCTGGAAATAAACCTATGATCTCACCAACCTTATGTTGACTATTTGAGTATGCTTTTTCAGGTGAAAATGACTAATAATATAGACTTTTCCCTTGATGTTTACAATGGATGGGGTGAAGTTGTGGGACGAGTATGTGTAAGCGTAACCGTTAATATCTACGATGGCAGCGTGGTAGTGGATGCGCATTTTCATCGTACATGAAGATGTTAGCTAAATAATATGTTGTAATAAGGAATTATGTCAAATTTTGAGGCTATATGTAATGATGTAATTCCAACTTTCAATATCTATATGATTAAGTTAAGTATGTTATGTACTAATATTGTTGTGATTAAATTTCTTATAATCAATTGCGTTCTGAACAAACAAGTCACATCCAAATATCGCTTCACGTTTCCGCCAGGATGTGACAGGTTGGTATCAGAGCCATTGGTTATAGAGAATTAGGTATAATGAAAATACCTAGACTATAACCATAAGCTCAATTAATGGTAAATATATATATACTTGTGTGATATAATTTTATGTGAAATTCTATGATTCTATGCTTAACTTTAATGATTATAATAATATATGACTAACCATTTTGTGAAACATTATAAAGAAATTCGTGCAGTTATGTATTCAGATAGTTACTACAATGAGACCGATCCTTCTGAGTGTCCAGACCATAGTAACTCTAAGGAAATAACACCTGAACCAGAATCCCAACAAGCTATGGAAATCCCTCAACTGGAAAAAGAGCCAAAATTTTATGTTCGACGTGCACCAGTACATGTTGGAGGGTATACAATTAAGACCCCTAGGAAAAAGATACGACGTGGAGACAAATTTGTGACCAAGCAAACTGAGGATATAGAAATACAACATTCTGATTCCTCCGGGGACGAAGGTAAGATAACTATAAGACAAAAGTTGAACCAAGTGAAGACAGCTCAGCAGACTCTTAGAAAACTCAAGAGAATACAACTAGGAATCTGGAAAATCCAGAAGGATATCAAGAAACTCAAAACAACTAAGAAAAATATCTTCGCAAGGATTTGGGGATGGATTCGCAAGAACTAGAAAACTATAGTCTAACTTGTCAGAATAAAGAAATAAGAGCCTAAATGATATAAACATATGCATCTTTATGTTGAAATATTTGTTTGATACGTGCTAAATGAATTTGTGTCAGAATATTTATTTATGATACTAATATTATAATTCACTATAGTGAATCATGCCGCCAAAAAGAAACACTCAGCCTGTACGAAAAACAGCTCGAGTGGGACGACCGAGAACCCGACTTGGGGAAGAAACACCTGTGAATACTGACACAAATAAGAATGACAGAATTTCTCAGATAGTAGCCCAACAAATAGAAGCTACCTTACCTACCCTGATAGCCCAACTACAACAGAATCTAAACTTTGGAACCACCTCACACCCACAGGAAAGACCTGAAAATATTAATTCAGGAGAACGACAGGAAGAAGAAATCCTGAATGGAGTCTCAAAATGATGCTCTTACAAAACCTTTATGTCTTGCAGACCCCGAGAATTTGATGGTAAAGGAGGAGCTGTGCAAGCCTTACGATGGTTAGATGAAATGGAAGCAGTCTTGGAAATCAGTAACTGTGCTGAGAATTACAAGACACTGTTTGCTTCTCATTCACTGAAAGGAAAGGCACAATCCTGGTGGAAAATGGAGGTACACACTAAAGGTAGGCATATTATGAATAAGATAAGTTGGGAAGATTTTAGAAATCTAGTGATAGAAAAATATTGCCCTTATAATGAAATAGAAAAATTAGAGGCTGAATTCTTAGCACTAGAAATGAAAGGAGCTGCACACCGGGAATATACTGACATGTATAATGAACTGTCCAGGTTAGTACCACATCTGATAACCCCTGAATCAAAAAGGGTAGGGAGATATATCTGGGGGCTAGTACCACAAATAAGAGGGTTAGTGAAATCCGCAAGAACCAAAACCTTTCAAGAAGCAGTAATCCTGTCAGGGAGTCTGACAGATGAATGATCAGAAATGGATCATTAAGTCATCCACAAATAGGGGAGAAAAGGAAGTGGAATGAAAACCACTCAGGAAGAAGACTTAGAGAAAACCCTCAGAAAAGAATAACTCGACCTCCACCCAGAAATTTCTTAGGGGCAGCCCAGGGAAAGAAGATTGATAAACAACCACAGTGCAATATTTGCCAAAGATATCATTCAGGAAATTGCATGACAGTGGTTTGTTATAACTGCAAAAAGAAAGGACATATCTCTCGAGATTGCAAAAACCCTACCAACCCTAAACCAGTTTGCTTTCAGTGTGGAAACGAGAATCATTTTCGTAATGAATGTCCACAACGGAAAGGCAAGACCCCAATTAACCAAAACAACCCCCATGGAAGAGCTTTCGTAATACAAGCTGAAGAAGCTCGTCATGAACCAGAAGTGGTAAGGGGTACGTTCCTTATCAATAACCAGTACGCAAAAGTATTATTTGATACAGGAGCAACTCGTAATTTTATTTCAAATATCTTTAGACCATCACTTAGTGTAACATCTGAGAAACTAAGTCATAACTATGTGATAGAATTAGCTGATGGTAAAGTAATAGAAGCTGATGAAATCATTCCTAACTGCATTTTGAATTTAGATGAATACTGTTTTGATATAGATCTGATTCCTATTAAATTAGGAGGATTTGATATTATAGTAGGAATGGATTGGTTAAGTAAGAACCATGCTGAAATTATATGTGATAAGAAAATGATAAAAATTCCTTTGATTAAGGAAGACAAAACTCTCTGTATATACGGTGATAGACCAAATAGTACTGTGAAATTGATTTCCTGTGAAAAGCACAAAAACGCTTAAATAAGAAATGTTTAGCTTTCTTAGCTCATATAGTTGATGCAACACTTGATAAAGGGAAATTGGAAAGTGTTCCTATTATTAATGAATACCCTGATGTTTTTCCTGATGAATTACCCGGATTACTACCCCCTCGTCATGTAGAGTTTAAAATAGAATTAATACCAGGAACAACCGCTATTGCTAAGCACCATATCGTTTAGCACCAACTGAAATGAAGGAAATCATGACCCAATTACAAGAACTATTAGATAAATGATTTATACGTCCTAGTGTATCACCTTGGAGAGCACCAGTTCTGTTTGTCAAAAAGAAAGATGGAACTCTTAGAATGTGTATTGATTATAGAGAACTTAATAAAGTTACCATAAAGAATAGATATCCTCTCCCTAGGATTGATGGTTTATTTGATCAATTACAAGGATCTAGTTATTTTTTTAAAATAGATTTAAGATCTGGATATCATCATTTAAGTGTACAGGATGACGATATATCAAAAACTGCATTCAGAACCAGGTACGGGCACTATGAATTTCTTGTGATGCCATTTGGATTAACCAATGCTCCAGCAGTGTTTATGGATTTAATGAATAGAGTGTGTAAACCCTATTTAGATAAATTCGTTATAGTCTTCATAGATGACATTCTGATTTATTCTAAGAATAAGAAAGACCACGAACAACACTTGAGGTTAACTTTGGAATTGCTACAAAAGGAAAAGTTATATGCAAAATTCTCAAAATGCGAATTTTGGAAAAGAGAAGTACAATTCCTAGGACACATAGTTAACCAGAATGGAATTCAAGTCGATCCAGCAAAGATTGAAGCAGTCAAGAAATGGGAAGCTCCAAAAACCCCAACTGAAATACGACAATTCTTAGGTTTAGCAGGATATTACAGGAGATTTATAGAAAATTTCTCGAGAATAGCTCAACCATTGACAGAAGTAACCCAAAAAGATAAAAGATATATATGGGAAGAAAAACAAAATGAAGCTTTTGAACTCCTCAAAAATAAGTTGTGTAATGCACCCGTTTTAGCTTTGCCAGAAGGGACAGATAATTTTGTGTATTGTGATGCATCACGTTAAGGTTTTGGATGTGTTATGCATCTAGACAACATAGGGGTAGTGAAAAGAATTATACCACCCATGATCTAGAATTAGGAGCTGTAGTATTTGCACTAAATATTTGGAGACATTATCTGTATGGAACTAAGTGTATAAATATACGGATCATAAAAGTCTACAATATATCTTTGATCAGAAGATGTTAAATATGAGGCAGAGAATATGGGTAGAATTATTAAGTGATTACGACTGTGAAATCAAGTATCATCCTGGTAAAGCAAACGTAGTTGCTGATGCTCTAAGTAGGAAAGAAAGAATTAAGCCATTACGAGTACGTGCTATGAGAATGGAACTACGTTCAGAATTGTTAAGACAAATCCAGGAAGCCCAACAAGAAGATGTGTTGAAACTAAAAGGACAATTAAAGGACATGAAAGAAGAAACAGATGGAATTCTGAGATTTAAAGGAAGAATTTGGGTACCTGACAATAGCATGATTAGAACAATTGTCCTACAAGAAGCTCATAGGTTAAAATATTCTGTACATCCAGGAAATAATAAAATGTACAAGGATCTGAAAAGCCAATACTGGTGGCCAGGTATGAAAAGATCAGTCGGAAAATTTGTGGAACAATGTGATGTCTGTTCAAGAATAAAGGCTGAATATCAAAAACCTTCAGGATACCTACAGCAACTAGAGATTCCAGAATGGAAATGGGATCAAATTACAATGGACTTCATAACTAAACTACCAAGAACCAGAAATGGATACGACACAATTTGGGTTATAGTAGATAGATTGACTAAGTCAGCTCATTTCTTACCCATACGAGAAGATTATAAGATTGAGAGACTAGCAAGAATTTACATAAAAGAGATCGTGTCCAGACATGGAATACCTGTATCCATTATATCAGATAGAGATAGTAGATTTACTTTCAGATTTTGGCAAACATTACAAAAAGCCTTAGGAACCCAGGTGAACTTAAGTACAGGCTATCATCCACAGACTGGTGGACAAAGCGAAAGAACAATACAAACACTAGAAGATATGTTAAGAGCTTGTGCTATAGATTTTGGTAGAAATTGAGATAGCCACTTACCATTAATAGAATTCTCATACAATAACAGTTATCATGTAACATCGCGTATTTTCGTTAATAAAAGTTAATTTTGTTTAAAACGTCGATGTTGATGCCAATAATTACAATAATAATAATAATAATAATAATAATAATAATAATAATAATAATAATAATAATGGTAATAATAATAATAATAACAATGGTTTATAAAAAAAATTTATTATATAAATTAAGTGCAGAGGGTAAATATGTAATTTATAAAACTTAAAAACTAAGTTTACAACATAAAATAACACATTTCAAACCACAGGGGCCATTTGTGTAAAATTTTAAAATCCCAACCCCCACCCGTGACTCCCACCTCTGTTCTCCGGCCATGTTCTCCGGCGGGTCTCCGGTGACCCCCAAACACTCAAAATAATTCGTTTTAACCCAATCAAACCTCCCCGACAACATCATGAGCTAGATTCGAACCTATGCCCCGTTTAAATTTGAAAATTCAAGTTGCTTAGTGTGATCTAGAACCAAACACACTTTCGGCCGGATTCCATGCCTCGATCGATCGCACTAACACTATAATAATCAATTAAACGCACTCACACTACCATATAAAATGTCTCCAAATCGATTGCAACTCTCACTTCCTACTAAAACACTCCAAAATCTCACATTCAAACACCACCAAAGCCGCGGCTGTTTCTTCGTCGGGATCATCACCAATTTATCACCATTCGGGTAATTCAACACACACACACTCGGTTTTACATGGGGATCAAAAGCCCCATGAATCTAATCATTAACAGATTTGTTTTGATCTTTAATTTGGTCGATTTCAGATCTAGGGTTTCATTCGATTTGGGGGTTAGCTTGAGTTAGTGTTTAAAAGATTATGGAACCAAGAACTCACGCGGTTGTATGCCTTTGGTTCACTGGTTCCACACTCGGTTGCAATCCAGAAGGTCCCGGGTTCGAACCCGGGCACCTACACTTATTTTTTTAAAGCCTTTTTAGCCTTTTAAAAATTACAAAAAAATACCTAAAAATTATAAAAATCATTTTTATAAACTCTGGTTATTTTTAAATCATAAAAGTTATTTTCTGCAAATTTTCTGTAAATTTAAATATTTAAAAAATATAACATAAAACAATAAAAACAATATAACTTATTTCTCTTTAAATATTTATAAACTATTATTTTTATTCAAACATAAAGCGTTTCAAATTGTTCAAAAACCAACAAATTAATTTCCCTTTGACCAATAATTATTTATTTATTAATAATTATTATTTCATTCTTTAATATTTCAAACTTTAACATTATAAGTTGATAAATTATAAAGTCACTAAAAGTTGACCTAGATCCTCCCAAAATATTTTTATTTCTTCTAGTCACTTAAATAATTAAAAATTTAATTAACTATTATATAATTAATTAATAAAATTAATTATTTATTTTTCTTGCATTTTAACAATCAAACAAATGGTCAAGTGTATTGGTAGATTTATATTTATATAATTACTTGAAATGAATTAATTTTATTTATTTCAAGACATTCAAACTAAATAAATGATTTTATTTAAACTACCACTCAAAACCCAATCCCAATGGAAACCCTAATCTATTCCCAATTCTCATATTATTATTATTCTAACTCGAGACACCGTTCCGTAGATTACTCGTAAGGAAATCGTTGGTGTCTAATCTATCACGTCCAAATTCTAATCTCATCAATCAAGTGAGTATTCATACCCCTTTTTATATCATTTCATATTTGGGGGAAATCATGTGATACAATATTCAATCATGATATTCTATTGTTATTTCATTCTAAATTCAATTTAAGACAGGTTATGTTATTACTTACAACTATGTGAACATACTATGATAAACTGGATGGCAGTAAAACCCTAATACAATCAATCAATCCTGGTATCAATGGTTGATCTACTGGTTTGGATAACCCACCCCATATGAATAGTCGAGTGGTGATTGTGCCAGAGGCAAATAGTCAATCTATGGTGTATGTGTGCAAGTCAATTATATGCAAGTATCAAGTCAAGGGGTTTATATTGTGTCAGTTTATCTATATGTTTTGCTATTGTAATATAAGTATTAACGTTACCTTGTGAATTGGATTATTCTCAATCCATCAATCAATCTATATGTATATTCAAAACTGTGATTACTCACCGACTAATTTTTAGCTGACTCGTTACTTTTCACATGATTTCAGGTTAAGCAAGATAGTGGACTTCTACATGCTCATTTAAGACCCGGACTTAGTCAAAATAAAAGACAATTACTATTTGTGATTTCAGTTGTTGTAATTGCTTGTGTAAACTTATGTTATCTTGTAATCTGATTTTAATATTATCTCCACTATTAGACAACCATGTGTTATGAACAATCAATCATTTCCTTGTCCGCTCCGATGATTCCGCCGTCGTTCGGGGTGTGACATATCACTCTAGTATTGGGTTAGCTCCATTTGAAGCTTTATACGGAAGAAAATGTAGATCACCCTTGTGTTGGAATGAAATAGGTGATAGACAACTTACAGGTCCTGAATTAATCCAAGAAACCACGAACAAGATCACTGAGATTAAAAATAGATTGAAAGCAGCTCGTGATCGACAGAAAAGTTATGCAGACAAACGAAGGAAACCATTGGAATTTCAAATTGGAGACAGGGTTTATCTAAAGATATCTCCCTCAAAGGAATCTTCCGGTTTGGAAAACCAAGTAAACTAAACCCTAGGTATGTTGGTCCGTTTAAAATCATTGATAGAATTGGTCCTGTGGCATATAAGTTGGAATTACCTCAAGAATTAAGTGAAGTGCGTAACACTTTTCATGTGTCCAACCTCAAGAAATGTCTAACCAATGAAACCTTAGAGGTACCAATTCAAGAAGTCAAAGTAGATAGGAAACTTCATTTTGAGGAAAATTAGTAGCCATTGTAGGAAAGGAAGTAAAGCAGTTAAGAAGGAATAGAATCCCTATAGTGAAAGTTAAGTGGAATGCAAAGAGAGACCAGAATAAACATGAGAAAGAGAAGATGAAATCAAGAAGAAATACCCCCACTTACTCAAAGGTAATGATCAGATAAATTTTTCTGAAATTTAAGAAATCACACTCCAAGGAATTTCGGGACGAAATTCTTTTAACAGGGGGAGAATGTGACAACCCTAAAAATAGATAGACAATTATATATATTACGACTAAACGTCTTATGAATATTAGTTAATAAATTATATTATTATGCATGTCAAGTATATAATTTTTACGTATGCATGTTTACATGCATGTATAAAAATGGAAAATATATGTATATGTATGTATATATATAGGAATATGAATATATTTTACATGAGCATATGTGAATGTATTATTATTTGCATATTTTCGTGTATAAAGACCCTCCATGAATGAACTTTATGCATGCATGTTTGCATGCATATAGTATTTTACGTATGCATGCATGTATAGATGAATATATATATAAGGATAATAGGATACCATGCATGCATAGGCAATGTAAAATGTATATGTACCTAAAAACTATGACACCTACAAATACATAATAAGCTAAAATTTAATCAAACCCAACCAAACATTTAAACACTAACTAAAAACTTCACTAACACTTTAAACCCGGTTCGTTATCGACCCAATTTAAACACCTAACCCCTCGGTTAAATGACTAATTAAGTCATTTACACCCAAGCCGATACTTAACACTAAGCAATCCTCTTTGATTGCCACCTTAATCATCCTTCCTTCCAAACAGCCACAAACACACCTAGAACTCTCGGTCCATATGCATCATCAACCATAGCCACTAACTCTCTTCTCAAAGTGCCACCTAAACCTACCTAATGACTAAGCAAACCTAATAAGGACACTCACCAAGGCTAGGTGTAGAAATCATGATGGCAACCGGCCCCTTTGCATCCTTAAAAGCTCTCGGACATTTGAAACATCCACACATCACAACCAAAAACCAATTCCAATCTCTTTGTATCTCTCGGCTTCTACACCAACCGCGATCACCACCGCTTTGTTCTCTAGTTCCCGGGTTTTTCTTGGAACACCTCATAACAACCGCATACCACAACCATCTACAACACCACCATCACCCGCAACCATCACCTCCCACCATCTTTGTTCCCTCTCTATATCTCGGTCACTCCACAAGCACAAACACCATAAAAACCTCTTTACCTCTCGGTTCTACAAGTAAAACCAACATCCAAGTCCCGCCCTCTTCTCAAGTAGTGAACTCAAGGCACTCTCGACCATCCCTCGATCATCAGCAGCCCCTTTCCTCGTCTCAATTACAAGGTTATAATCACTTTCTAAAGTATTAAAAACCAAGGATTACATATGTGTTATAAACACATATATAAAAATTAGTTTTGATACAAACACACCAAAACTAATCTTAATAAATCTTAAAAACCTTAATATCCATCAAGACCCAGTAATAAAATTTTGACAAAAAGATATTTTGGAATTTATGAGAATTAATCTTAAAATATTAAGAAAATTTAGTAAAAATAATAAATAATTGAGATTGTGGGAATAAACATTGGAAAATATTTAGAAAATATTAACTTAACATTCTGTAAATTTTAGTAAAAATATACTAAGTGAAATAATTTATACAAATTATTTAAAAATCAAGAAAATACTCAAAAATACAAATAAATTCGTGAAAATTCTGGAAAAATCAAAGAATGACTCTTTTGAGATATAAAAGCTCCAGGAATTATTTGGTATTTTATTTCCGTATTATGATTGAAAAATGAATTTTTAAGTAATCTATAAAAGAAAATCTAAATAAATACTTAAACAGTACCATAAATTGTGGAAAATTCACTGAAGCTATGATAAATCATATTAAATATATATTATAATTTTAATGATTTGTTTAGTTATATAACTATTTTTAATGAATTTTGGAATATTGTAGGGTTTACAAAAAACAATTTGTTATGAATTAGACATCATAAAATTTATGGGATGATTTAAATTACGGAAATAATATTCTGTAAACTTTTTATATTTTTTTAATAATAGTAGATATTTTTGGTGATTTATAGAGACTTTGAAATAACTATAACAATTTATATATAGTGAAATAAAAGTTGAGAGTTTATGGTAATATTATTTGACTATTTTACAGCTAAAATTTTAAGAATTAATAAGATATGAGGTTCTAAAAATTTTAAAGAAATTTATGTCTAACATATAAAATTTATTTTTATAGGTTATCAGTCGAAGAACAGGTGAGACTCATAGCCCCATTTTGATATTTTGTAAAGTTTTGGAGGAAAAAGCATACTGATTATGTTGATGCATTATTTTTGAAAATATTTTGAGACTTACTGTCATTTGTGATACAACCATTAATTCGAATGAGGAACCGTCTGATAATATTAGTAGCGCTACTATGAGAATATTTTGCATCAATAGGATGAGTGTTGTGATGCTATTTGAATATTTCCTGCACCAACCGAATGAGGGTTGAGATGTAATATTATCTGATCTTGTGAATTATTTCGTGACAGTATGATTATGTGTGGAAGCAGGTTTGGTTGTAATTGGTGCATCAATAAAATATTTTGTCTGGAAATAAACCTATGATCTCACCAACCTTATTTTGACTATTTGAGTATGCTTTTTTCAGGTGAAAATGACTAATAATATAGACTTTTCCTTTGATGTTTACAATGAATGGGGTGAAGTTGTGGGACGAGTATGTGTAAGCGTAACCGTTAATATCTACGATGGCAGCGTGGTAGTGGATGCGCATTTTCATCGTACATGAAGATGTTAGCTAAATAATATGTTGTAATAAGGAATTATGTCAAATTTTGAGGCTATATGTAATGATGTAATTCCAACTTTCAATATCTATATGATTAAGTTAAGTATGTTATGTACTAATATTGTTGTGATTAAATTTCTTATAATCAATTGCGTTCTGAACAAACAAGTCACATCCAAATATCGCTTCACGTTTCCGTCGGGATGTGACACTACCTTCGATCATGACATCTTTCTATACACCGTCGACCAAGCTGAACGTATTGATGCAATTTGATTTCATATTATCTTTTGATTTGATCCAACCATTTGATTTGATCCGTTTAACATAAACACAACCTAAATCAACCTGTGCTATAGACAGACGAAATTGATATCTCTAATTAAGTTCTCACATCATGTGTGAATCCAGTAAACTTTTTTAATGTGATAATTTGAGACCCTATCACCTCAAGCCTCTTAGCTAATGCTATATCCTAAACATGTATTAAATTGTGCATTCATTATACTTTTTTTTATCTATTCTTCACTTGATCAATTGTTTAGTACCTTTAATAACAAACCTTCAATAGCATGAATTATTATTGTTTTGAAAATTTGTCAGATGGTATGTTATAACCATTTAGGGGTATATGTTAGTATAGCATGAATTAATATAGATTTTTAAATGGTTATTGATTTTAAGGTTATATTAATTTTAGAACATGTTTAGTTGCAAATGACATTTTAATGATTTTTTTTAACATTGCGAATATTTTTTTGGATGGATAATAATATGAAAGGAAGGGTGTGTGATAAATAATCAATCATTAATCCATCACTTGAGGAAGTTGTAGTCACTTTAAATTGAATCCCATCTAATTATAACATTTTCATGACAACATGAGAATACTAGTTATTGGAGGAGTTGGTTTCATTGGCTCTCACTTTGCAATGATGCAAAATGAAATAAAATTCGATACAACTTTCATAAACACATATGTCAAACATGTATTAAATTGTGCATTCATTTTATTTTTGTACTTATTCTTCGCTTGATCAATTGTTTAGTACATTTATTGTTTTGAAATTTGTTAGATGCTATATTATAAACATTTAGGGGTATGTATTGGTATGGAAAATATTAATATATATTAAATGGGTATTGATTTTTATGCCATATTAATCTTAGAACATCTCAGTAGCATTTGAAATTTTAATTATTTATTAACATTATGAACAATTTCTTGTTTTGGATGGATAATAATAAGAAAAGATGGGCGTGTGATTAATAATCAATTATCAATTCATCATAAAGAAATTGTAATCATTTTAAGTTGAATCCCATCAAATTATAACATTTTTAGGACAAGATGAGAATATTAGTTATTGGAGGAGCCGGTTTCATTGGCTCCCCCCTTACATTGATACAAAAATAAAAAGTATATTTATAACTTTTATAACACATATGTCAAACATGGATTAAATTATGCATTCATTATATTTTTATTTATTCTTCACTTGATCAATTGTTTAATACCGTTAATAACAACCTTAAATGGCATGAATAAGTATTGTTTTGAAAATTTATCAGATGCTATTTGTATAAACATTTAAGGGTATATATTGGTATTGCATGAATTATTAATATTGATTTTTAATGGTTATTGATTTATAGGCTATATTAATCTTAGAACAAGTCGGTTGCAAAATGATATGTTATGATTCATTAATATTATATATTTTTTTTGTTTTGGATGGATAATAATATGAAAGGATAGATGTGTGAGTAATAATCAATCACCAATTCATTACTTTGTTTATTTGAGAAAATTATAGTCATTTTAAGCTGATGTAAAACATATATTAAATTACACTCATTATATATATTTTTTACCTATTCTTCACTTGATCAATTGTTTAGTACCTTTGATAACCAACCTTCAATAGCATGAATTATTATTCTTTTGATGCTATATCATAACCATTTAGGGGTATTTGGTATGGCATGAATTAATATTGATTTTTAAATGGTCATTATATGTAGGCTAAACTAATCTTAGAATATGTCAGTTGCAAATGATATTATAATGATTCATTGACATTATGATTTGTTTTTTTTTTGTTTTGGATGGATAATAATATAAAGGGTGAGCGTGTGATTAACAATCAATTATCAATCTATCACTTTGTGGGCTCATATAATAAATCAAATATTTAATAACTTTAAGTTGAATCCCATCTAGATATAACATTTTTCAGGCAATATGAGAATGTTAGTTACTAAAGGAGCCGGTTTTATTGGCTCTCCCTCTACACTGATGCAAAATGAAAAAATAGAATAGGTCCAACTTTCATAAACACATTTGTCAAACATGTATTAAATTGCACATTCATTATATGTTTGTACTTATTCATATGTCAAACATGTATTAAATTGCACATTCATTATATATTTGTGCTTATTCTTCACTTGAATAATTGTTTAGTAAATTCAGTAACAAACCTTCAATATATAGCATGAATTATTATTGTTTTGATATATTGGTATGGCATGAATTAATATGGATTAAGCTTGTTGAATTTTAGGCTATATTAATCTTAGAACATGTCAACTGTAAATGATAATTTATTGATTCATTGTTATTACGAACAATTATTTTTTTTGGATGGATAATAATCATGGTTGCAAAAGTCGCTAGGCGCTGCCAGGTCGGTCGATTAGGGAGTTGCGCGTACTCGGCCTAGGCGGGGAGTACCCGGGAAGTACTCGGACATGGTAAATTATAAAGAAATTAATTTTTAAGAAATTATATATATGTCAAATATAATAAGTTTATAAATATTTATAACATATTACGTGAAAATCAATATATATCAAAAGAATATGTTCACATACTATAGTATTTTAAATTACAATATTTATTTTTTAATATGTATACACATAGTAATCATTTAATACTCATCTTTCAAAGTAAATTATTAAAAAAACAACAAAATATAACAAAAATGGGTGAAAAATAGCAAAAATCGGTGAAAAACAGCAAAAAGTCCGAGTTGGACTGATTAGGTCCGAGTTGGACCGAGTAGGTCCGAGTAGGTCCGAGTTGGACCGAGTAGGTCCGAGTAGGGCCGATTTGGACCTATTCCTAGTAAGGTGGACCGAGTTGAAGAAAAGCGCCTCAGTACACCTCCGAGTTCTGAGTACTCGTCGAGTACTCGGCCGCCTAGACCGAGTTTTACAACATTGATAATAATATGAAGGATGGGCGTGTGATAAATAATTAATGAATAATCAGTTCATCACTTTGTGTGTTAATTTGAGAAAATTGTAGTCATTATAAGTTAAAATCTCATCGGTTTCATTAGTTCTCACCTTTACATTGATGCGAAATGAAAAAAAATTAGGTACAAATTTCATAAACACATATCGGAGAAACTATTGTTTTGGTACTTAAAATATTATACGTTAGTGATTGTTGAAGAAAATTACTTTATCAGTTTAGAAAATTACTCATCGGTTTCATTAGTTCTCACCTTTACATTGATGCGAAATGAAAAAAAATTAGGTACAAATTTCATAAACACATATCGGAGAAACTATTGTTTTGGTACTTAAAATATTATACGTTAGTGATTGTTGAAGAAAATTACTTTATCAGTTTAGAGGATAACCTTATACAATGGTCTAGTCACATAAGATTTGAGCTTATGATAGAGATAACTTTATAAAATAATAATCAATTTTTAAAATTGTTTTAATCAGATAACTCAAGTTTTAAAAGTGTTCTATTAGGTCACTCGGTTTTTTTTATTTTATATAAATTAAAAGTTTTAACATGATTTTAACATCACTGGCGGAGCATAGTTAAGACCGGGGGGGGGGGCGCCGCCCCCCCTCTTTTTTTCGTCGGTAGTGTTAAATTTTAGTCCGGTAGTGTAAATTTTTGGCTCGGTAGTGTAAATTTTCATATAAAACTCGAGTTCGCCCCCCCTAATAAAATTAATTTCGCCCCCGGCCCCCTTCGGGAGTGGTCAAGCTCCGCCACTGTTTAACATGTTATACTTTGGTTTCAATTAGTCCGTGGGCTATGCTACTTGTCAATCTATATAAATCTTATCTTTTATGATACGGATGTCACACAACCATTGTTGGTTGAAGTCAACCATACATACCTTCTAGCTTGTCTGGCTTACCTGATATTTTACGAATATAATCCAATGAAGTATCTCTTTGTGATTTTATAATTAGGCTCATATACTAATGATTTAATTATAGAACTTCTTCTCTTTTATATATATATGTATGCTCATGTCATATTTTTGACTAGATTTTCGTATTGTTGTTAGGTTTACAAGATACAATTGAGATCAACTTCAAAGGTTTATGGAGATCCTTTTGTGCATCCTCAGGATGTGCTCTCTTTAGGGAAATTTTAATCCCATTGGTCTATTTCACGACAGTTAAATGTCTAGTGGCCTTTAAATTTATGTTATTGATATTGTAACCGTATGAGAAAAAGTATCTTTTGATTAGGCTTAGCTACAGTTGTTTTTGTGTGAAGTTGTAGTTTTTTTGTTAGGCGTACATGATAATACGTGTATGTTACTTTACGTGTATTACAAGATTTAGGAGTTGTTATGACGAGGGAGAACGAGTAGTTGTGACTTTGATGTTTGATTATCATTAATAACATGGAATCGGTTAATATTCTCTCGTCATTTTGATATGACAAACACATACATGATAAATAATTGTCTCAAAATGGGTTGCTTTTTCTGACTATTGTTGTGTAAACAAGTAAAAAATAGATTGTTATATGGTCATTGTAATAGAAATAAAGATTGCTAGGATATTTTATCATATGGACCCAAAAATAACAAGTGTTGTCAGCAATTTCATAACTAAAGCAATTTGGTAACATGTTACCTTATATTACTTTATCAACTTGGTTTCTTTTTCATTTTTGATGGTCTTACAGGCTTTGTGTCAATTACTATACCATCTTTTATAAATCACTGTCTCATTAATTGACGTTTTTATATTACCTTTCGAAACGTCAATCGCAACCAACAAGATTAATGTTATCAGATCTTTTGAAATGTCAATCGCAACCAACAAGATTAATGTTATCAGATCTTCACATTTGTTAAGGCTTTCAGGGTCTACACAGATGTTGTACTCTAACTATGTAGCCTATCATCTTTCAAGATAAACTTCCTCGTGGGAGTATGGATCGTGCTCATAGAGAGTGCTACTGTCAAATTAGCTCCATATGTCACTACTATGATAATTGATAGGGTCAATGCTGCAGGCCGACCTCCAAAGAATACTTTCGTAAATCTCATAGTTCTCTTAAGAAAAAGATATATAAAACCCAACGTATCGCATCGAAAGATTCCTTAATTCTGTAATTTCATTACGTGCAAGCCAATAAACACCAAGTGATTGCTCAAATTGCAAGTGTACTGCTCCAGGAATACCATGTTTGTTAAACCTGGATCTTGATGGATTTAGAACGAAAGCACTACCACTAATAGCAGCGACCATTTGGAGTCAAATTTAACCTGATGGAGAAACGTCCACTCAAGCATACGATTGAAGGCATGTGATCGACAACATGCAGTAAACCAGAAAGTTTTACAGTCTAGATGATTAATGTCAAACTATAAACCTTTCGTCTGCCTTGATATTTTGACATTTGCATTACGAGAGTACTGCTCGCTACAACTATACTATGTTTGTTAAACCAATTGATGCAGCAGAATGATTCCTGAGAATCTCTAAAGCATTTGATTTTGTAGACTTTTAATGATCTGGGTTTCCCTCAGAAAGCCAGCTCAGGAGCTTTCCACTTCACTAATAAGGCGTGTGGACAGGTTCTTTCTCAATGTAGCAACAATTCTTTCACCCAATTACAGCAGTCAGAAGGAGTCCAAGAATGCTCAAAACTACTTCCAGTTTGGAACTCAGTCATACAACCAGAACAGTTAGTGTATAATAAGAAAACTGGTGGCTTTGCTCTTCTTGAGATGAGATGAGGTTAACTCTGCATCTAAAACACGAAGGCAACATCAACCATCAACGAGAACCTTGGTTCGATAAGATCTTCAGTGGTTTTGCTCCGTAGTGATATGATGGATGAAGTAAGCTAGGTTAACTCGATCTGCATCTAAAACGGGAAGAAGATGCGATCGTCCTTTTGTTTATGTTATTAGATATTAGGTTTATTATATGAGCCCACGAGCCTAGTTGGGTTTCCAGGGTTTCTTATGATTTCTATCAATTGTAACCTAACGATTGAATAAAAGGAATTCAGTCTTTTACCATCTAACATGATATCAAAGCCTTAAGATTATGGTTACCGTCTTCCTTGCACAACATACACAAATAAAAGCCCTAGTCGTCGCCACTAAGTTCAAACCTAGGCAGGGAGGTGTGCCGCCACTCGTCGTCGCTGCCCTGTCCCACCTTTATTTTCTGTTTTGTTTCTTTATATTCTAGTTCTTGTTGAATAAAGTTTCGTTATCTATTGAATATTCAAACATGATATCCATTATTTTGGTTGGGTCACCATTATTCTTTTGGTTTATTCTTGAATACGGCTCACAAAATTCAACGATCACTTCTTTTTTTCTCTGGATAATGGCTTGTAACTTGCAGCGGTCTCTCTCTCTCTCTCTCTATATATATATATATATATATATATAATTCTAGGTAATTTTAGCCGCTCAAAAGACCATGGTCCACGACCATCGATCTCACATTCCGGTTTGATTGATTATTGATATGATAACAAATATACATGTTTTAAATATATATTTTTTTACATTTAAAGTCATTTTTGATACAAAATTCATAATTTAGACACTTATTTGCGTTTTATTTGAATTTTGTAGGTTTCAGATGAAGCTCGATGATTTTTGTGAAGAAAGTCTAAGATTTGAATAGGTTCAAGAGGAAAAATGCTTCTGATATGACCATATTGAAGCTGAATATGATCATATAAGCTGTCAAATTCCAAATAGCCCATTTTTATGCTGAATATGGTCATATCACTTCAGATATGGCCATATTCGGGTAGAAAACGGGTTTATAACCCTAGTACACCTTATTTCCAAGATATCTTTCATTTCTTTCAAAACTATAGCCTCCCTCAAAACCTTAGGTGATTTGAAGCATTTCTCAAGAGTTTTTGGAAGATTTTGTCACACCCTCAATTTCTATAAACGGAGTTTTACCGTTAGACGTGTGACATAACCAGGATCTGATATGCAATGAATGCGGTGCTCCTAGACGTGTCACATCAACAACATGAGAGAAAAGATGCTAAGATCAGTACAAACATGGTGAGTTCATAGGTTTATTATAAAACAGTAATTAACAGTAATAAAATTTCCAGATTTAGTAATCAAAGCATATAAGTAGGTAGCTAGCCTACAGCAAGTAACTATGTGTATGAAGTCACGACCGAGCTGACAGCAATAATAATAATGTATGCCCCGGCTGTGGAATCCCGACCACAACACTGTAAAACAAGCTAACCATTCACCCGTTTGACCTCCAGTCAAGCTAGCGCGACTAGCCCGGGCGGGGTTTGTCAAACCCAATAGATCTACTAACAATCACCTCGCTAGTAACATATTAACGGTCCGAAGAGGCGTAGTATAACACCATAGTATCAGGTATATGCAGTATTACGAAATCTAAAGTATTGTATCGTATTAGAAAAACCACATGTTTCTCTCTCCCAAAAAGAGTATATAATGTAAAAAGCGGGGCTGTAAACTCACCTTAAAAGCACAGCAAAAATCAATAAGTGTAATCACGAACAATTAAGTTTCCAAACAACTTGGATGCACATTTATTACATAATTAGTAATAATTATTTAATATTAATAATGGATCGTACGGTTTCGTGTTCACGACTCGGTTACGGTGTCGGTTATTGGTTTTCCCCATTCACACCCTAGCACACTCAAACACCTATTTACTCCAACTGGATAACCCCAAATATCCTCGCGTACTAATTCATGTATATATATTCATAAAAAATATACACTTTATACATTTTAATTATACGACTTATAATAATAAGACCCATACAACTCTAATGACATCACTTACACAATCACAATCGTATAACAACCCAACAGAACACGCATATATATATATATATATATATATATATATATATATATATAATATCATATATGTTATAAGTACTCAATATCTGTACTAACTAAACATGTACACATAAAATATCATACACATGCACAACGTATATCATAACTAATCATCCATGAATGGCACAAAAGGAACACACACCATCAACATGGAATCATACTCACAGGGGCATGTACGTGCAATAGAAGGAACACCCACATATCATAATTATACACACACACAAGCCATGATATAATAAACTCCCATTCATCCATACAATAATATATATATTTCCGAAGCATATGATGCTTTCTAAAACAAATACATGCATTATTTATATCAAAATCCACACCTACCCACTAAGTGGAACACACACTCAAGCACATACAATATATACACACATCGAAGCACATAACATGGATAAGCATTTACGGCCCCAAGACACACACATTGAGATATACATACATACATGTGCATCATCATTAATAAACACACTCACATGCTATTCTAGATCACAAGGTTCACAACCATTCACCCCATCCTTTGTAGAACCCACACACAAGTATTTGTGTCCACTTATTTGAATCATGCATGCTACTGTTCTGCTACTCATTTAGGCTTTAATAAAACTGTTTGATCATTTCTACTTATTTGTGTATAATACTATTTTGATTCTTTAACATAGAAGCTTAATATATATTCAAGAACCAAGATGGATGTAAACTCTCAATTACCATAAAATTGCATTTATTGCTTAATTACTTTTTCCAAACTTGATCCTTTTAATGAATTTTTGCATACACATTACGAACAAGACAAGAAAGCTAACAAACCTTCAAAAGTTATTGAAGAATAAGTGAGATTTATGATTGTCATTCACTGTCTTATATTTAAAGTCTTAAAAATGTTGAAATGGAGTGTTTCATAAGTAATAACTTTTATAAATTATAATCCAACTGAGTCATACCACCGATTTGCCACCGCCCAAAGTCAGACCTTGCTTCACATCCGTACTCATGAATCGACTACATCTTCATTACATACATACATGGAACGATTATCATAACAATGCTAGCAATACACGTATAACCAAACCCTCAAAACCTAAATCGTACATCACGCACCGCAAAAACCGAAGCAATATCGAATTCGAACACACAAGACAAACGAGGAACATACTGCACGGGTTGTTTTGGTGCCGTCCTTGGTTGACGGAGACGAGTTGCTCGTCGAAAGTGGTCGATCAGTCTGCTGCGAGGGGAAGGCTGCCACGGAGAAGAGGGAGCCGGTGCCGGAATTATGAAGGCTTGGCGGTTGACAAGGGCCAAGCGAGAGGGAGAGGAGGCTGTCGTGGGGTGGTTACAGATTAGGGTTACGAAGTGATGAAGTCGATGGGAAGGGGTTACGGGTTGTATAAGAGCTTACAAAAGAAAATGCAAAGAAGTTGCATTTTTAGTACTTCAAGTTTGTATACCTTGCACTTGTAGTTTATTTGTATAGCTTGCACTTAGAGTTAACTAATTTTTATTAGTTTATAGCTAAGTCATAATAATAACAACAATGACAATCTTAATAATAATGTTAACAATGCTAAACATGAATACTTATATGTCTCTACAATTATAAGTAAGGATAATAATAATAATCGTTATGATTATTATTAATAATAATGATAAAAAATTTATTTGTTAGAATATCGGAGAATGGTAGCGATGTTAACCTGAAAATTACGAGTTGTCATATATTTGAAGGCCAAGATTGAAGATTTCACACTTTCAAGAAGGATCTAACATCATCCATTCATTTCCCCTCAAAATTGGTTTGAATTCCTCTATATCTACTATAAGGTCTTCCATGTTCTTGAGTTTGGGTGTGTCTTTTGTAAGCTTTATGGGCTAAACTCTTATTATCACTTGGATTAGATGAAACTTAGCATGATTTAACAATTTGTACATGTTTCTTGGTGATGTTTGTGTTGATACTATGATGAAACTTGATTATTCTTCAATGATTGTGTGTGTTTGTTCTAGTTTGATGAAATGTTCAACCTTGTGAGTGTTGTAAGCATGTTATGTTGGAAAGTTTCATGTTCTTACAAGACTTATGTATATAATTGTATATTTTGTATGTAATCTTGTGACATTTGACTAGGAATGGTGAATGAAGGTTGAAGGTTTAGTAGAATTGGTTAAATGTGCATCCTTATGCTTATGTTTGAGAAAACCATAGTGTATGTCATAATCTCTCTTATCATTGGTTATGAATTGTTTTATAATCATGGTATGAAGTTTATGAGTTGAAGAGTATTTGTAGTTTTGTCTATTTTTGCCAAGTTGAGGTGGTTATCATGTGTTTATCGTGTTAACTTTCCAAAGATTTGTGGAATTAGGTAACCCTAATGGGAGTCTAATTCATCTTTAACATCGACATAATTATATCATTAGTTTTTCATGACATAACTTTAGGTGGCTGTTGTGTGTTTATCGTTCTAGCTTTCCAAATGGTTATATGTCTAGATATCCTTAATGAGGGTTTAGGCTACTTTTATGTTTCATGTGTAAAAATGGTCTCACCTCGAGTTTGTGCAAGTTGTTAATTCTATGTTATATGAAATCAAAGTCCAAGTGGTATCTTTAATTGATTGTGTATCTTCATCTTTATTTTCTTAATTTACAAGTTTAATTTTCTAATCATTTTGGTTAATTATAATACTTACAAATCCAAACTTAATTGATCGGTTAAATAGTGATGATGATTTAGTATTGGGAGCCATTGTGTCTACGGATCGATACTCAGTTCTTACTTAAAACTATACTATTATGCGATAGGTTCACTTGCCTATTGTGTGTAGTTGGTTTAAGAGTGATAATCGCTTCTTAAATTAAAACTCAAATTGTGTGAACAATCCTTATTTAAAATATATATACTTTACACACATCAATTATTTTTTTCTTCTTTATAGATCTACGAATCTTATCTCTTAATCTATGGATAAAAGAGACCACCGCCAGACCACGATCATCGGCCTTTCTCTCTGTCTTTTTGTTTTTACTTTTTTATACATCTACTAACATTATCTCTTGATCTACGGATCCAAGATACCGCTGCCTGAACACGGTCATGTGTCTTGCTTTCTTTTTCTTTTTATTCCTTTAGGTTTCATCTCTTGATCTACGAATCCAAGTGACCATCGACTACTGGCCTCGATACATCACCAACGACTACGGTCGTCAGTTCTCAACTTATTATTCTAAGAATAAGAACTATGAAGTATCAAACAAAATATGGATAACAAGATCAAGCCTAATATTATTTTGTTGGCAAAAGTTTGGATATTTGAGTCGATCGAAGCATGTTTATTTTATTATCATTGATTTTATGTTTTTTGTTTTCCAGTCTTAGCGTTCGGTTACTCTCGCTTTGACTACGGAGGAGTATTAGATATTAGGTTTATTATATGAGCCCACGAGCCCAGTTGGGTTTCTAGGGTTTCTTATGATTTCTATAAATTGTAACCTAACGATTGAATGAAAGGAATTCAGTTTTTTACCATCTAACAGTTACTATACTCAAATGCGAAAATGAGTGTTTAACTTCTCAATCACCTTAAAGTCAAACTAGGAGCTTATGTTATATCTCAAACATAATAACAATCTATTTTTTATAACTAATACATGTGTGAGTAGTTTATAGACATGGAAGTATAGTGAGTCAAATATATAAAAAGATATGATAATATATAATAGGTTGGTTTATGATTTTCCAAAACTTGATCATGCGATTACCTTGTTGACGACAAGTCAAGTTATACTAAATTTATTGTTTACCAATTCCATATTTATGAATTTGTGTTTATGTTATTGTGTTCAGTTAAAGTTATTGTTCCATTTGTTGAGAATTTATAGTCAATAAACAAGATAATCTGAGAGTTGCGACGAACACTTTCAAATCGAAATTCTTCAGTGGTTCACCTAAATATCTCAATCGAATACAACTAAAAGTCAAGAACGAAGTATGTGTTTTGGTGTGTGTTTCGAGAACAAGATGATGCAAAACAGAATGACCAAAATGTTCTTAAATCGACATTTACAGGAATAGGGTGAAACTGTCGGATCCAGTTATCCCCCTTAAAAATGTACCATTTTTAACCTCAAAATTTTCATGTGAAAGTTTAGAAATATCAAGTTTTCATTCATATTTGGGTAAAGCCTATCAAGTCTTCCAGCTCAGGGCTCTGCCTTTTAGATCTCGCCACAGGCTACCGCCCATTGGACCCCACCACCAGGGGCGCGACCTCCGGAACCCCTGTAAGTGGGCGTGAATGTGTAATATATCAAAATATTTTGGTCTTATGCCTTTTCATTTAGTTATCAAAACACACATAAAAATGCATACTTCTTTCTTGATTCCTAGTGACATCAGATTGATATATTTGGGTGAATCATCGTATAGTTTTGATATTAAAGTGTTCTTCATGACTCTCAAATTATCTGTATTCTTAACTACAAATTCTCAACAAAGATAATTATAGACTATTGATGTGACAACCCGAAATTTTTTTTTTGTGATTTAATATAAATTTTATGTGAATTTACAATTTATTTTTATATTTTTATTATTAGTTAATAATAGTATTAATAATAATAAAAATAATGACAATGATAATAATATAACATTATTATTAAAACTAATAATGCTAATAGTGATAATAATAATAATAATGAAAATATTATTATTAATAATAATAAACAAAATTTATTAAAATTGATTTAATAAGTCCAGGGGTTGTTTTGTAATTTTAAAAACTGTTTTATAAAGCTTTAGCAAGAAATAATAAAGACTTGGAAGTTGAGGGACCGTTTCTGTAAATTTGTTTTAAACCAACCCAAACCCCCCCCCCCCCCCCCCGTCGACCCCTTTCTCCGGTCACCGCTCCGGTGACAATTCCGGCAACCCTCAAACGACGAATGAATCAGATTTCAACCGAACCAAACACCCCGACACATTTTCGTGGATGATTCGAATACCTAACCCACCTCAATTTGAATAATAAAGTTCGATTTATACCTAACCCACTCTCGACCGAAAGTCGGCCGACCACCCACCTAAACGACCACCAAATCTCAACTATAATTAATTAATCGAACAATAATGGCTATATAAGCATCCCTAAACTGATGATACATTCACACACATCTTAAACACTTGAAAATCCATCAATCCGATCCCTCATCGCCGCGGATCTGCAATCGGTCGAACAACCCTCGATTCAAACACCAAACAGGTAATTGAGACTACCATCATGCTCGGTTTTACTTGGGGATTAAAAGCCCAAGTTTAATTTCTGTATTGTAATCGATTTGGCTTTCGATTTGGTTGAGAATCGAACCTGAGGTTCTGGGTGAAATGGGATTACTGGGGGTTAAGTTAAAAGAATTAAAAGGTGGAGTTTAACCGTGGCCACGGCCTTGGTTTACTGGTTTGGGTGTGTGCTTGTGAACCGGAGGTCAGGGGTTCGAACCCTGCCCCCAACACATTTTTTTAAAAGCCTTTTTAAGTCTTTTAAAAATGCAGAAAAATTACCAAAAATTATAGAAATAATTTTAAGAACTTCTTTTATTTTAAATACCTTTAAATGATTTTCTGTAATTTATTTATTTAAAAACACCTTAAAATAAATTTATAAAATAATATTTAAAAATATTATAAATAACCATTTTTATAAAATAGACTTTAAATGATGATTTAAAGTATTAATCTATTGATTGGACACCATATTAATTTTTAATTATGGATAAATTATAATAATTGTGGAAATTTATTTCTTTAAATTCCTTATTTAATTATTTATTTATATACTTATTACAAATGTTATAAATAGTTACTTTTATAAAAATGGATTTTAAATGATGATTTAAATCATCAAGTTATTAATAAGGATTATATTATTTTAATTATGGATTTATTATGATAAATGAAGGAATTATATTTAATAAATTTCATAAATTATTTACAAATACAAATATTATCATTATAATTATGATCACGCCATTATTATTATTAATATCAATATTGGTAATATTATTAAGACATGGTGTTGTTTGTATACCAAATCGTGTACGTCAAACCGAACCGACCCGAATCCGACCAAATATATTTATTCGCGTTGAACATGTTTTAAAAACTTAATTACAATTAATAATAGGTGTAGATCGTGTTTGATCGTGCATTGCCTTATTCTTTGAAGTTCTTGTTCATTTCATTACATCAAATCAAGGTGAGTTCAAGCCCCACTATTTTACTAAAACTGTTTTTGGGAGAGATAGCATACTGGTAATGTTACAAACGCTTTTTATATATTTAAGATGTGTATGGATATTAATATAGTGCTGTTATCATTGTACAAGTCCTCACACTTTCGAATTGTTAATATTGGACAGCGGGGAAAGTTGGGTAGTACTACTGGGTGTGACGAGCCCCACCTGTGTGACTTGAGGTCAACCGGGTGCAATTTGTCCTATGTATATTTGTCACGATATGGAGACGTCGTGACAGGAGGCAAACATAACATAGTCAGCTTCAATGTCGAAATCACTATTTAATATCATTTGTGAATGGACTAGCTAGCCATTACAATGCACATGCTTAAATATACGCTATTGTTAAACTGTGACGTTTAACTGTAAACTCTTGAACTGATCAACCGTTGGGTTGATACACGCTATTGTTAAACTGGGATGTTTAACTGCAAACTCTTAAACTGATCAACCGTTGGGTTGATACACGCTATTGTTAAACTGGGATGTTTAAATGCAAGCTCTCGAACTAATCAACCATTGGGTTGATTACACTTTTGTTAAACTGTTATGATTAAACTCAAACTCTTGAACTTACCAACCATTGGGTTGATTACACTTTTGTTAAACTGTTATGATTAAACTCAAACTCTTGAACTTACCAACCATTGGGTTGATATACACTTTTGTTAAACTGTGATGTTTAAACGCAAACTCTTGAACTCACCAACCGTGTGTTGACTTTTAGTATGCTATTCTCAGGTCCCTAAATTTGGACTGCTGTTAGGAGCACTACACGGGTCAAGCATGCATCCTAACGCTTAAACAATGATATATATATGTTTATCTTTATATATTTTGGGTTTGTTTATTTTGTTAAACGCTTCCGCATGTATTATAAAGTTTGAACTTTGGTTTGTTATGTTAAACGTCGCATATAGAGTCGTTCCAAGTAACTAATGACTGTGATCCTGGTTTGCTCACCCCTCCGTGATAGATTCCAGACCCGGAATTTGAGGGTGTGACAATTAAGATGACTAATCTGAATGTTGTGTATGTTTAGAGTACTCCTATGTTAGGACTCATGAAAAATGAGACTTCAAACAAACAAGGAGACGATGCAAGTGGAGAATAATAATCACATATGTCTTTATTACATCTTAAATGGTATGTTTGATTCCTTGTTCAATATAACAAAACAACAAACAAACAAACATACACAGTATATCCCACTTAAGAGTAGGGTCTAGGAGGGGTAGGTGGTGGCGAGTCTTTCCTCTACCTTGGGAGATAGAGAGACCGCTTTTAAAGAGACCCCCGACTTGAACACAAAAGCAATAGCAATAGCAAAGAAAGGCAGACATATTATATTGCATACAACACATAGGTATATAACACATAAAATTTAGAAAAAAAGCATACATCAAAATAAGCGGCATGTTGCACCTATAAAGGGCAAATGTGAGATACCTACACAACACGCGAGGGGTCCCGCATCAAGTCTTCATTTACCCTTCCTGCCCACAAATCCCACTAAAAGTCCTTAATTTTAATTTTGCGCCTCCACGCACTCCTATTCTCGATCATGTGTTTAGAGAGGTGCAAGTCTACCATATCTTGCCTAATTATCTCATCTCAAGTCAACCTAGGTCTTCCTCTATTCCTCCTACCCTCTATGTTGATATTCTCTACTACTCTAACAGGTGTTGCCATCTGTCTCCTATTTATGTGCCCGAACCATCTTAATCTTCCCTATCTTATTTTATCTATGATACAAGCCACCTCTAGCCTTTAACACGTCGTTTCTTATCCGATCTAGTCTTGTGTGTCCACCCATCCACCTCAGCAATGGCCCAGCAGTCTGTTCCCTATAACATAGTTGGACGTACTGCCACTCTATATAGTTTTCCCTTTAATTTTTCTGGAAACCTCTTATCACACAAAATCCCTGATGTTGCTCTCCACTTGCACTATCCTGATTGAACATGGTGGGCTACATCACCGTGTATCTCTCCATCTTCCTGTACGTACGAGCCTAGGTATTTGAACCTAGACGTCTGTGGGACCGCCATACCCTGGATACTGATTTGGGTGTCCTCTTCAGCCTCACCACTAAAGTTACAATGCATGTATTCCGTCTTAGAGAGACTTATCCTTAATCCTCTGCGCTCTAGTGCTACTCTCCATTGTTCTAGCCTCTCGTTAAGCACCCTTTTAGATTCTGATATTAAGACAATATCATCCGCAAATAGCATGCACCACGGGACTGGCTCTTGTATAGACTTGGTCATCTCATCCAACACTACTATGAAGAGAAATGGGCTCAATGCCGAACCCTGGTGGAGTCCCACTTCCACCGGGAAGAAGTTTGTGTCTCTGACTGGTGATCGCATACACGTTTTTGCCCCATCATACATTATCTAACAAAATATTAATCTGTAAAAGAACTATGGGATTCCCTTGAATATAAACACATGGTAGAAGATTTTTCTAGCATTTAATCTCTAGTTAGTAATTTTATAAATTACAAGATGGTGGATTCAAGTCATGGAATAGTAAATGAACTATTAAGGGTTTAAGGACAATTTGTTTTACATGATATGAAGATGGATGAATTTATATCGGTTTCTAGTATCAATGACAAATTATCTTCTTCTTCGATAGATTTCAAGCATACATTAAAAAATAAGAAAAAGGAATTGAGTCTGGTTTAACTTGGTAGTCATTTTAGAATTAAAGTCTTTTGGGGTTTAAGAGGGAGAAAAAGTTAAGGATAAAAAAATAGTTGGACCTTCACAAGTGAATATGATAGAAGAATGTGAATCATTCAAGAATACTAAAAAGTTCAAAGGCAAAGTTTAAAGGTAACAATAACAACAAGTCCCAACAAGTAACCAAAGTTAGCATGTTGGAAGTCTGGCAAACCTAGGCATTTGAAGAAGGATTGTCGGGTTGGTGAATGCACGAATGATGGTAGTCCAAGTGAATCTAAGGTTCCAGGAAAGCAATAAGGTCAATTGTAGTTCCAAACTATAATCTGGTGCGAAATTATGTATTACATTATTTTGAAATATTTTATATGCAGGATGATGATGTTGCTTGGTAGGTTGATTCAGGACCAACAGACTCATGTGTGTAAGGAACTTCGTTGGTTCAAGGACTTTCAACCATTTGAAGATGAATCAATACTAAAGATGGGTAATGTTGTAACTGAACCAATAAAGAAATTAGAAAAAATCAAACTTTTTTTTACTTCTATAAAATATATGTTATTAAAGTAATGTGTTGTATGTACTTAGGATTTAAAAGAATCTTTTATCTGGTATTATCTTAAATAATTATAGTTATACACAGTGTTGGAAAGTGGCAAGTATATCTTGTTAATACATGGTATTTTTTGGATTTAGTTATCAATGTAATGGTATGTTTAAGTTAAATTTGGATATTTATTTAAGTAATGAATCTATTTGTATGGCTGCAACTAGAACTAGTAATATAAACAAATCAAATTGTGACATACTAGACTAGAACATGTTCATTATAAAAGGTTAAAAGGTATATCTAAAATAAGTTTAATACTTGCATTTAACATGAACAACAAAAGTGCAAAACATATATGTTGATAACTAGATAATCTTTCAAGTATATTATTTGGAAACCTAAGGTTTTAGATCTTATACATAGTTATTTCTGTGATCTGCATGCTCCTCTGTCATTAGGTAATTAAAAGTATGCTATTACTCTCATTGATGATGCATTTAAATACTGTTATGTTTATTTGTTTCATGCAAAGAAAGAAGCTCTTGATAAATATAAAGTATATAAACAAAAGGTAGAACTTTATCAAAATGGGTTGATTTAAACTCTTCGTACTAATAGAAGAGGTGAGTATTATGATTCAGTGTTCTTAAAATCCACAGGCATAGTAAATCAAACTACCGCTTCTTATTCACCATAACAAAATGATATAATAGAAAGGAAGAATAAGACTTTGAAAGAAATGATTAATTTCATGTTGTCCTATTCAGCTTTGAGTGAAGGGATTTTAGATTAAGGCAACGTTAACAGATTGTTATCTATTTAATAGAATTCCAATAAAAAGAAAAAAACTACCCCATATTAAATTTAGTGCAAAAGCCATAAAACTTGAGTTATCTTAGAGTTTGGAGATGTAAAGCTGTTATGAGGCTTACTGAACCTAAAAGAAAGACGGTGGGTGAAAGATGTATAGACTATATCTTCATTGGATATACTTAGCATTTCAAGGGTTATAGGTTCTATGTCTTAGAACCTAAAGACTATGTGTCGGTAAACTCAGATGTAGAGTCAAGAGATGCAATCTTTGATGAAGAAAGATTTACTTCTAAATCTAGACCAAAGGACATGACTCTTAGTTTAAAGGTTTCATGATCGATATTGAAGTATCAATCAAATAAGATGTAAAACGTATGTTCCTATTCACCTTAAACTAGTTATGGTAAGTAGGTTGTCGATCCTCATAGAATTAGTGGTCAGTGTATTATAATTAAATTTGTAAGATAATGATTGAATTAGTAAATTACTAAATTATTGTCTCTTGACTGTCAAAAATGAAATTTGAAATGATTAACAAATTAACTAAGAAAATAACTAGCAAGTAATGAAAATTGATGAGAAGACGGTTATGGAAAAGAATAATCCACCCTGGGATTCAGGTTTAGTTTTTGGTAATTGTTTAGTTTAACTGAGTGGAAAATCCTTAACGAGGATTCTATACGTGTAATAATTAAGTGATAGCAATAACCAAGACTTAATGGGTCTTAGTACACAATACCAATTGAATTAACAACCAAAACCTTGCAATAATATAATTCCCGCAAAATTATATGACATTCAAATCAAGATTCGTTAAAACAATTGTTTAAACAATCAAGACACAAATTAAACTTAATAAAAACTTAACGGTTCTAAAGTTTAATCCTAACACAAATTAAACATGAACAAAAACCTTAGAACACAAACCTATTACCCGAGGTAGATCACGCGGAGTTTAGCCTTCATGAATTCGGCAACAGAATTGGATTGGAACATGATTTGATGGATTGGAATGAGTTGAAGAAGTGGAAGAACCTCAAGAATGGCAAAAGTTCATCCCTTTCTGCTCCCAAGTGAATTAGGGTTTTTAGAATTGATAACCCTTCTTAAATATGGTCAAAATCCGGAGAATCGCGTCAAATCTGATCATACGACGTAAATTACGTCCTTAGGGACGTAAATTACGTCCTTAGGGACGTAAATTACGCCCTCCCTCATGATAGACGTGGTTAGCCTCTGCGTCCCAAAAATTATCGTTTTTAGAAAGGACGTAGCTTACTTTCTTTAGGATGTAAGTTAAGCCGTATGCTCATTTTGTACTAATTTCTTCATTTTCTTCATCTCTTTTTATCCGTATATCATCCAATCTTCATACAACACATAAATATATCATTTAAGCTTTCCACACCTGCAATTCAAAACTAATACAAAGTGATTACGCTCGATAGGAAAATCACGTTAAAAGCATGCATTTAAACACTTAAAACACATACAAAACATGAACGCATCATTTCACAAATGGTAGAATATTCAATAGAAACTCGGTTAATACTAAAGATGTACCTTTCACTAGTCTTGAACCTAGAAAAGGTACAGGATCAAGAAAAACTAAGTCTTTTGAAAATGATTTTTAAATTTATTTGATTGAAGGATCAAGGAATAAGATTGAACGTCGATATGACAATTTTTTTTGATATTGAGAAGGATCCAAAGCCTTACAATGAAACTAGATATGGCTTCAAGAGATATTGCCTTTTGAAAAAAAGCAATTCAAGATGAGATTAACTCTATTATGCAAACAATACTAGAAAGTTGACTAATTTACCCCTAGATGTAAATCATTGAGGTGTAAATGGATCTTCAAAATGAAAACAAAAGTTAATGGTAACATAAAGTTTAAAGCTAGGGTTATCCAAGGCTTTAACATAAATAATATATTGATTTCGTTAATACTTTTGCTCATGTTGCCACAAGAAACTCTCAAACAAGAAGCACAAAAGGCTCACAACTTTATAACACAAACCTAGATCTATAATTTACCCCAATAAAAAAATCACTTCTCAAACGCCATCCCTATTTTTTATGTTAGCTTCTTTCATAAAGGGACCCCCTTCTTTCTACCCTCCCTCTCTCACACTCCATAACTGACACGCCCCTTTAGATAGATTTCTAACTACTCTCTACTCGTAATGTTCTCGTTGTCTATACCTTTCTTTCATATCACCTACGTAATTCATCCACATAGTACTACCGGAGATGGTTTAATAGCAAACAAGACCTAGATTTAACTAGCATGCTATCAATGTGGTGATCCGAACCATTTTCGCAATCGATGCCCTCAACTTGTCAGCACGGTGCCTACGGCTCAAGGACGCGCTTTTAACATAAACGCTCACCAAGCTCAAACCAATAACGATGTGGTGAACGGTATGTTTTTAACCAATAATCATTATGCTTCGGTCTTATTTGATACCGGCGCCGACAAAAGTTTTGTGTCCTTAGAATTTGAGCCTTTACTTGCTAGTGCACGAACTAAGTTGAGAAAACCATTTACGGTAGAAATAGACGACGGGAAACCTATCACAATCGATTCAATTATTCCAAACTGTATCCTTAGTCTTAGCGAGCATGATTTTCCTATCGATCTCACACCGATGCAACTTGGAAATTTCGATGTCATTATAGGCATGGATTGGTTATCTAAGAACCATGCTGAAGTTGTTTGTTTCGAGAAAATCATCCGAATCCCTCTTGCGCCCGAAAAGGTGTTAAATATTTATGGAGAAAAACCTTCCAAAGGCCTTCGACTCATGTCATGTACCAAAGCTCAAAAGTACCTCCACAAGCACTATGTGGCTTTCTTAGCGCATGTCGTTAAAACGAATGGGAAGTCAAGAAAATCAAGGATATTCCGATCATTCGTGATTTTTCGGAAGTGTTTCCCGATGACTTAACTGGTCTCCCTCCTATTCGTCAAGTCGAGTTTCGTATCGATCTTGTGCCTGGTGCAACACCTGTAGCAAAATCTCCATACCGTCTTGCACCATCTGAGATGCAAGAACTTGCTAGCCAACTTTAAGAACTTTCCGATAAAGGTTTCATTCAACCAAGTTCCTCACCTTGGGGAGCCCCGGTATTGTTTGTGAAGAAGAAAGATGGTTCATTCCGTATGTGTATCGATTATCGGGAGCTCAACAAGCTTACTGTTAAGAACCGGTACCCTCTACCAAGAATCGATGACTTGTTTGACCAACTTCAAGGAGCTTCTTATTTCTCCAAAATCGATCTTCGTTCCGGTTATCACCAACTCCGAGTACACGATGATGACGTTCCTAAAACAGCCTTTCGTACGAGATATGGTCATTATGAGTTCCTGGTGATGCCATTCGGTTTGACCAACGCACCAGCTGTGTTCATGGATCTAATGAACCGCATGTGTAAGCCATATTTGGACAAGTTTGTGATCGTCTTCATCGACGACATTCTGATTTATTCAAAATCAAGATCCGAGCATGAACATCATCTTCGTTTGATTCTTGAGCTTCTGAAGGAGGAGAAAACTATATGCTAAGTTTTCCAAGTGCGAATTTTGGCTAAAAGAGGTACAATTCCTTGGTCACATCGTAAATGATAAAGGAATTCATGTGGATCCTGCAAAGATTGAGGCGGTAAAGAATTGGGTAGAACCTAAAACTCCCACTGAGATCCGTTCATTTCTTGGCTTGGCCGGCTACTATCGGCGTTTCATCCCAAATTTCTC
This sequence comes from Flaveria linearis, assembly GCA_024085815.1. Taxonomy (NCBI): domain Eukaryota; kingdom Viridiplantae; phylum Streptophyta; class Magnoliopsida; order Asterales; family Asteraceae; genus Flaveria; species Flaveria linearis. The sequence goes on from CM044012.1 coordinate 63,328,103, forward strand.
AAAGATCGCTGTGCCTCTTACTGCCTTGACCCACAAGGATAAGTCTTTCCAGTGGGGACCAGATCAAGAAAAAGCATTTCAATCACTTAAGCAAAAGTTATGTAATGCTCCAATCTTGACCCTCCCTGATGGAAATGATGATTTTGTTGTTTACTGTGATGCTTCCAAGCAAGGTCTTGGTTGTGTCCTCGTGCAATGAGGAAAAGTCATAGCCTATGCCTCAAGACAGCTCAAGGTCTATGAGAAAAATCACACAACACATGATCTCGAACTGGGTGCTGTGGTTTTCGCACTCAAAATCTGGAGACACTATCTTTACGGCACCAAGTGTGTTGTATTCACTGATCATAAGAGTCTTCAGCACATTTTCAATCAAAAAGAACTAAACATGAGACAACGGCGATGGGTTGAGTTACTCAATGACTACGACTGTGGAATTCGCTACCACCCTGGAAAAGCGAATGTCGTAGCCGATGTATTGAGTCGTAAGGATTATGTCATACTCCAAAGTGTTACGATTCAATCCAAACTTAAAACCCGAATTCTCAAAGCCCAACACGAGTCAGTCACTAAGGGTAACATGTATGATGAAATGTCATGCGGTGCTGAACTTCAATTGGAAACAAACCTGATGGTTTGTTGTATTTTCTGGACCGTCTTTGGATTCCCAAACGCAATAACCTTCGAATCCTCATTATGAGTGAGGCTCACAAAACTTGCTATTCTATTCATCCCGGTGCGGATAAAATGTTTATGAATCTCCGTAATCAGTATTGGTGGCCCGGCATGAAAAAGGATATAGCTTTGTATGTGTCCAAATGCCTCACCTGTTCAAAAGTTAAGGCCGAACATCAACGTCCTTCAGGATTACTTGTTCAACCTGATATTCCTGTGTGGAAGTGGGAAGCCATATCCATGGACTTCATTACTAAATTACCTCGCACCTCTAGCGGTCATGATAGCATTTGGGTCATCGTTGATCGATTGACTAAATCGGCACACTTCATACCGATTCGTGAAGATTATCGGGTTGAGAAATTAGCTCGTATCTATATCAATGAAATAGTCAGCCGTCATGGTGTGCCACTGAATATCATCTCCGATCGTGATGGTCGATTCATCTCCCATTTCTGGCAAAGTCTTCAAACGTCCTTGGGAACCCGACTCAATCTCAGCACAGCTTATCACCCTCAAACCGACGGGCAAACTGAAAGAACAATACAGACTCTTGAGGATATGCTTCGAGCGTGTGTCATTGACTTTAGTGGCTCTTGGGATTCTCACCTACCGTTAATCGAATTTTCATACAACAGCAGCTATCATACAAGTATTCAAATGGCACCATTTGAAGCTTTGTATGGTCGCAAGTGTCGATCTCCCACATGTTGGTCTGAGATAGGCGACGCATAAATCACCGGTCCTGAACTGATTCAGGAATCAACCGATAAGATTCATGAGATTCGCGATAACCTGCTTGCTGCTAGAAATCATCAAAAGCATTATACCGATAAGGGACGAAAACCCATGGAATACAATGTTGGAGACCTCGTACTCCTAAAGGTATCACCTTGGAAAGGGGTGATCCGTTTTGGGAAGAAAGGGAAGCTAGCACCTCGTTATGTGGGTCCATTCAAAGTGCTTGAGCGTATTGAGAAAGTAGCTTACAAGCTTGAACTGCCTCAAGAACTCAGCAACATTCACCCAACATTTCATGTTTCCAACCTCAAGAAATGCCTTGCTGATGAGAACCTCCGCATTCCACTCGATGAAGTTCAAATCGATGAATCCATGCACTTTATCGAAAGGCCTGTGGAGATCATGGACCGTGAAATCAAACAACTCAAGCGTAGCCGAATACCTATCGTCAAAGTTCGTTTGGAGTCTAAACGTGGCCCAGAGTTCACTTGGGAGCGTGAAGACCAAATGAAATCCAAGTATCATCATCTTTTTGTCTCAGCCTCCTCGTGATCAAATTTCGGGACGAAATTTCTTAAAGTAGGGGAGACTGTAAGATCCGACCCATTCCCATCCTCAAACCCGAATCCATTTTTTTAGATTATTTATTTGGATGAATTAAATGTAACATGGTGTAGTTTAACCGATATTATAAATAAGTTATTCAACTATGTTCATTTATTTAAATCATTGGATAATTTAATTAAGATTGTGATTTATAAACATTTAATATCGAGTTGGAAGCTTTATATATCATTTTATAGTAAACAACTAAATCTAAAAGATTCATTGAAAAGTTTATAAAGATTATAAATATTTTGTAAAATAAGGGGATTTATTATATAAGTAAAATTAGGGTGGAAAGTGTAATTAAAACTTAAATTACAAGTTTATTCACATAACAACCACTCTAAACTACAGGGGCTAAACCTGTAATTTTTTTAAAACACATAAACCACCCCCCCCCTCGGTCACCTCCCTGCCTCCGGCAAGACCTCCGGCCGAACTCCGGTGAGGTCCAACCACACCAAACCAAGCTATCTCCAAGCCAATCGAACCGTTATATCTTATCGCGAGCCAGATTCGAACCCATTAACCGTTTCAATTCGATTATACCGTTCCATAAAGTCGAATCAACAAAAAAATCAACCGAACACAATCAAATTCAAAACCGTTCAACCAGAAATCCAGTAAATTGATTCATGTAATCAATTCGAAACGTACCAAACATCATTTCTGTTATAACTATCCAATCAATTTGAATTAATAATGTATAAACTAAATCAAATTCGATCGATTATAACCGATACCAACTCAAAACGCGTTCATCATGAAACGGATGAAATTGAACCTTCATAACAGAGGGTAATCATTCTAATCCACCTTTCCAAAGGTTCTGTATACCCAATTTCGGTTATACATCACATCTTCATTGAGTTCGATCTCCATCACCATTCGCGACCTGCACTCGGTCGAACACCATATTCAAGGAAACCTCAACAGAAATTACTTGAGGGCTTTCGATCATCTGGTCCAATTGAAGCTTCCTGTGCAATTAATTCGATTTTGATCAACCACATCAACTCCAATCGACTACCCCCCCCCCCCGTCGCGAATCATTCAAGCCTCTAAACCATCGATTCTATCTCAAACCAGGTAATTAGATACATGATTACGCTTGTTTTTTGGATGCTAATCAAAAGCCCTATGATTGAATTGGTTATTGATTTAGCTTTCATGTTCAATATGAAACAAATTGAATCTAGGGTTCATGTTTAATTTGGGGTTTTGTAAAAATAATGTTCTTATTAAACTAAAACAGAAATTGGGCTTTGGCCTAGCGGTAACACACAGAACATGCATGGGCGACCCAGGTTCGAACCTGGGCACCCACATGCATTTTTAAAATCGTTTTTTTAATATATATATTTATCAAATTAAATTTCAGAAATCATTATAACATTTGTTTTGTTAATTAATATTATTTTAAAAATTATTTATTAATTTTTGAAAATTCTAAAAAATTATAATCACACTTTTATAAAGGTTTAAATGTTATAAAAAACTTATTAATTAGTTTTAATTTTATATAAAGAAAATCACATCTAAACAAACTTGAACTATTTCAAATCATTTTAAATTAATATTTTATTTAATAATTAACTATTCACTTAATGATTTTGACCGAGAGTTCAAAATTTATTTATTTAACTTCTACACTTTAAAGTCATTCAAACGTTTTTATTAAATGTTTTAAACACATTTAGTTACTTTATTTTCAATTATTATCAATCAATATTTCTTTATTTAAATTCATTTTCTCTATTTTATTTAATCATAATAAATCAAATACATTATTTAAATCATTAGAAAACCCTAAATCCCAAATTAAGACCCTAGTTTTTCAAATCAACCTAGCCTTCAATCATTACGTTGTTTTAAAATTAAGGCACTATTTCTTAGGTTAAACTCGTGAAGAAATCGTTGGTGTCTAACCTCTCATAATTACTCAAACAAACTTATTACCAAGTGAGTATTCATTGCCCATTTTTCATGTTTTAATATTTATGGAAATCATGTGATTCAATATTCAATCATACTTATTCAATTTTATTCTATTTCATTCTAAATTCAATTCAATACATGATATGTTATTATTTGCAATTACGTGTTCATAATTAGACAAACTTGATAACATGATCATTAATTCACACAACCACGGTAACAATGATAGATCTATTGGTTTGACAAACCCACCCCATTTGTTTAGACGCGTGGTGATTGAAACCGGAAATCATTCATTCTATAAGGCTTCGTCTGAGGACCGAGTCAATTCAGTCATTAGGGTTGATTGTGTTGGGTTTTTCTGTTATGATTCACTGTTGCACTTTAGTCTACATTGTCATGTGAATTGAATTGTTTTTAAATATATTTAATCAACCTATGTATGTGTATTTAAACCTATGATTACTCACCGGCTAATGTGTTAGCTGACTCGTTAATTTTCACATGATTTCAGGAAATGCTATTAGTGGAATTCTCTCTGCTCATATAGGATTGGACCTAGTCAAAAATAAAGAAGACAATATTATATTTCATGGTTTTATGTTAATTGCGTTGTAATGTGTGACTTGAATGTCATTATTCAATAAATAAATGGTTATTAAATGTTATTTCAACGTATTTATTACCTTGTGCTATGAACAATCGATTCACATTCGTCCGCCTCGATGATTCCGCCATCGGTCGGGGTATGACAGATTGGTATCAGAGCCAAGGTTATAGGGAATTAAGCTATTAGAAATGGAATGACCTAGACTATACTAAGTACCTTTACACATGAGTCCTCTCATGTATTCTATATGTTTAGATAGGGCTTATATATGTCACTTATGCTTATTATGTTTATGTGATTATGATATTTCCTTATACTTTGATTCTTAACTTTCACATACAAATTCTCAAATCATATTATATGGCATTGTGTGCCTAAATCAAATTGTTTTCAAATTTTAAATTTTGATTTGTTATTAATGGTTTTCAAATCTCGTCAAAGTCCGTGTCACATGCTGAGAACATGCAATGCTGGAAGAGTGGAATACCTGTATCTTGAGGTGTTCTGTCTAGGCAAGGTATTCATATAAATCCAAATCAACCGATGGATCCATTACCTTACCTGGGAACTCTTGAGATGAGTATTCGCCTATAGGTACGCATGTTTTCATTAAGGTTGTGGTGGACACAAATACTTTGATAAGTCAACGTATTCGCTTTGGTTTGCGAGCCGAACGTTACACTCATAACATCTCATTGTTATTTTGAACCATCTCATCAATGATTTTATCATTTTGAAATTTTATAAACCCATTAACCGATTCTCATAAAGGTTTTCTATACTTACAGCATGTCTTCTCGTCAAAACCGAACCCGATCTGGAAACTCTGACCGCAAGATTGCTGCTATAGTGGCACGTGAAGTTGCTGCGGTCATCCCAACACTGCTTACCCATTTGAACCAAGGCAACAACGCCGTTCAAAATCAAGCCGCACAAAACCCTCCACGAGCTTGTACTTACAAGCATTTTAGTTCTTGCAATCCCACTAAGTTTAGCGGGACCGAAGGTGCCACTGGTCTTTTACAGTGGTTTGAGAGTATCGAGAACACTTTCCTCAATAGTGAGTGTCCCGAGAATCTCAAGGTTCGCTATGCTACAAATGTTCTTCAAAAGAGAGCACTCACTTGGTGGAACGGGGAGAAACGAACCCGTGGAACTGATGCCGCTTTAGCATTGACGTGGGATGAAGTCAAGGAGCTCATGACTCGGGAATTTTGTCCGAGAAATGAAATCAAGAAATTAGAAGCTGAGGTTCTGGGACTTAACTCAAGAAAGTGGAGAAAATCTAGCTTATACCAACCGATTTCATGAACTGAGTCTACTTCTTCCCCACTTGGTTACTCCATTATCCAGGGCCATTGAGAAGTACATCGATGGTCTACCCATGAAAATTCAAGACACGGTGTGTGGTAGGAATCCTGCAACTCTGGAAGATACCATTTGATTAGCTGCTCAATTAACTGACATTCATGTCAAGGCTGGAACCCTGACTAGGAAGGGTGCTAAGAAGGTGCCCGAGAAACCCTCAGCTGAACCCCCTAAGGAGGAAAAACCTGAATCTTCTCAAAACAAAAAGATGAAGGCTAAATCCCAAAACTTTGCTGTGGTTACCCCTACTGTTCCGGTTAATCAAGTCGCACCAAACTACCAACCAATCTCCAACAATCAAGTCTCGGCAAAGAAACCTTACACTGGAACCTTTCCGCAGTGCAACATTTGCAAGTACCATCACCCTGCCAATGCACAATGTCGCCGCTGCACCAACTGTGGTCGTTTCGGCCATACCTTCAACGTGTGCAAGAGCGCAGCTAAGACTCCGACTACCGTACCTGTCCTCCAACATCCTCTTGCAATTACTCAGGTCGTGCATGCTATCAATGTGGTGATCCGAACCATTTTCGCAATCGATGCCTCAACTTGTCAGCACGGTGCCTACGGCTTAAGGACGCGCTTTTAACATCAACGCTCACCAAGCTCAAACCAATAACAATGTGGTGAACGGTATGTTTTTAACCAATAATCATTATGCTTCGGTCTTATTTGATACCGGCGCCGACAAAAGTTTTGTGTCCTTAGAATTTGAGCCTTTACTTGCTAGTGCACGAACTAAGTTGAGAAAACCATTTACGGTAGAAATAGCCGACGGGAAACCTATCACAATCGATTCAATTATTCCAAACTGTATCCTTAGTCTTAGCGAGCATGATTTTCCTATCGATCTCACACCGATGCAACTTGGAAATTTCGATGTCATTATAGGCATGGATTGGTTATCTAAGAACCATGCGAAGTTGTTTGTTTCGAGAAAATCATCCGAATCCCTCTTGCGCCCGAAAAGGTGTTAAATATCTATGGAGAAAAACCTTCCAAAGGCCTTCGACTCATGTCATGTACCAAAGCTCAAAAGTACCTTCACAAGCACTATGTGGCTTTCTTAGCGCATGTCGTTAAAACGAATGGGAAGTCAAAGAAAATCGAGGATATTCCGATCACTCGTGATTTTCCGGAAGTGTTTCCCGATGACTTAACTGGTCTCCCTCCTGTTCGTCAAGTCGAGTTTCGTATCGATCTTGTGCCTGGTGCAACACCTGTAGCAAAATCTCCATACCGTCTTGCACCATCTGAGATGCAAGAACTTGCTAGCCAACTTCAAGAACTTTCTGATAAAGGTTTCATTCAACCAAGTTCCTCACCTTGGGGAGCCCGGTATTGTTTGTGAAGAAGAAAGATGGCTCATTCCGTATGTGTATCGATTATCGGGAGCTCAACAAGCTTACTGTTAAGAACCGGTACCCTCTACCAAGAATCGATGACTTGTTTGACCAACTTCAAGGAGCTTCTTATTTCTCCAAAATCGATCTTCGTTCCGGTTATCACCAACTCCGAGTACACGATGATGACGTTCCTAAAACAGCCTTTCGTACGAGATATGGTCATTATGAGTTCCTGGTGATGCCATTTGGTTTGACCAACGCACCAGCTGTGTTCATGGATCTATTGAACCGCGGGTGTAAGCCATATTTGGACAAGTTCGTGATCGTCTTCATCGACGACATTCTGATTTATTCAAAATCAAGATCCGAGCATGAACATCATCTTCGTTTGATTCTTGAGCTTCTGAATGAGGAGAAACTATATGCTAAGTTTTCCAAGTGCGAATTTTGGCTAAAGAGATACAATTCCTTGGTCACATCGTAAATGATAAAGGAATTCATGTGGATCCTGTAAAGATTGAGGCGGTAAAGAATTGGGTAGAACCTAAAACTCCCACTGAGATCCGTTCATTTCTTGGCTTGGCCGGCTACTATCGGCGTTTCATCCCAAATTTCTCAAAGATCGCTGTGCCTCTTACTGCCTTGACCCACAAGGATAAGTCTTTCCAGTGGGGACCAGATCAAGAAAAAGCATTTCAAACACTTAAGCAAAAGTTATGTAATGCTCCAATCTTGACCCTCCCTAATGGAAATGATGATTTTGTTGTTTACTGTGATGCTTCCAAGCAAGGTCTTGGTTGTGTCCTCATGCAACGAGGAAAAGTCATAGCCTATGCCTCAAGACAGCTCAAGGTCCATGAGAAAAATCACACAACACATGATCTCGAACTGGGTGCTGTGGTTTTCGCACTCAAAATCTGGAGACACTATCTTTACGGCACCAAGTGTGTTGTATTCCCTGATCATAAGAGTCTTCAGCACATTTCGATCAAAAAGAACTAAACATGAGACAACGGCGATGGGTTGAGTTACTCAATGACTACGACTATGAAATTCGCTACCACCCTGGAAAAGCGAATGTCGTAGCCGATGCATTGAGTCGTAAGGATTATGTCATACTCCAAAGTGTTACGATTCAATCCGAACTTAAAACCCGAATTCTCAAAGCCCAACACGAGTCAGTCATTGAGGGTAACATGTACGATGAAATGTCATGCGGCGCTGAACTTCAATTGGAAACAAAACCTGATGGTTTGTTGTATTTTCTGGACCGTCTTTGGATTCCCAAACGCAATAACCTTCGAATCCTCATTATGAGCGAGGATCACAAAACTCACTATTCTATTCATCCTGGTGCGGATAAAATGTTTATGAATCTCCGTAATCAGTATTGGTGGCCCGACATGAAAAAGGATATAGCGTTGTATGTGTCTAAATGCCTCACCTGTTCAAAAGTTAAAGGCCGAACATCAACGTCCTTCAGGATTACTTGTTCAACCTGATATTCCTGTGTGGAAGTGGGAAGCCATATCCATGTACTTCATTACTAAATTACCTCGCACCTCTAGCGGTCATGATAGCATTTGGGTCATCGTTGATCGATGACTAAATCGGCACACTTCATACCGATTCATGAAGATTATCGGGTTGAGAAATTAGCTCGTATCTATATCAATGAAATAGTCAGCCGTCATGGTGTGCCACTGAATATCATCTCCGATCGTGATGGTCGATTCATCTCCCATTTCTGGCAAAGTCTTCAAACGTCCTTGGGAACCCGACTCAATCTCAGCACAGCTTATCACCCTCAAACCAACGGGCAAACTGAAAGAACAATACAGACTCTTGAGGATATGCTTCGAGCGTGTGTCATTGACTTTAGTGGCTCTTGGGATTCTCACCTACCGTTAATCGAATTTTCATACAACAACATCTATCATACAAGTATTCAAATGGCACCATTTGAAGCTTTGTATGGTCGCAAGTGTCGATCTCCCATATGTTGGTCTGAGATAGGCGACACACAAATCATCGGTCCTGAACTGATTCAGGAATCAACCGATAAGATTCATAAGATTCGCGATAACCTGCTTGCTGCTAGAAATCATCAAAAGCATTATGCCGATAAGGGACGAAAACCGTGGAATACAATGTTGGAGACCTCGTACTCCTAAAGGTATCACCTTGGAAAGGGGTGATCCGTTTTGGGAAGAAAGGGAAGCTAGCACCTCGTTATGTGGGTCCATTCAAAGTGCTTGAGCGTATTGGGAAAGTAGCTTATAAACTTGAACTGCCTCAAGAACTCAGCAACATTCACCCAACATTTCATGTTTCCAACCTCAAGAAATGCATTGCTAATGAGAACCTCCGCATTCCACTCGATGAAGTTCAAATCGATGAATCCATGCACTTTATGGAAAGGCCTGTGGAGATCATGGACCGTGAAATCAAACAACTCAATCGTAGCCGAATACCTATCGTCAAAGTTCGTTGGGAGTCTAACGTGGCCCAGAGTTCACTTGGGAGCGTGAAGACCAAATAAAATCCAAGTATCCTCATCTTTTTGTCTCAGCCTCCTCGTGATCAAATTTCGGGACGAAATTTCTTAAAGTAGGGGAGACTGTAAGATCCGACCCATTCCCAATCCTCAAACCCGAATCCATTTTTTTAGATTATTTATTTGGATGAATTAAATGTAACATGGTGTAGTTTAACCGATATTATAATAAATTATTCAACTATGTTCATTTATTTAAATCATTGGATAATTTAATTAAGATCGTGATTTATAAACATTTATTATCGAGTTGGAAGCTTTATATATCATTTTATAGTAAACAACTAAATCTAAAAGATTCATTGAAAAGTTTATAAAGATTATAAATATTTTGTAAAATAAGGGGACTATTATATAAATAAAATTAGGGTGGAAAGTGTAATTATAAAACTTAATTACAAGTTTATTCACATAACAACCACTCTAAACTACAGGGGCTAAACCTGTAATTTTTTTAAAACACATAAACCAACCCCCCCCCCCTCGGTCACCTTCCCTGCCTCCGGCAAGACCTCCGGCCGAACTCCGGCGAGGTCCAACCACACCAAACCAAGCTATCTCCAAGCCAATCGAACCGTTATATCTAATCGCGAGCCAGATTCGAACCCATTATCCGTTTCAATTCGATTATACCGTTCCATAAAGTCGAATCAACAAAAAAATCAACCGAACACAATCAAATTCAAAACCGTTCAACCAGAAATCCAGTAAATTGATTCATGTAATCAATTCGAAACGTACCAAACATCATTTCTATTATAACTATCCAATCATTTGAACTAATAACGTATAAACTAAATCAAATTCGATCGATTATAACCGATACCAACTCAAAACGCGTTCATCATGAAAAGGATGAAATTGAACCTTCGTAACAGAGGATAATCGTTCTAATCCACCTTTCCAAAGTTTCTGTATACCCAATTTCGGTTATACATCACATCTTCATTGAGTTCGATCTCCATCACCATTCGCGACCTGCACTCGGTCGAACACCATATTCAAGGAAACCTCAACAGAAATTACTTGAGGGCTTTCGATCATCTGGTCCAATTGAAGCTTCCTGTGCAATTAATTCGATTTTGATCAACCACATCAACTCCAATCGACTACCCCCCCCCCCCCGTCGCGACTCATTCAAGCCTCTAACCATCGATTCTATCTCAAACCAGGTAATTAGATACATGATTACGCTCGTTTTTGGATGCTAATCAAAAGCCCTATGATTGAATTGGTTATTGATTTAGCTTTCATGTTCAATTTGAAACAAATTGAATCTAGGTTCATGTTTAATTTGGGGGTTTTGTAAAAATAATGTTCTTGTTAATTAAAAACCAAACTAAAACAGAAATTGGGCTTTGACTTAGCGGTAACACACAGAACATGCATGGGCGACCCAGGTTCAAACCTGGGCACCCACATGCATTTTTAAAATCGTTTTTTTAATATATATTATCAAATTAAATTTCAGAAATCATTATAACATTTGTTTTGTTAATTAATATTATTTTAAAAATTATTTATTAATTTTTGAAAATTCTAAAAAATTATAATCACACTTTATTAAAGGTTTAAATGTTATAAAAAAACTTATTAATTAGTTTTAATTTTATATAAAGAAAATCACATCTAAACAAACTTGAACTATTTCAAATCATTTTAAATTAATATTTTATTTAAATAATTAACTATTCACTTAATGATTTTGACCAAGAGTTCAAAATTTATTTATTTAACTTCTACACTTTAAAGTCATTCAAACGTTTTATTAAATGTTTTAAACACATTTAGTTACTTTATTTTCAATTATTATCAATCAATATTTTCTTTATTTAAATTCATTTTCTCTATTTTATTTAATCATAATAAATCAAATACATTATTTTAAATCATTAGAAAACCCTAAATCCCAAATTAAAAACCCTAGTTTTTCAAATCAACCTAGCCTTCAATCATTACGTTGTTTTAAAATTAAGGCACTATTTCTTAGGTTAAACCCGTGAAGAAATCGTTGTGTCTAACCTCTCATAATTACTCAAACAAACTTATTACCAAGTGAGTATTCATTGTCCATTTTTCATGTTTTAATATTTGGGGAAATCATGTGATTCAATATTCAATCATACTTATTCAATTTTTATTCTATTTCATTCTAAATTCAATTCATACATGATATGTTATTATTTGCAATTACGTGTTCATAATTAGACAAACTTGATAACATGATCATTAATTCACACAACCACGGTAACAATGATAGATCTATTGGTTTGACAAACCCACCCCATTTGTTTAGACGCGTGGTGATTGAAACCGGAAATCATTCATTCTATAAGGCTTCGTCTGAGGACCGAGTCAATTCAGTCATTAGGGTTGATTGTGTTGGGTTTTTCTGTTATGATTCACTGTTGCACTTTAGTCTAACATTGTCATGTGAATTGAATTGTTTTTAAATATATTTAATCAACCTATGTATGTGTATTTAAACCTATGATTACTCACCGGCTAATGTGTTAGCTGACTCGTTACTTTTCACTTGATTTCAGGAAATGCTATTTAGTGGAATTCTCTCTGCTCATATAGGATTGGACCTAGTCAAAAATAAAGAAGACAATATTAGATTTCATGGTTTTATGTTAATTACGTTGTAATGTGTGACTTGAATGACATTATTCAATAAATAAATGGTTATTAAATGTTATTTCAACGTATTTATTACCTTGTGCTATGAACAATCGATTCACATTCGTCCGCCTCGATGATTCCGCCATCGATCGCGGTGTGACAATTAATTAGTATTTTCTTTCTTTCTTTTACTTACAATCACTCACAAAAAATATCAAGAAAATAGATATAGAGAATGAGAGGTAAACCCCAATTATTGGGAGTATTGTAGTTTCCCCTAAAAGTTTTATATTTTTTTAAAAAAATTTAGAGGTATGATGAACGATTTGATGTAGAAGTCAATTAAATGTCATCCTCTCTCTATCTCTCTCTCTCTCTATATATATATATATGTATAGAGAGAGAGAGAAAGGATCAAATGTTAGTCCTTGTTTATTACGATAACCCATTAACCCAACTAGTGGTCCACAGCAAGCCACGTCACCATTGTAACTTAGAGTTACAGTGGTAAAACTAGTGGTCCAAAACGAACGTTAAAATTTTAAAAAAAATATAGCAAGACTATACTCAAATTAAAGATATTAAAACGATCTATTTAATGGTGTAATTTGTTTAAAAAAATAACGTCATACAAAAAGTTAAAAACGTTATAAAAAATGGTGGAGTTTTTTAAAAATGGAGGGAAAATCGTTACATCAGTGGTGTAATGCGATGTAAATGTTAGTTACAGTGGTGTAGGTGTTCGCTACATTAGGGTTAACGGGTTATCGCAATAAACAAGGGTTAATAAAGGAACCTTACCCTATATATATATATATATATATATATATATATATATATATATATATATATATATATATATATATATATATATATATATATATATATATATGAAACCTATTTCGAATGCTATAAGAGCATTCACAACCCGTGCCCTATAATCATGTGAGTGTGTTTGGTATATTATATGGAATGATTTTGAGTGGTTGTGAGTGAAGGAGAGAGAAAATGTTATTGTGGATTGGTATATTTGAAGAATCACTGTACAATCCTTATAAATTTTTTAATATTTTTGAAAGTGGTTGTGAGTGAAGGAGAGAGAAAAGGTAATGAAAAGGTATAAAAATATATTATTTAATTGAAAGGAGAGAGAAGAAGTAATGATTTTTAGTGTAATTATATGGATAAAGATAAGGAATGGACTGTGAATGCTCTAAGAGGTATATGTATTTTTCTAGTGTTGTTACAAAAACATTATATTTGTCTCTATTACCATATTAGAAGAGCACACTATACTATAAAATATAGGGTTGGGCCATATGGTACTCATGAGTGAAAGCCCAATAAGCCAATAATAGTTTCCTCAGATTATATATCTAATTAGTGTTTTGCATACACGTTGCGCCGACTCAAATAAAATTTACGTGGGAACATAGATGGTAAAAACGTATCGTAATAGTATATTCAGAATGTTAAAACAATTACAATGTGAAAGAAATTAGAAATATTTTATACTAAATCTGGTTTCTAACAAAACTTACACCTAAACATAGATAAAAATAAGAACGTCCTAACGATGTATTCAGAATTTTAAAAATCTTTATATTTTTAAAATTATTATAGAAAAACAAAATATGAGATTGTGACGACCCATATCAAATGAAGGGAAGTTGTAAGTGTCATGCAATGCAATATCAGTTGTACAATATGCATCACTTGTGTTGTGTTTGGGTTTTAAAGTATTACTAATATCACATTAGGACGACCAATATATCTCTTGATTAAGTTAACAATTATATTTAAAAACAATATAACTATTTACTTATTTAGTATTGTATTTTTAAATACTAATGAACGTTAATTATTTTCTTGTTAAAAAATAGACACACGTATTCTATGTTTATTGTTTAAAATTAAAATTGCAAGTTATAACAATTGGTCTGATTTTTCGAATTATAGACTTAATATTTACAAGTACAAATATAAATTAAAAATACTAGTGATATAATAACATAGAAACATGAGTGATAGTAATGTGGTGTGAACAAAAAATGAAGTCATGTATGTGCCACCTAAGCAAAGCCTTTGATTACTCTTACACTCACTCCAAGCATTCACACTTAAGTTTTTGATTTTATCTTATAATTTAACTAAAAATTGTTTTATCCTTAAATATCATCTTTCAAAAAGGTATCAAATCTTATTTTTTTTTATTTTTATCTCTGATCAATTAAATTACACTTTAAATCAATTTTTACTAATTTTTCTCTTCTTTTTACTCACATATAAATTATAAAGGATTAATAGTGAGTTAGCAAATATAAGAACTCAGTATTCCATCCATATATATAAAATTTATAATTTATGAATAAGAAAAATTATAAATAATGAGATCGATGTAATGAATTTTTTAAACTTTTTCTTATATTTTAAATATAAAGATGATTTTAAGGACTCTAATATTATATTGCATGGTTGTGAGTGATTGTAAGTGAAGATGAGGGAAAATAGATGAGGGAAAATATTATTATTCATCTATATATTTGATAATATATTATTCAACTCTTATAATTTCTTTTAATGTTTTTGAAAGTGGTTGTGAATGTATGAGAGAAAAAAATAATGATAAATTTATAAAAAGTATTATTTATTGAAAAGAAAAAAGAAAGAATAAGGATTTTTATGTAATTATAAGAATAGAGATAAAAAATAGGATGTGATAATGATGTAGTGAGTGTGAGTGTGAGTAACATGTTATTTTAATTTATTTTAAGGCATGTGTAATGACATAGTGATATGTGAGTGTGAGTAATATAAAAATGTGATTACACTCGTAGGCTCTTATGTAACAAACTTTTTCTTATATTTTAAATATAAAGATGATTTTAAGGACTCTAATATTATAAAATGTGATTACACTCGTAGGCTAAAAATTGATAATATATTATTCACTCTTATGTAATATAAAAATGTTATTTTTATGTAATTAATAAGAGACTACGAGAGGGTTTTAATGAATAATTTTTCTATAAAAAATAATTTCCTTTTGATTCAAAGCCCCTTTCATAATGACCAAGCTCACGAGGTCCCCTCTCAAGCTCCATCGGCGTGGTGTTCCGTCATTCTCATGCCCGGGCTCACAGAGCCATTACTTCTGGAAGTTATAATTATAATTATAATTATAATTATAATTATAATTATTATTATTATTACTATTATTATTATTACTACTACTATTACTAGTATTATTACTATTACTATTATTATTACTATTATTATTATTACTACTATTACTATTATTGTTATTATTATTTTTATTATTAATGTACATTGATGACAATAGACTTAATTTTTTTTTCTTTTTTATTATTTTATTGTTTATACTACTTTTAGACATATTTAATTGTCTAACAACGTTTGAAATAGAATGTTTTAAATGAACATAAAATGACGGACATAAGTGAATCAACACAAACGACCTTAAAGCAACAAACATAAGTGAATGAATTAAACAAACATAAATGATCTAGTATTAACGAACTTAAATGAATGAACGTAACATGTGTTTATGTTTGTTCGCTTATTTAAATGAGCTAAATTTATTGTTCAATTTTCATAAAAATTAAAACATACAAATTTTAAATGAACATATGTAAAAAGTTTAAAATATTATAAAAATTAAATATGACAATAATCTACTTCCAAAAACATTTAAAGTGATAAGTCTTAGCATTCAAATCTAAATTCATAGCAATCGAATCAAAATGATCAACTTCAAAGCCCCATAATTTTGTGTATATAAATGTAAACAAAGTTTCATATAAAATATGAATTCAATTTTTGAATCATTTGTACTGAAAATTAAATGTTTTTATTCGATATGTGAGTTTGAGTCTACCACCGCTTTGATTAGAAGTTCAAATCAAGTTTTCAGTTTTACAAATACGATTTAAATACTTGATCTAATTCTCCTATCTCAAATCCCCTCACTATCATAATTAATTAATTGATAATTATGTAATTAAAACATGTGTAGATTAAAAAAAATAGTCAAATCGCATCTTAATTTGACGTACTGTCCATCTTAAGACAGACCATTTAGTGCTGGAATCCCCTTAATAATCTAATAAAAAGGGCGTACCTGGTGCTGCAAAGAGCTCCCGCGTTTTCGCAGGGTCCAGGGAGGGTCCGTCCCATTTAAGGGAAGATGTACGCGGTCTTTCCCCCACATTTTGTGGAGAGGCCGTTTCCACGGATCGAACCTGAGACCTTCAACTTATAGGTGCTGTTTGTTTTTTCTGCAGAAAAACGTCTGCAATCTGCGGACCATATCTGCAGACATCTGCAGCAGAAGAGGTGGACCAAATGTCTGCAGTCTGCAAGGAAAAGATTGTTTGTTTTGTTTAACATCTGCAGTCTGCGGATCACTATACTCCATTGATTTCACTTGCTTATTACCATTTTTTATCCAATAATTCGCCATCAATCTTCCATTTTTCTGTTCTTCAATCATACCATCCATTGTTCTTGCTGGGTGTGCTTATTTGCGCTCGAAAATCCCCAATTCGTAGGTTGTTTTTGCAATTTCAAACATGGATGGAGTGATCCGTTCGTAGATTCTTTGAATTCGAAACCCATTAAGGATTCAGCTAATCAGCTTCTAATGATACGTGAATCAGTTGTTCATACGTGTTGCAGATTGCAAAATACCCTGTTCGTCTTAGAAGTTTCAATAATTTTGATCTTTTTCCCATGATCGAAAAATGTAACAGCCCAACATAACCGCACCATGATATTGTCCGCTTTGGCCGGGACGAACCACCATCGCCTCACGGTTTTGTTTTCACCTGAACCGGGACGTACCACCATCGCTCAGGCAGAACGCGTCACAGTGGGGAAGGTCTCAAGCCCCTTATATAGAAGCATTCGTTTCCTTCCCAACCAATGTGGGATGTTACAATCCCCCCCCTTAGGGAGCCCAGCGTCCTCGCTGGCACACTGGCCCGGCCCTGGCTCTGATACCATCTGTAACAGCCCAACGTAACCGCACCATGATATTGTCCGCTTTGGCCGGGACGAACCACCATCGCCTCACGGTTTTGTTTTCACCTGAACCGGGACGTACCACCATCGCTCAGGCAAAACGCGTCACAGTGGGGAAGGTCTCAAGCCCCTTATATAAAGCATTCGTTCTCCTTCCCACCAATGTGGGATGTTACAAAAAAGATGAAATTAGCACATAATTACTGTTCGTTGATCTAAAAACAGCAAAACCCACTTGAGTTTTTGAGTAATTTGGTCTAATTGCAAAGTACGAATTAACTTTTTGAGTAATTAGTAAGAAGATGCTTTTGATTTAGGTTTTGATTGATATGGGTATCTTTAGTAATTGATCAAAATTGGGATTTTTATCAGGACTAGAGGGTGTCGATTGTCGATTTCAGTTCAATCATGGGTTCTCCGGTTACCGAAAACCGCCATCAGAGCTTGAGTAGAAACAGAACAATGGAGAAAAGAGATGATCCATCATTGCATATTGCAGTGAGAGCAGGGATGTAGATACAGCTATGGAGATTCTAAGGAGCACAGGAGAAGAATTGTAGGAATTGTTGTCGAAAAAGAATCAATCCGGCGAAACGCCTCTTTATGTTGCTGCAGAATATGGTTGTGTGGATTTGGTGAGAGAGATGATGAAAGAGAGCTCTAGTTTTTTTTCTTTTGGTTAGAAGAGGTTTGTAGAGGTAAGAAGACATTAGTCCACCTCTTCTCTAAGAAGAGGTCACGCAGACGTTTTTTAATGAAACGTCTTAAAAAACAAACACTCTGCAGACCTCAAACGTCTGCCCGCCTCTTTTCGGCGCAGACAAAAGAGCTTTAGAAGCTCTTTTTCTAAAAAACAAACACCATCATAGTATTCATAATTAATTCAAGTTATAAAACCTATTAGATGCTCCTTTTTTTAATTTTTCAAAAAAAAAACAAATTTAAGAATCAATTTGTTTGTAGTAAGATTATAGTTTTGTTGTGTTGAATTTAATATCGGTAAAATAATATTTTACACAAACCATTTGAACAAAATATATCATATGTCAAATTGTATATCTATACTATATTAATAAGCATTACGGGAGAGCAACAAAGTAATTTCACCTAAAACTATTAAAATTAAGAGATGTACAACATCTCTTGCATATGTTACAAGCTAATGAAGCATCAATCACCAGAAAACCCTAGATAAGGCCACAACACCATCGATCTTCTTCCTTTTAAAATAAGATCATCAGTTCTTCTTTTCTTCCCCGACACCCTACATTGCATGAAAAGAGAAATGATTCTTGACTTCTTCCTCAAGGATTCCGTACACTAGCAAAGTGAAATGGGCGGGCGATTTGAAATTCAATTCTCTCCTGTAAAGTCACACGTTCGATTCTATATACACAAGAATCATCGTACGATTTGGTGCATTCATGTAAGTAAAATCAACGTTCGATTCTCCTATGAAGGCTTGAACCCCGATGGACCTAAGAGCCTCCACCGCCGGTCCGCCACCGTCGAATAAGCGAAGAACCATCTCTTCTCCGACGAGAATTTAAGCCCTCAACGACGACATCCTCTGCACCGTTTTCTCCTTCTTCATTGCACATGTCTCATTCGCTGCACTGCCGTCTGCAAATCGTGGTAAATCAAGTCTCTATACAGAAATTAGTGATTAGTGTTACAGTATTTTTGAAAACTATATGACAAGAAAGTACCAATTAGTGTTATTAGCTTCTTGTAATGACTGTGATTGACTATTTGGTTTATTCTTGAATGATGTATTTGAGATTGATTAGTGTTATTGTATTTGTTGTGATACAGCGTATAAGCAGTTCGTGGTTTGTTTTTTGTTACAGATTGATGCCAATATTTTAATACTGGGTTTTTTAGGTGTAGAAAATGCATATGACTGAGGTCTCTTTTGAAAGATGGATTTGGTGTAAATTTGCAGGGGGTATGAAAACACTTCTGTAAACTGGGTACTCGAGCTTACTTGGATGGAATGCAGTAAGTTTGATCTCTTTGTTTGGGATGTATAATCTGATTTACATGTTTGAAGACGGGTCTTCCAATTTGCAGTTAACGTTTTGGTTTTTACAAAGTTACCCCAATTTAAAACATTAATAATAAAGGATTTTATGTCTTCTCTGCAGTCAAGAACTTGCAACTTGAGAGAAGCTGTTTTATTGGAAGCATTCTATCTAATTCTATCTAATCAATTTTAGTTCCTTTAGTTTACCTTAATCAACTGTCTTTTTCACTTGATAGAGGTTGATTCTCGTGATGGGCTGTTCTAATTTGGTTCAGAGAAAATAATAGACTGCATTTTGAAGTTACCCTCTTGGGATTTGTAGTGTTTCAGTGAGTGATCAAGAAGATTATTGTTAGTTCAAAGAATACAATTGGCAAGTCCAAATGGCTTTATTGCCTTCTAGATCATCGAAAGGGGCGTGTGCTGAAGCAAATAATACAATTCAAGTAGCCATGTGTCTGGTGGATGGGTGTGCAGCAGACCTTAGTGACTGCAGAAAGTACTACCAACGCCATAAGGTTTGTGAAATACATGCCAAGAGTCCACAGGTTTCCATTAATGGCCAAAAGCTACGATTTGCCATCAATGTAGCTGGTATCATAGGTTTTAGTTGATTTCCTATTTCTTGCTTCAAATTTGGTTTTAGTTACTATCTTATAGAAGGATTTGTAATTTATCATAGGTTTCATTTGTTAGAGGAATTTGATGAGGGAAAAAGAAGCTGCAGAAAGCGTCTTGATGGCCATAATAGACGAAGAAGAAAGCCTCGACCGATTCTTCTTCCCCCTAACCATGGTTTGGTTTTTATATGTTTGTATTGTTAGATACTTAGATGATAAATAAAAATGGTGCACCATTTTGTTAATTAGTTTGGGTCATTACTTTTTAGGAACCCATATGTTGCAGTCTGTTGGTCAGCAGGTGCAAGTGCAACCAACCATGGCTCGCACCAACCCTTTATGGAGTGGGCTAATTGAGGCTCCAACTTGGGTGGACCATTCGAACTATGCTCCCTCTCTTCTGTCATCTTCGGTTGCACCACCACAGGCATCTACTTCAACCCAGAGTCATGCGGTGCACCCCTCATCTGATTCTGGTTCGGTCTCTGTAACAGCAAGTCCATTGGATCAAGGAATTGGTTATGTTGGTTTGGAAAATGAGTGTGATGTGGGTTGGGTGATATGACTGATATGGATCCACATCATCATGCATCTTTTGATCATGAAGATCCTCAAACACAACCCCTTGATTGGCAATATTAGTGACCGTCTGTTTGCAATTGTATGCCATAGTGTTTTTAGTTCAAATAAAACATTGTTCATAAGTGACCAACTTTATTGGAAAGTAGCTCCCAAAGATGTAAGTTTATCTTGTTCTTAAATTATCTATTCTCTTGTGTTTTATGTTAACCTATTATATATTATAATAATAGGCCTGCAAGTCAAATCATGAACATTATATGAAGCTTGAACTCAAATTCATTTGTTTAAGTAAGCTCTCAAGTTAGGCTCGATTTCATTAATTCTGGATCTACTAGGGCTTGGTTATATAGTAGGCTCGATTTCATTAATTCTTCGATTGCATGCTGCTTGAGTTCATTTAGTGGTATCTCTTTTGTCCCTGTTTAATTTTGTAGTTAGCAAGGTTGCGTACTGTCCTAATTGGTATATCTTTGAGTGTTGGTTGGTTATTTAGATTCCAGAGACATTAAGTTGCGGTTTTTGGTGGATAGTAGTACTCCGGGTTTGTTTGTTCTATTATTTGACATTTTTTATATTGACCTGTCATGTTTGTTTTTAAACATTGTTTTATTGGCCTTTATGAAGGGAAAGCATATTAGGATTTATCTCAACATTCTATGCCATTTTTTAAACTCATGGATTCAATATAGGGTTGATTTGTTTTTTCTTAGTTTGGCTGGCTAAGGAGGTTGTGGGTTGTGATGGTTATTATATATTGAGGCCCAGTTCTTATCTATTGGAAAGTTTAGTTGTTATTTGTTAAGTTGTTAATTTGTTTGAAAGGTTAGCATGAGCAGATAATGGTTTGGTGGGATGTGTTCATGGAAATAGTGGACTATAATATGTCGTTGATGGTTAGTATTCAAATGAAGGTACTCTTGTTAGAGCTAGGCCTTTCAAGTTAAGAGATATAATGGTTTATTAGATTATTTTGTTATTTCCAGATTGGGCTTGAGGACTACGTGTTTGGAGAATGTTATGAAATTATTTTCTTTACATTTACTCCGTCTCCAGGTTGTGACTTCAAATATTATACAATCGTGTATTAAAACAAAGGTAAGTCAAGCTAACAGAAACATTGTACAATATCACAAGAGGATTGAGATAACAAATAGAAAACGAGTATCACAATTTAAATTGTTGACATCGTCGCATCGCGCGGGTTTCCTACAAGTAATTATTATAAGAGAAAAATATAGTAGTAAGAGTTTATTGTAACAAAAATGATTTGATTCAATTCCTTATAATGAACTTTACTATAGTCTTATGATTAAGCACCTACAAACGCATCTGTTTTTTTAAACATCAAAAGATGGTGCTACAGTGATGGATTATTGATCCTCATCAAAGTACAACCATACTCTAACTTCTTTCCGTCTATTTTTTTAATGATAAAATTACGTTACTTTTAAAATACACCATCAATTACTTCCTATCAAGTTTATCATGATTTTGAGATATAATTCAAGAGTTAGACATTTATCTAGGAGAGAAGAAGATGCAACTTTTTAATTAAACTGAAACTATTGTTGGTGTGATTATTCTTTTTAGTTTTCTTTGTATCAATCTTTTTAGTATCTTGCTAGCTTTTATTTATATAAAAGTTTGCTGTTAAAAAAAATCTAGGAGAGTGAGCAGATTATATATTTAAAATTGTTTAAGATGAACTATATATATAACAACTAGTTTATGGTTATTAATTTCTAATCTAAAGCTTTATTACCAATATATAGCTATTATAAATTAATTATTTACCTAAGTAATAATGCAAAATAACCAATGCATAATTTGTTAATCATAGGTTATTTTAAGACAAAAGAATGTTAAAGAGTGGATTAATTCAATTAATTATACACTGAACAAGGTTAGTAGATGCATGTTAGGGAACAACGGCCAACTGGCATTTTTTACTCTCTGCCTTTTGACTTCTTCTATTACCAAAAATTTTGTGCTATATGTGTCTCAGTGTCTATAAAACTACCTCAATGGTCATTCTAATTTTTAAACTTGGATTTACAATATTCATAGGTTAGGTTCGAGTAACAATTGAGACGTAAAATATATTGGATTGAAGAGCAGACTCTTTCTCATCAACTCATTCAACGGGGAATTCATTTATTTACTCATTGCCAACCAGTTCTTTTAGAGACCTTGACATAAACGAGACAAATACCAAAAAATTATCTCTACTCATCATTTTTGAATTGTTTTAATAGAATATCACTTAGATCTCTCCACTTTGACATAATATATTATGTAGTTGGTGAAATATTAATAAAAAAAATTGATCAAGGAGTAAACAAAATAGTTGGAGAAATTTGATGCAATGTTAGTGAATGTAACTACAAAGCATGATGAAATATTGGTGTTGGGTTTTACATGTCGGTTTACAGAATAATATGTAACGGAAGCATCAGCGGCGGAGCTTGAGCCAAAGGTTAGGGGGGCGGGGGCGAAAGTAAACTATTTTAGGGGGGGTGGACTCTATATTTATTAAAAAATTAACACTACCGGACCGAAAATTTACACTATCGAGCTAAAAATTTACACTACAGACGAAAAAAAGAGGGGGGCGGGGCCCCCTGGCCCCAATTAAGCTTCGCCAATGGGAAGCTGACGGGTGGTTCAAGGAACAACCCTTTATGATGTTTAAAACGCATAATATTCTCACATTTAATCGTGAAATTATCTTGAATTAGATAACTACAGTTGCTTGTGTTTCAGGTATGTTGGGAGCTGAAAATGGAGTCAACGTTGCGGGCGTGGAACGGAGTGGACGTGTGTGGAAAGAAGAAAAGAAGAAACAGAATGTTCAGGGATCCACCGTAATTTACGGTGGCCACCGTAAATTACGGTGGACCCCAAACCTGAATTTTTCCACCGTATGGCAGAAGTGTTCCACCGTACCAATTTGGTCTCTACCGTAACTTACGGTGGCTACCGTAAGTTACGGTAGCTGCTGACGAAAAAGTGCAACTTGTTGTTTTAAAATGTTTTGAGTGGTACCTTTTGCTCATTTTCTGGATCCAACGAATTCTTTCCATAAAATAGGCAAAAGTGGTTGTTCTTGGGGCATTAAAAACATCTTCAAAGCATTTGGTTAGGTGTTCTTGATTCATATGAACATTAGTAGCTAATCTCTTTGGAACAAGATGCATTCGGGTGATGAGAATGGAAGTTTTCTTTAGCTAAGCTTTTGTTGATCTTCTTAGATGTGTTGAAGAACAAGATCTTGTGGTACTTTAATCCTTGCTATTTTATTTTGATTGTTATGAATTGTATCTTGAATCTTGTTTTCATGCATAAAACTATGAGTGGCTAGTCTTCTTGTGTGTTCCTTTGGTTTGAAGGATTTGTAACTTTGATCATGTTAGTGTTTTCTATTTATGGGATGATGAAATTGATCTTCTGATTGTTTTGTCATGATGATTGTGTATTATGTGTAATGGGTCATTCATGGATTGCTTAACTTTAACCATACGTTCTTGATGCCATAGGCAAATCTTGATTTAGTGGAAGGGTTGGGTAATTCACTAGTGATACTGATTATCAAGAGATAACCTTGCTAATCCAAGTACTTAGTCCTCTTTGATCACACATAAGCATACACTCATGAATCATGTCTATGTGGTTCTTCCCAATTAACACCAATATCATCATTTGTTAAAATCCGGATACCAAAGGGAAACATATCTCTCATTACTGATTGTTACAACCAATTTACTTTCATTTCTTGCTTTAAGCCAATTCAACAAATCAACAGATTATTGAACTTTACTTATTTATCATTTTAGTTAAATTTAGGTAATTGCAATTTGATTGAGTTAAACACATATTCCACAAACTCCCTGTGTTCGATATCCACTTACCGCTAGCTAATTAGTAGTATTTGGTTTTAAATTTGATTGAGACTTCGATCTCACGTCAGAAGCATAAACATGCAGCTATTTTGTATCTTTTTAAATAATCAACGTTACATATGTAAGTTTGAAAAACGTATATGACATTCATAAGATGTTTATTATTATAACCTTTAAAAGCAAGGCCGGTCTCGAGAATTCTCAAGAGGCTCTAGGCCTGGAGCGAGAACAAAAAGTGGCCCCTATAATACGACATATAAAAACATCTAAACTGAATAACTTGTATATAAAAAATTATAATACGGCTTAAATAATTGTAATAGCAATAAATAAAATAAAAATATTCTAGCAAAATGATTTAATTTACTTAATCAAGGAATCGGGGAGCCTCTACTATCGTTTTTGGTTTTATTATATTAAATTAAGTTTAGACTAGGTAAATTTTATTGGACTAAATTATCTAAAAAGTTAATGATATCTTAGGTAAAGTTTAATGGACTAAAATAATCACAATGTTATTGGATTTGTTAATGAATTTATTAATAGACACCCGGCCCCCTCAGGGCCGCCCTTGTAACTAAAGGGAAGTAATGGATCTTTGATAAGAGTTTTCCTGTTTGTGCACAAGAGGATCATCCTCTTTATGCATCGGAGGGTTATCTCTTCATATACCGAAGAGTTTTCTGTATCTTGAAACGGAGGGGTTTTCAGTACTCAAGTTTTCCGGAAAGTCAAACGGAGAAGGTTTCAAAACTATAAAAATGTTGTCGTGTCAGCATGCCATTATGTTTTTTTCTAGTTGAAGATGATAAATAAGATGAATACGTTGTGGTATAGGGTTCAAAAATATAATTTTTTGGAAATATAAACGTTGAAAATATAGACTTTGAATATTAAGCCTCATATACAACTAGATGATGATAAATTTTAAAAAAAAATTAAAAATAAGAGGATAATTAGTGTACAACATCATGAAGAACAAGATGATAATTTACGAATACTTGAAGAAGATAATGATAAGTTTCAGAAACATAGGCTTGTCATTTTGGTTCTTTTATATTTTTCAAATTGTGTTACACGCATTATATATTTTTCATAAAACGCCTAAATTTCATAAAAGAATCATGCAGATTTCTTTCTTGCCACATTAATGACTTGTTTTGAACGAGAGTCTATAATAACATACAAATTACAACATTTGAGTTTCGAACAATTATCGGGGAATGCAAATTAATTACTACAGGTACTTTTATAAAAGTCATAACGTTAGTATATATGAATTTGTAATTACTGCATATCAATCTAAACAAGCACCGGTTTACTTCACCAAAAAATATCGGTAAATATACTGGTAAAAACCGTGTAGTGATGTTTTATGTTTTCTAACAATAACTTTAAATTATAACAATCTTATCGTATCAACCTTTCACAATGAAGGATATATCTTGTCGTATTAATTCATTTGCATATTGGCTGGCATCATAGTTTTATTCAACTAATAGCTGGAAAAACTCAGAATCGTCTCACGATATTGGTCTGACAATGTCCCCTTTGTTCTTCATCCGTCCGCCAGCATAAGTAACTATGTGCCCAAACACACATGTTTCGTAAAATTAACATAAGAATTATTACAATTCTAAATACATTAATACAACTTGTATATGTTTCTAAAAGTTTTCATTCATCATATATAACCGTCTCCACAATAACCTAAATGGACACTATAAATCTTTGTCAAGAAGCATAGAGCCTATATAAAAGGAATAACCAAATCAGGCATCACCATCATAGTAAAATTTTAAAACATTTGAAGACAATTTTTGAGACCGCTCATTTTGAAAATACCAAAAATGTTGTGTACTAGTTGAGGAATGTCTTCAAATTGATAGTGCGCTAGAAGATGACTTGTTTCTTGTCTGACCATATTTTCTTTCGACCGCTAGCCATTTTGCTTACTATCGGTGGTAGATGATCGATATATCTGAAACACAAGAATTTAAGTAAAATTAAATAAAATTTGAATTAACATATAGCGGTTTATTTGATAAGTTCTAACGAAATCTTGCATCGCATCAAACAATTGGCATGTATAACGAGAACTCTAACGTCTGTCAAATAGTGTTAAAAATAGTATATATTTATATCAATTCGGTTACCAAACTTATTTTATCTTTTTATTGTTTGATTGGTATATGTTGGGCTTTTGGATGCTGGATGGGCTGGAGTATGTTGCTGGGCTTTGTTGCTGGTGGACCGACCGATGGACTGATGGACCGACTGAAGATCGATTCCTTTGGTTGATACTTAAGAGAAGATGGGTGCAAATCAACAATATACAAGAATAGAGTACTCTCACTTTCTCTCTCAACTCTCAGAACTCTCTAGAGTTTCTTCTTCCCAAAGTTAGGGTTTCGTATCTGTTTTGTATGTTACTGATTCTAGAGTTCTTGTAAACAGTTCATCGTTTCTATGAACTGCTCTTGTATTTTGATTTCTGCGAACATACCTCGACTGGTGTAATTTTGGTTCTAATTCATGTAACATCGCGTTTTTTTTATTTAAAATATTAATCTTTGTAAACAATTAAACTTAATATGTCATTTTTCAAACTTAAAACTAAAGTTTTAAGCATAAATAATAAACAACCTAAACTACAGGGGGCCAAAGTGTAAATTTTTTTAAAAAAAAAAATCCCAACCCACTTTTCCTCCCCTCCCATCGCGATCCCACCACCGCCCCAAACCTCCATTGTCGGCCAACACCATGAGATTTCAGGCACTTTCGAATTATTTTAATCAAAAAGAAACACGCACTAACGAATTTAGGGACGTTTAAAACCTTCCTAAGCAATCGATTTCATTGAAAACAAATCAAAGAACACCATTCGAATACCACCAACCGTTCGACCTGCAACTCCACTTTAAACCAACCTACACTCGATTCTAATCGAAATCAACATGGGGTTATTGTTCCTTATCACCATACGAAGCTAACCCTAAGATTAATTTGATTATGGTTATGGTTTGAGCACCATTCGAACACCTTCTTCATCGCGGACCTGCCACTGTTCGAACACCACAAATCGAGCTTCAAAACTTGCAATTGGCAGAGGGTTTCTAGTCCCAATCATCATTCGAAGCTTACCTCAAATTTAATTCGATTATAATCAACAATTGAGCATCATTCGATTGACACATTCAATCACGACTTGTTCTTCATCAGTTTAATCTCTAAATCGACACCATATATGAAATTACACATACACACACACTCGATTTTTCATGAGGGTCAAAAGCCCCATGATTGCAGAAGCATTCGATATCGAATTGAACTTCGATTTGGGTCTGGATCGAACCTAGGGTTCGAATGGATTTTGGGAATTGGGGTTAGATGGAAACTCTGTTTAAAATCAAATGCAAACAAAACTAACGCTGATTAGGCCCTTGGCCTGCTGGTTCTGCGCTCACGTTTGGAACAGGAGGTCCCGGGTTCGACCCCGGGCCACCTCAATATTTTTTTAAACCCTTTATTTAAGCTTTTAAAATTCCAGAAAAATTTCTAAAAATCATAAAAATGTTTTATCAAACATTAAAAATTTTAAACAACTAAAATTATTTTTCTGAAATTTATTTTAACACTTTATCTATTTTTATTAAATGTTTTAAATAAATAAAACTACAAATAATACAAAATTATTTAAACAAAAGTGAACTTTTAATAATAATTTAATTTATTATTCGACACTATATTACTTTTAATTTATTCAAGAAAATTACAATCATATATGTTTTATAGATTAATTACAAAAGTCGTTTTGTGATATTTAAAATAATTAAATATATTAATTAATTATCATGTAATTGATTAATAAAATAATTATTTTTCCCACACATTAACAATAAATCAAACAGATACGTATACTGATACATACATTTTTTTTAATAAATTCTAAACGTAATGACTTTCAAATTTATTTTATTTATTTCAAAACATTTCAACTAAATAAATCACTTTATTTAAACTACCATTCAAAACCCAATGTAAACCCCAACTTATTCCCAATTCTCACATTATTATTATTATTCTAATTCGAGACACCGTTTCTTAGGATAATCATAAGGAAATCGTTGGTGTCTAATCTATCACGTTCAAAATTCAATCTCATCAATCAAGTGAGTATTCATATCCCCTTTTTATATCATTTCCTATTTGGGGGAAATCATGTGATACAATATATTCAATCATGATATTCTATTGTTATTTCATTCTAAATTCAATTCAAGACAGGTTATGTTATTACTTGCAATTATGTGAACATACTTTGATAAACTGGACGACAGTAAAACCCTAATTCAATCAATCAATCCTGGTATCAATGGTAGATCTACTGGTTTGGGATAATCCACCCCATATGGCTTACGAGTGGTGATTATACAAACCCACCCCATATGAATAGTCGAGTGGTGATTGTGCCAGAGGCAGGAGTCAATCTATGGTTTATGTGTGGAGTCTATTATATGCAAGTGTCAAGTCAAGGGGTTGTTATTGTGTCGGTTTATCTATATGCTTTACTATTGCAATATAAGTCTTAATGTTACCTTGTGAATTGGATTATTCTCAATCAATCAATCAATCTATATGTATACTTAAAACTGTGATTACTCACCAGCTAATTCGTTAGCTGACTTTATTTTCTCACATGATTTCAGGTTAAGCAAGTTAGTGGACTTCTACATGCTCATATAAGACCCGGACTTAGTCAAAACAAAAGACAATTACTATTTGTGATTTTAACTGTGGTATTTGTATCTGTGAAATTCATGTTATCATGTAATCTGATTTTAATATTATTTCCACTATTAGACAATCATGTGTTATGAACAATCAATCATTCCCTCGTCCGCTCCGATGATTCCGCCGTCGGTCGGGGTGTGACAGATTGGTATCAGAGCCATGGTTATAGGGAATTAGGTTATTAGAAATGGAATGACCTAGACTATAACTAAGTATCTTTACACATGAGTCCTCTCATGTATTTTATATGCATAGATAGGATTATATGTGCTTTACATGTTTATACTTGATTATGTGATTATATGCCTTATGTGATTCTTCTTATGCTTTGAATCTTATCAATGTACACACGAATCTTAAACCATATTCTAAGGCAGTGAGTGCCTAATTCAAGTGATTTCAAACTCCAAAACTCGATTGTTATTCATGGTTTTCAAATCTCATCAAAGTCTGTGTCTTACAACTTGAAACATGCAATGCTGGAAGAGTGGGATGCCTGTATCTCGGGGTGTTCTGTCTAGGCAAGGTATTCGCATAAATCCAAACCAACCGATGGACTTGTTTACCATACCTGGGAACCCTCGGGATGAATATCTGCTTATAGGTACGCATGTCTTCAATAAGGTTGTGTTGGACATAACACTTTGATTAGTCAACGTACTCGCTTTGATTTACGAATCAAACGATTACACTCGGAACATATCATCGTTATTATGCCAAATTCTCGATCCTCGTTTCATGTTGTATAGCTCATATTACCCAATTCTCATAAACTATCTCAATGATATTTCAGAATGTCTTCTCGTCGAATCCGTTCACGATCTAGAAACTCTGGCCGTAAGATTTCTGCTATTGTAGCACGTGAAGTTACTGCGGTCATCCCAACTCTACTTACCCATTTGAACCAAGGCAATACTGTTCAAAACCCAACTGCACCAAACCCTCCCTGAACTTGTACTTACAAACATTTCAGTTCTTGCAACCCCACTAAGTTCAGTGGAACTGAAGGCGCTACTGGATTACTACAGTGGTTCGAAAGCATCGAGAACACTTTCCTAAACAGCGAATGCCCTGAAAATCTGAAAGTCCGGTATGCGACAAGTGTTCTTCAGAAACGCGCACTTACTTGGTGGAACGGAGAGAAACGAACCCGTGGAACTGAAACTGCTCTAGCCTTAACATGGACTGAAGTTAAGGAGCTCATGACTAAAGAGTTCTGCCCAAGAAATGAAGTCCGAAAACTGGAAGCTGAGTGCTGGGAGTTAACCCAAGACAGTGGCGAGAACCTCGCATACACTAACCGATTTCACGAACTGAGCCTTTTGGTACCGCACCTTGCTACCCCTACCTCCCGAGCCATTAAGAAATACATTGGTGTCTACCCATGCAGATTCAGGATATGGTGTTAGGAAGAAATCCTTCAACACTAGAAGATGCTATTAGGCTGGCTGCACAGATAACCGATAACCATGTGAAAGCTGGTTCTTTAACCAGGAAAGGATCGAAGAAGAATACCGATAAACTTCCTAACGAAACCATCAAGACCGACCAACCCGAGCTTTCCAGAACAAGAAGAGGAAGGGTAACTCTCAAAACTTTGCTGTAATTACCCCTGCTGTGCCAATTAATCAAGTCCCTCCAACTCATCAACCAGCAGTAAACAACCAATCGCTGATGAAAAAGCCATACGCTGGACCCTATCCGCAGTGTAACAACTGCAATTATCACCATCCCGCTAACATTCAGTGTCGTCAATGCACAAACTGTGGTCGTTTGGGTCATACATTCAACGTGTGCAGGAGTGCTGCTAAAGCTCCGACCAATGCACCAGTTCACCAACATCCTCTTGCAATTACCCAGGGTCGTGCATGCTATCAATGTGGTGATCCGAACCATTTTCGCAATCGATGCCCTCAACTTGTCATCCCAATTCCTACGGCTCAAGGACATGCTTTCAACATTAATGCTCAACAAGCTCAAGCCACCAATGATGTGGTGTTGAATAATTCTTGTCCTTGATTTCGTCTTCATGATGTAATTCAAGATTTGTAATCGTGATTTTTCTTTTGTTACATTGATGTAATTTGAAAATTTTTAAATTTCTAATTGGGATATTTTTCCTTTCGTTGTTAAGTCGAACTTTGAACCGTTTGCACCGTGGGAGATGCAACAGTTTGCAAGTCAATCTATGACTAAGAACACTCGTATCTCCTAAATGATTCTAACTCATCAAACAGGGGTGATTCCCTTACTATGATGATGATTCTTTATTCGTTTCAATAAATGGTTTTCAATTGTGTGTTTTATGAAATTTCATCCTCTGGATTAGGGTGATTTCCTTATCTCGAGGACTGACTTCAATTATTCACTTTGGAATTTGCATTTCACAAATGACATGATCTCACCAAAATAGGATTGAAACCCGTACTTTGGTGACAAATGTCAATCTTCGATTGTTTTCTTAAAGCTCAATCATCAAGACACTCGTGAAATTCATACCTTGATGATAATTTCATTTTCATAGATTGTATTTCTCAAATGAAACGACCTCGTCAAAGTAGGAGTGAATTCTGGATTTTGATGAGGAAGTCTATCTTATTATATTTTGTTTTGTAAAAAAATTCATCGTTAAGATAGGAGTGAATCCCTCACCTTAATGATGAGTTACCTCGTCTTATTTTTATGGATCCTCAACAATGAGTTGGGATCAAACTTTTTGGATTGGTAAGCTAGTGGTCATACCTTGAGAGTACACCATCAAGTTAGGGGTGAAAACCATACCTTGATGACTATTCTCATTTCTTGATCATCAACTTACCATGGTTGTAATCGAGTGACGAGACTCATTTAGTAACTTGAAGGATGAAATAATGTTAGTGTTTCGACCTATCAAGCCAAAGCATGATCTCAGAACATGAAAAGAGACCCGATCGTTTTATGTTGATTTTGATTCCAAGCTAGGAGCACTTAAATTCTTAAATCGATTTCTTTTCCTTTATTCTCATGTTTTACTCGATCTAGCTACATCAAACCATTTATTCCTTATTTATCGACTTTCATTGTGAGTTATCATCAAAACCTGTTTACGTGATGGTAGTCTTCCTAAACAATCTATTGTCAAGTAAAGATATTATCTCTGATCGTGATGGTCGCTTCATCTCTCATTTCTGGAAAAGTCTCCAATCAGCTCTCGAAACTCAACTGAATCTTAGCACGGCCTATCATCCGCAAACCGACGGTCAGACTGAAAGAACGATACAAACCCTCGAGGATATGCTCCGGGCTTGTGTCAGTGATTTCAGCGGGTCGTGGAATTCTCATTTTCCATTGATCGAAATCTCTTACAATAACAATCACCATATCAACATTCAGATGGCACCATTTGAGGCCTTGTATGGTCTGAAGTTGGTAAATCATAAATTATTTGTCCGGAATTGATACAAGAAATAACCGACAAAATTCATAAGATCCGTGATAACTTGGTCGCTGCTAGAAATCGTCAAAAGCATTATGCTGACAAAAGACGTAAGCCCATGGAATACAATGTCGGTGATCTCGTACTTCTTAAGGTATCACCTTGGAAGGGAGTGATTCGCTTTGGAAAGAAAGGGAAACTAGCACCTCGTTACGTGGGTCCATTCAAAGTACACGAGCGAATTGGGAAAGTAGCCTACAAGCTTGAACTACCCCAAGAGCTCAGCAATATACTCCGATGTTTCATGTTTCAAATCTCAAGAAATGTCTTGCCGATAAAAATCTCTACATTCCACTCGACAAAGTCCATATTGATGAATCTATGTACTTTATTGAGAAACTAGTGGAAATTATAGATCGGGAAGTCAAACAACTCAAACGTAGCCGGGTACCTATTGTCAAAATCCGTTGGGAATCTAAACGTGGCCCAGAGTTCACCTGGGAACGTGAGGATCAGATGAAAACCCAGTATCCCCATCTTTCTGTTTCAGCCTCCTCGTGAACAAATTTCGGGACGAAATTTCCTAAAGCAGGGGAGACTGTAACATCGCGTTTTTTTTATTTAAAATATTAATCTTTGTAAACAATTAAACTTAATATGTCATTTTTCAAACTTAAAACTAAAGTTTTAAGCATAAAATAATAAACAACCTAAACTACAGGGGGCCAAAGTGTAAATTTTTTTAAAAAAAAAAAAATCCCAACCCACTTCCTCCTCCCTCCGCGATCCCACCACCGCCCCAAACCTCCATTTTCGGCCAACACCATGAGATTTCAGGCACTTTCGAATTATTTTAATCAAAAAGAAACACGCACTAACGAATTTAGGGACGTTTAAAACCTTCCTAAGCAATCGATTTCATTGAAAACAAATCAAAGAACACCATTCGAATACCACCAACCGTTCGACCTGCAACTCCACTTTAAACCAACCTACACTCGATTCTATCGAAATCAACATGGGGTTATTGTTCCTTATCACCATACGAAGCTAACCCTAAGATTAATTTGATTATGGTTATGGTTTGAGCACCATTCGAACACCTTCTTCATCGCGGACCTGCCACTGTTCGAACACCACAAATCGAGCTTCAAAACTTGCAATTGGCAGAGGGTTTCTAGTCCAATCATCATTCGAAGCTTACCTCAAATTTAATTCGATTATAATCAACAATTGAGCATCATTCGATTGACACATTCAACCGCGACTTGTTCTTCATCAGGTTAACCTCTAATCGACACCATATATAAAATTACACATACACACACACTCGCGATTTTTCATGAGGGTCAAAATCCCCATGATTGCAGAAGCATTCGATATCGAATTGAACTTCGATTTGGGTCTGGATCGAACCTAGGGTTCGAATGGATTTTGGGAATTGGGGTTAGATGGAAACTGTGTTTAAAATCAAATGCAAACAAAAACTAACGCTGATTAGGCCCTTGGCCTGCTGGTTCTGCGCTCACGTTTGGAACAGGAGGTCCCGGGTTCGACCCCGGGCCACCTCAATATTTTTTTAAACCCTTTATTTAAGCTTTTAAAATTTCAGAAAAATTTCTAAAAATCATAAAAATGTTTTATCAAACATTAAAAATTTTAAACAACTAAAATTATTTTTCTGAAATTTATTTTACACTTTATCTATTTTTATTAAATGTTTTAAATAAATAAAACTACAAATAATACAAAATTATTTAAACAAAAGTAAACTTTTAATAATAATTTAATTTATTATTCGACACTATATTACTTTTAATTTATTCAAGAAAATTACAATCATATATGTTTTATAGATTAATTACAAAAGTCGTTTTGTGATATTTAAAATAATTAAATATATTAATTAATTATCATGTAATTGATTAATAAAATAATTATTTTTCCCACACATTAACAATAAATCAAACAGATACGTATACTGATACATACATTTTTTTTAATAAATTCTAAACGTAATGACTTTCAAATTTATTTTATTTATTTCAAAACATTTCAACTAAATAAATCACTTTATTTAAACTACCATTCAAAACCCAATGTAAACCCCAACCTATTCCCAATTCTCATATTATTATTATTATTCTAATTCGAGACACCGTTCCTTAGGATAATCATAAGGAAATCGTTGGTGTCTAATCTATCACGTTCAAAATTCAATCTCATCAATCAAGTGAGTATTCATATCCCCTTTTATATCATTTCCTATTTGGGGGAAATCATGTGATACAATATATTCAATCATGATATTCTATTGTTATTTTCATTCTAAATTCAATTCAAGACAGGTTATGTTATTACTTGCAATTATGTGAACATACTTTGATAAACTGGACGACAGTAAAACCCTAATTCAATCAATCAATCCTGGTATCAATGGTAGATCTACTGGTTTGGGATAATCCACCCCACATGGCTTACGAGTGGTGATTATACAAACCCACCCCATATGAATAGTCGAGTGGTGATTGTGCCAGAGGCAGGAGTCAATCTATGGTTTATGTGTGGAGTCTATTATATGCAAGTGTCAAGTCAAGGGGTTGTTATTGTGTCGGTTTATCTATATGCTTTACTATTGCAATATAAGTCTTAATGTTACCTTGTGAATTGGATTATTCTCAATCAATCAATCAATCTATATGTATACTCAAAACTGTGATTACTCACCAGCTAATTCGTTAGCTGACTTTATTTTCTCACATGATTTCAGGTTAAGCAAGTTAGTGGACTTCTACATGCTCATATAAGACCCGGACTTAGTCAAAACAAAAGACAATTACTATTTGTGATTTTAACTGTGGTATTTGTATCTGTGAAATTCATGTTATCATGTAATCTGATTTTAATATTATTTCCACTATTAGACAATCATGTGTTATGAACAATCAATCATTCCCTCGTCCGCTCCGATGATTCCGCCGTCGGTCGGGGTGTGACAATTCAAGTTCTTGATTCTTTGAGTTTGAGTTCATAATTTTGACGGTGTGACAATTCAAGTTCTTGATCCTTTGAGTTTGAGTTCATAATTTTGACATGGTATCAGAGCCACAAAGGCTCTGATCGAAGTGTCGATCACGATTCTGGTTCTTCCGCTGTTGTCTGTATCTTGTTTGAAACTTAGGGTTTCTCAATAATCGAAACCCTAGGCATATTTGGTCATCCATTGAGCTGAAGGGTTTATACCTCTAAACCCTGTGTAATTACTGACGGATTGAAGAAGAAGACGCTTTGTTCGTAGAAGTAAGTCAACGGATCTGAGCGGCCAAGCTTGTTCGCGGTGGCTCTCCTCATCTTGTGCGCTAACCGGTGAGATTGTTCCATCTTTCTCTCGTTCTTTTAAGTTTCTGTGCTAATAGTTGTATAAGTCTGGGTTGGCTGGGTTAGGAGTACCAGCATCTGTGTGTTGGGGATTAGAATCCCTGTACTTCTTGTTCTGTGTGCATCACTTGTGTGAATCATTTTACTACGTGTTCTTTACATCATCAACTGGGTTAATCCTTGATCTGCCATATTGAATGGTGTGAAAACCTGGCTCTGATCCAGTTGATTTCTGTGTGCGTGCTTGTGTGCTTTGCATTCTTTGTTTGATTATCTGTTGGGACTCTGTTCACTGTCCGAAGTCTAAATGGCTGAAACTAGTGTTGTTACTACTGACACCTTGGTGAGCAAACTAGATGCGGGTGACCCTCTGTACCTGCATGCTAGTGACTCAAGTAGTCTTACTATAGTTAACATAAAGCTGAAGGGTACTGAGAACTACACGGTTTGGGCAAATGCCATGAAACTGGCACTACAAGCAAAAATAAAATTGGGTTTATAGATAAA
The DNA here is from genome assembly GCA_024085815.1 of Flaveria linearis. Classification (NCBI taxonomy): domain Eukaryota; kingdom Viridiplantae; phylum Streptophyta; class Magnoliopsida; order Asterales; family Asteraceae; genus Flaveria; species Flaveria linearis. The sequence goes on from CM044012.1 coordinate 63,364,833, forward strand.
TCTTGTGAAAATCTAAAACAAACGAGGTCTTAGGAAATCAATAGGAAAGATGTAACTCCGTGGTATTAACCTGGTTACTTAACTCAGTATCTGATGAGCTTTATGTGGGTCAGGTCTACTCCAAACTGGCGTCGGAAGTATGGTCTGACCTGAAAGAAACGTATGACAAAGTTGATGGTTCTGTGGTGTTTGGTTTGTATCAAAAGATTAATTCAGTAACTCAAAATGGATCATCTGTATCTGATTACTATCATTGATTTAATACTATGTGGAAACAGTTTGATGCAATGGTACAACTTCCCTCATGCACATGTAAAGCCTCAAAGGAATTTAACGATTTTAACCAACTGATAAAACTAATGCAATTTCTAATGGGATTAGACGAAGTCTATCAACCTGTTAGAACCAATCTATTAACTAGGGACCCTCTCCCCACTATAAAAACAGCATTCTCTATCATTTCTCGCGAAGAGTCGCATAGGGGAACAAGTAGTTCCTTTAAATCTCAGAATGCTGGATTTATGGCAAAAGTAAACCAGCCCAATGACAATAAAAGAAATTTTCGAAAGGGTCCTAATCCAAATCTGAAATGTACGCATTGCAATAAACTGGGACATACTGTTGATAGGTGCTTTGAGATAGTGGGCTATCCTCAAAGCAATAAGAATAAATTTGGTCAAGGATCATTTCAGAATAATAGAAACTCAAGTGCAAACAATTCTGTGTCTAACAAACCTAATCAGTCACCACCACTGAACAGTAATCCATCTAATCTCTCTCTTACACCTGACCAGATCACTAGATTGTTAGGACTACTAAATGACAAAACTGGGGAAAACACCTCCAGTAGCAATGTTGGGGGTAACCTCCAACAGTCATTTGTAGGAAATTGTTTTTTTTAAACCTGTGTATGGGTTTAGCAGCGAAACCTATGGTAAAACACCAGGGTGGATTGTAGACTCAGGTGCAAATCAACATATGATAATGAATGAAACAGGACTATTTGATCAAATGGATGTATCAAACTGTAATATAACTGTTAGACATCCGAATGGCACTAATGCCAGGGTAACAAAAATTGGGTCATTTAAACTTTCTGAAACTATTGTGTTAAAAGATGTGTTTGTTGTACCTGAGTACTATGCTAACCTAATGTCTGTGTATAAGCTTGTCTCTGACTGTAAGCTTCAAGTCTTGTTTGATGATAAAAAATGTTATATTCAGGATTCACTTACAAAGAAAACCTGGTGACTGGTAACCAAGTAGATGGTCTATATTTCAGTAATGATTCGTGTAATTCTGTAAAGGTGTGTCTTAGCTCCATTAGGTCCTCAAATGTGTGGCATGCAAGACTTGGCCATCCATCTAATACCGCCCTATCTGTACTGAAGGATACCCTTAAAATTCAGGTCATGTCTGACCCAATGCCTTGTGACATATGTCACAGGGCTAAACAACATCGTGTTCCATTCCCTTTAAGTGATCATAAGACCTTAAGTGTTGGTGAGTTAGTTCATTTAGATGTGTGGGGTCCCTACAAAGTTCAAAGTAGAGAAGGATACAAGTATTTCCTAACTGTAGTAGATGACTTCTCGAGAGCAGTTTGGGTATACTTACTTAAAAACAAAGATGAAGTGTTTTATAACATAAAGACTTTTTCTAATATGCTAAATAATCAGTTTGGAAAAACTGTAAAAATCTTTAGAAGCGATAATGGGTCTGAGTTCATTAATAATCAAATGGTTGATTTCTGTCAAAGTAAGGGTATCCTTCATCAAACTTCTTGTGTACATACCCCTCAGCAGAATGGGGTAGTGGAAAGGAAGCATAGGCATGTGGTGTCCCTATTAGTTTTTGGTCTGAATGTGTTCTAACTGCTGCATACTTGATTAACAGGACTCCCTCTTCTGTCTTAAATGGAAAAACCCCATATGAAATGATGTTTGGTTTTTGTCCCTCTTTAGAACACCTTAGAATTTTCGGTTGTCTTTGTTTCAGTACCATACTAAATAATACAAATAAATTCAGCAGCAATGCTAAAAAATGCGTTTTAATTGGGTATTCAAATCAAAAAAAGGGTTACAAGTTATGGAGTCTTGATTTGAAACGTGTGTTGTTTTCTAGAGATGTTAAGTTCTATGAGTCAGTTTTTCCTTTCAAAACCAACAAAGATTTGTATAATTCTGAAGTTACAAATGGTTTTGAAATAAATTCTCTTAATTTTTTTGATAAATTTGAAACAAGTCAATCTGAGAATTCTAAAGGGGAAGAATCCGATGATGAGGAGAGGGAACTGAAAAATTCAGCCCTCTGTCAGCCACCTATGGTCAGTGAGGTGACTCAAAATAGGGAGGCTGATTCTCAGCAATCCAACCAGGAAGGTTGTGATATGGCAGAGAGACAGGAACCCCATGAGATGCCCACTGAGCCTAGTGAGGTAGACATGTTGGGCCGATCTAATGATGACACAGTTTCTCCTGAGAATTTTAATGACCCTAATTCTCATCTTAGAAAAACCTCTTGTCAGTCTGTTTTTCCAAGAAAACTACAAGATTTTGTAGTAGAAGGGAAAGTTAAATATGGACTTGAAAAGGTAGTGAATTATGCTAGGCTGTCGCCTGAGAATTATTGTTTTACCTCCTCTTTGAATAAAACTGTAGAGCCAAGAAATTTCAGAGAGGCTGCTCTAGATATTAACTGGATTAATGCTATGAATACTGAAATGGAAGCCTTAAACCGAAATAATACTTGGTCTATTGTAGATCTACCTGTAGGGAGAAAACCTATAGGGTGTAAATGGGTTTATAAAATCAAATATAAATCTACTGGTGAGATAGATAGGTATAAAGCTAGGTTAGTAGCTAAGGGCTATAGCCAAAAGGAAGGTATAGATTTTGATGAGACATTCTCTCCTGTAGTGAAAATGGTCACAGTGCGTCTTATTATTAGTCTAGCAGTTGCAAGAGAGTGGCCTTTGTATCAGTTAGATGTTGACAATGCGTTTCTTTATGGGGATCTCAGTGAGGATGTATACATGAGTTTACCCGAAGGTTATTTTTCAAAAAATGAATCTAAAGTATGCAAGTTAAATAAGTCTCTTTATGGGCTTAAGCAAGCCTCAAGAATGTGGAATGAAAAGCTTGTTGGTGTTTTACAAAATATTGGTTTTAAACGTAGTCGTTGTGATCATTCCTTGTTTATTAAGTGTGTAAATTCTGTTATTGTTGTGTTACTTGTATATGTGGATGATATTGTTGTTACGGGTAACTCTGTGCTTGAAATTACTAAAGAAAACAGTTATTGCAATCTGAGTTTAGAATTAAAGATCTTGGGTTGTTGAAGTATTTTCTGGGTCTTGAGGTTATTAGAACTGAGAAAGGTGTGTGTTTGTCTCAAAGAAAATATTGTATGGAGTTGTTGTATGAGTTTGGACTCAGTGCTTGTAAACCTGTTAAAACTCCTTTTGAGCAGAATTTTGCTCTTACTAATTTTTGTAAAAAGGATGAGACATTTTTAGACAATATTTCTGGTTATCAGAAATTACTTGGCAAGTTGATTTATTTGTCACATACTCGTCCGGATATTTCCTATTCTGTACAGTTTCTTAGCCAGTTTATGCATAGTCCTACTCAGTCTCATTTGCAGCTTGCATTAAGGCTGCATAGGTATTTGAAAAGTTCTCCGGGTCGTGGTATTTTGCTAAGTAAAGGGTCTAGCTTAAGTTTGGCTGCTTATGCCGACTCTGACTGGGCAAAGTGCCTCAACTCCAGGAGATCTGTAACTGGGTATTGTATTTTTTTGGGTAACTCTTTAGTTTCTTGGAAGAGTAAGAAACAGTCTACTGTTTCTCGCTCCTCTGCAGAGGCAGAGTATCGTGCCATGTGTGCTGCCACGTGTGAGTTGTTGTGGTTAAAAAATGTTCTTGAAGAATTGGAGGTTATTATTAGTTTACCTATGTCTCTTTACTGTGATAGTTCTGCTGCATTATTAATTACAGCCAATCCTGTGTTTCATGACAGGACTAAACATTTTGAAATCGATTTATTCTTCCTTCGGGAAAAAATATCTTTAGGAGTTATAAAAGCTGACTCTGTAAAATCTGAAAATCAGCTAGCTGATATTTTTACCAAGGGTCTTCTTGTAAACCAACATAATCATTTAGTGAGTTGTCTTCAAATGTTTGATGCGTTTGGTGGTTCGAATTGAGGGGGGGTGTTAAAAATAGTATATATTTGTATCAATTCGGTTACCAAACTTATTTTATCTTTTTATTGTTTGATTGGTATATGTTGGGCTTTTGGATGCTGGATGGGCTGGAGTATGTTGCTGGGCTTTGTTGCTGGTGGACCGACTGATGGACTGATGGACCGACTGAAGATCGATTCCTTTGGTTGGTACTTAAGAGAAGATGGGTGCAAATCAACAATATACAAGAATAGAGTACTCTCACTTTCTCTCTCAACTCTCAGAACTCTCTAGAGTTTCTTCTTCCCAAAGTTAGGGTTTCGTATCTGTTTTGTATGTTACTGATTCTAGAGTTCTTGTAAACAGTTCATCGTTTCTATGAACTGCTCTTGTATTTGATTTCTGCGAACATACCTCGACTGGTGTAATTTTGGTTCTAATTCAAGTTCTTGATTCTTTGAGTTTGAGTTCATAATTTTGACAAATAGATGCCATGTATATTGATGAATCTTATGTGTACCAAATAACCTACACGCATATCGAAAATCTTATGTCATGTCAAGTAATTCACATGAAATTCAAGTATTATTTTGAACATTTGAAAATCTATACGACTCATATAAACATATACGAGTCGTGTAGGTTGTCTTGTTTAGCTTTATACAAGTTGTTAAGGGACACTAATGATTGATGTGGCATGGTGACTATGACACAACTTTGTCTCTAGACCCTAATTACATACAACACGTATGACCCTATACGAATTGCATAGAGGATGCAAATTAACACGTTGGACGTATCTCCAACAACACCCATTAGTGACATAAGCATGTGATTTCTAAGTAAGTGAAATTGGCTTTTTTAATAAAGCACGACACAATCATATGTACCTAGATAGTTGTATGTTTGTGTTCGAAACATGAAAGTTTATACCCTTGTTTATGGTTAACCTAAATTTTGATCCTTGAATCATTATTTGAATACTTTAAGGTATTACCTCCTTACATAATTTTCTTAACAAATCCATAATTCCATAAATACAATAATTTTCTTAGTTTTTTAGATATTCACTTGAAGTATTCATCGGAATATTTAACACACACACATATTTTATATGATTAAGAAATAGGTTTATGAGATAGGAATTTTCGTATTATAAATTAGTAGGTTTATACCAATCAATTTTCACAACTCTTAATATTAAACATGAGATTATATAACTTTGAATGTTCATTCGATAGTTTGTTGAATGGTTATACATGTAGTGGAACGTGAACAAGACAAATGAGTGATAAAAGTGGAGTGATGGGATAAGGAATCAAAGTGATGAAAAGAGATTTGAAAATATTTCACATACCCCACAACTCCACAAGGTAAAATGATACTTTCTGGTGGCTACAACTTGCGGGCTGGAAGCCACTCCAAAATAACTTTTCTTCAATCTTTTATATATTCATAACTTTTACACATACTAATATAATATAACATTATTACAATGATGTCAATTAAGATATCCCATTTTAACCTCCTCTTTAATCCAGTTCATGCATGTGACTAAGGTGCTGTTTGTTTTTTCTGCAGGAAAACGTCTGCGGTCTGCGGACCACATCTGCAGACATCTGCAACAGAAGAGGTGGACCAAATGTCTGCAGTCTGCAAGAAAAAGACTGTTTGTTTTTTAACAGTATTCAATTCTCCCCAAATGCACAAATCATTCACTACTCAATTAGATTAATTTTCATTTTATTATAATGTTTTTTAATTGATTCCTATAACATCGTAGCTTTAATCGTATCTTTCTTGCATGTTTTCTAATAATTATTATTGATCATAAGTTGATAACCTACCATCAACCATTCATGATCATCACTCAAAATCCACACAATCATACAAACAGGATAGCAAGCATTAGCTCACTAAAATTGTAAATATGATCAATAATATAAAGTCAAAGTGCAGAGTGATAAACAAGCATTAGCTCACAGAAACACAATCATTTTCTTCAACTAAACAGGAAGCTTCAGGACATCGGGATCACAGTTGAATAAAAAAGATTGAAAAAAAAAGTTTTCAAAGTGACCAAAACTTAATCAACAAGCAAAAATTAATAAACATACAGAAACAAATCCAACAAATTCACACAGAACCCAAAACAAAATCTAAAAATCCAAACTTTATCAAATCAAAAATTTTATTTTTTTGCAGAAATCAAATGATCTTGAATCGAAGAACAAAACCCATAAAAATTAAACAATTACACAGAGAAAGGGTCATGTGAAATACCTGAATTACCCCCATCTTCTTCTGAATCATTGTTGAAGAACTTCTCTGTTGAATACCTCAAGTAACACCCTGCATTCATACTCCTTCCTTCTCTACTCGGTAAACAACCAATTTCAGCTTATATCGCTAAAACCAAACCAGGAACCGATTTTCCAACACGATTTGAGAGGCTACTCTCCCAAACCGAAGGACAATTCAACGAAATCTGTTTAGCAGAGTGAACGAATCGAGTTACAGTGAGTGAGGTGTTGAAATACTCTCTAACCTGAGTGATAACCCCCTGCGAATCGACGGTCCAGGCGTGGATCCAGGAGATCTGTAAGGTGGGAGATGGGGTAAGGGTCGTGTGGTGAGGTTGTCAGTGATGGGGTTGTGACTGCACGGTGGGGTTTCAGGGGTGTATTCGTGAGGGGGTGTGTTGGTCACGGTGGTGAGGGGTTTCCGGGGTGTGTTGGTCGTGTTGGTCGTTGTAGACCCTGCGATGGTAGAAGGGAGGTCACCGGCCGGTGGTGGCGCGACGATGTCAGGAGATGGGGGTTGAACGTTGGCCATGATACTTAAGATCGGTGGTTGGTGGTGGTGGAGATGGGGTTTTGAGGGGAGATATGAGGGAGAAGAGGTTTTATGATATGTCTTCCCGCCTGAAGACACTAGTCCATGTCTGCACCAAGAAGACCTCGCGCAGACGTTTTTTAATGAAACGTCTTTCAAAAAACAACAGCCTGCGCACTCAAAACCTCTTCCCGCGTCTGTATGCGCGCAGATGAAGAGGTGGGGAAGAGGTTTTTTTTAAAAACAAACACCACCTAAGTAATCTATACCCTACTTGGATCTATACCAACTTTGACTAATCAATTACTCAATTTGGTATCTATTATGGCTTTATACATACATACATTAATAATAAAATGCAAATGTATGTTTTTTTAAACGGCCCACCAACCATCAATTCCAGAGAAAACCCGCCACCCGAAAGACAGTAAAATTCAATTCACCACCAACATTTTACTGCCGATAGTACTCGAACTCAAAACTTTCATTATATAAATACATATGCATGTACATATAATTAATTACACAATGTTTATAAGAATGATGTAACTCACGTCTGTAATTAATTGCACTAATAATTAGCACAATTTATACACACAATATACTCGAATAAAAAGTAAAGACTATACCAACTTATATACAATTGATTTTTCAACTATCCTCGAACTTAAGAGTAAAATGCTCAATTTTTTATGACACAATTTATTTTTAAATAGTTTCATATAAATAAGTTATTCGCGTTTGAAAAAGATAAAATTATTTTAAGAAAAAGGTTATAGCAAAACTATATATAAATTTAAATATAGTACTTATTTATGATTAATCCTTTGAAAATATAAACTCATATAGAAAAGTTATCCGTGTTTATTTCCAAATATGAGAGAAATTAAAAATCAATAATAACTCTCTACTAGTAGTGAGTGTCTAGAATCACTCCCTAGTTTGAAGCTTTTTGTTTTACCTTTTTTTATATATACAGAGAGATATGAAGTAGACACCAATCAATACTTTAGAGAGGTCGATTGTCCACCATCTCTATATATTAAAGGAAAAAGAAAGGATATACATTACTTCATAGGCTGAATATAGAAGGGTCCCAAAAGTGGGGCACCAGCTGATTAACCAATTATATTCAATTCATCACAAGAGTAATTTAAAAATTAACTCGATCAGTCGATATCTAGTCAATAATCATTTAAATATTATTACTATATTCCATAATTCAAACACAAATAATTAATATTTCCTTTTTACTTTTATCCTCCTAAAACAAAATATTATTTGTCACTTGAACTATAACAATGATAATATTAGAAATTATGTATATTTTCAAAAGAAAATATTATTAGTAAGTATGGCTGGTTTTCAACAAATGCAACAAGACCGTGGTTTTGCATTCCTGCCCACAGATTCTATTTGAATAATGATAATATTTATAATATATAGAGAAATAGACATAAATTAATAGCAAGTCGCCAAGTTGACGAAAAATATTTGCTATAGAAAATTTAAGGAGGTTCTTGATACTTGAAGTGGGACGCGTATAGCCATGCACATCGAGTTTAATTTGTAGGTGTGGGGACGTATCCACGCATGCATATATATATATCGTAAGCAAATTTGGGCCATTTTTCAAGTTTTATCATTATGGGCATTAAATGTTTGAGATCCCTACTATATATGCTATCAACATTTTTAAATAGTATAAGTGAAATGAGATTCTAGGCTTTCTTCAAATTAATTAAATTATTTTTTCTTTTTTGTGTTATGTACTTTTCATTTGTACCATCAGGGCTTGCCCTGGTGGCCACCTCGATGAGGGTTAGAGCTCGGTTGGTCAAAGGTCACCGGTTCGAACCTGAGGGGGGAAGGTTTACCCACAATATGTGGGGTTCCTGCCCGAAGGTTTTCCCACCCAGTTCGTGGCCTAAGGGCTCTGATAGCGCGGGCCCGGTTAAGACAACGTAAGTCTACATCCCTGTCAGCCAACTTGGCCGGGGGCTCGAACTGGTGTGTCTGGGTTGTTAAGGTAAAGGATTTCCGCTGAGACACTCGCCCTTAAAAAAAAAATGTACTTTTCATTTGTAAGATTATTTTAATATGTTGTAAAAGAGTATTAGATTACATATACCACTTGATCTATTATCTGTAATTTATAGTGTGCCAGTGGCATTGGATCCAAGTCGCTGTGCAAATCCGGTACGACAACATTTGTCAAATCATAATAATATGTTGCTTGTGATTTTAATATTGATTTACCATCATTCTTAGATTTAACATGAGCATAGACAATAGAAAAAAACATGTAGGACTGGAATTATCATATTCTACTAATGATAGTATGATGTGTTGACAAATTATATATTAAGAACAATTAACACAATTGAAATAAAAAGTCACACAGATGTTACAAACCGACTGAATATTTAATAAAATCATGAGTTCTTGACCAAACATCTAGTACCTAATATATATACATGTATATGTTTGTATGGGCTCTAGGTATAACAAAGATTATGGTCGTCTTTGATATTTATAAAATTCAATGAATACAGTTCAACATTTACGAATCTAGAGGTACAACATCTTAAATAGCCGGATATCAATTACATTTACGCCTAGAAGGCTAGAACCCTAATCCCTAAATTCTTTTCGGGGGCCCTAAATTTTACGAGTCTAAATCGAGTACCATTTTTCTCTAAAAATAGAAAGTAAAAAAAACACCGCCCCTCAACACTTTTTACAAGCCAAACAATAAGCTAGGCTCTATTCAAGTAGTAAATTAGGCCAGTTTATGCGAGTTGAATGCATCTATTTCTTGTTTATGGCTGATATGTATCAAGAGAAAAATATGTTAGGACTTTTTAATAACCGCGTGATTTTAATATAGTATACTTTAAATTATGATAAATCGTTCTTAGATGTTTATAAGTTACAACACATTTTTTTGGAATATTATTAAAGTTTGTTACACGTATTTAAAATTTTCATTTTCAAGAAACTTACTTCTTGATTATGACACGAGAACACAAAATCCACCATAATGCTTAATATTAGATTTTATGTTTAACTATACTCTTAAATGAATATGCGAACGTACTCTAGTTGATATGTCTACCCTTGTTCCATATACATAACAACATTCCCTTCTAAATGAAATCATATACACTAGAGACATTACATTAATAATAATACTAAGCGATAGTCGGTTACTGAGGCTTATGAGTAGTAAGTCATTGTCCAACCAACGCCTGACATGTGACATTGATTGTTACTACAAGAATTAAGACTTATAGCGATGATAGATGTCGTGTCTATAGCTAAGGCCATAGGAACGACTTTTGTGAGCTATAACGACGATTTTTGTTGCCTTTATAGCTTTTGTTTCTTGTAATGTTGTGTGTGTTTATTAATTTATGCATTTGGTTTTTATTATATACGATATGTGTGCAAAGGGAATTAGATGTCTAGTGTAACAGTGTTTGCCTTGGTGGTTTGTACGAGCCGTTTTCAACTAGGAGACGCATGTTAAACGTTCAATCCGTCGCTCTCCCTAACTGTTTATTAGCCGTTTAGGTTAATTCCATATTGGTTCTTTTACTTTTATTTTGTATTTACGGTTTTTTTTAGGTTTATTAAGAATCTTTACATTTGCTTTATATTCCTTTTAACATTAAATTTTCATGTTTAACTAATTTCTGTCACCGTTTCTATGTTCCTCAACACTTTTTAACATACATGTGCGGCAAGTTATTTTTATTTACGTTCCTATAGGAATTATATTCACCCGAAGAAGAAAGCCGGTTGATTGTCAGAGTTTGATAGTATGTTATGTTCATTACTGTGACCGATAGTTCTAGGATTGAAATACATGTATGTCTAGTTAGCAAGTTATGGTAGAGACATGTTACCATTCATTTTGACTTTTCATTAGATCAAGTTACTTCTCTTTTGTTAGAATAACTTAGTGTAGGGACATGTTATGGTAGAGATATATATGTCACCATTAATTAACTACATCGTATATGATACTTGTAACTAGAAAATATATGTTATGTTCTAACAAACACAATATTCAAAAATAAGCTGGCAATGCTTGGTTGTGGCCATTAAGGCTTGATCCTTGGTACGTTGTGGCTTGAAGTCATATAGTCCGAGGCGAACATTGTAGTTCTAGACCACGTTGGTCCGAGAATCCACTAGTCTATCCAGCCCATGTAGTTCAAGTCATTAGTCATAGATTATAGTTCCTACTTCTTACCATGTAAGTCCAAACATGTATAAGAGTCTACAGATCGACTATGCAGGTTTGGTCATAAATCACATAATTGTTTTAGGTGGTTGTTTGATGCCATTTATCTTGTATTGGATCTACCTTCATCAGGAAAGATGTGTACTAAAATTATTATATATACCAAATTAACTTTACCTTCTCTGCCCTTAATTCGTCCCTTGTCACAAACATCGTTTTTATTTTAATGGGCATCCTCATATGTATTGTCATCTTCTTCTTGTCATAATTAACATCCTACTATATTAATTTGTGAATTTTAAAAAGACTTGATATGACTATTGGTGACAACATCTCTAGCTACTTTGATCTTCCCGATTTGTGTCTATCAATTCTTTTATTTCGCTACAAAGTTTAATCAGCCAACCTTTTAGTTGTGAGACGCACTCGTGAACCCACACGATGCCCACTCAAAATAGTTAACGGCTAATTATGCTTTCATGCTTGATCAGATTCGAGCCCATTCAAGATTTTTAGATTCTTGGATAATATTTGTCAATACAAATCAAGATTTTTCTTTTACTCTTGACATTACACTGCATCTCTTTTTTAGGTATCCCACATTCCCATCTCATTCTAATATATTCTATCTAATATTCATGCATGCACGTATTTTATTTCTACATCTTGCAAGTCTTAATCCATAAAAAAGCAAAATATCAATATTACGGCGCGAGTTGCTAAAATCAAATTGATAACGATGAAAATGTTTTGTATTTTTCACAAAAGATGGTGATCCGATAAGGACATCGTATGATATTGGTGCGGTGATTAGGGCGACTCTTTTGATATTTTGATGGTATAACAAATAATCACCTCCCATGCAAAAAGCTAGAGATGATGTGCACCTTGATTAGTGGTGGTGGTGGTTGATCTTAAACTCTTTTATAAAAAATAAAATAAATGGAGAATCTTTCAACTTATCGGTGGCCACAAATCGGCTTTTATTAGATTTGAACTTGACAAAAAGATGCATATGATCATCTTTAATATAGCAATAATGTGCCTTTTGAAAACAAAATATCACCAGTTCTTACAAAATACTTGATAGATAATAGTATATTATTTAATTTGATTGTTAATTGAGTACCCTAAATAAATAAAATAAATAGAATACGAAAGTAATGTAATTTGAAAATATATATGATCTTTTAAACGTAGCAGTAATACGTCCTACAATATTAACAGATAATTTTAAATATCTAGAGGGGATATTCTATGTTAAAATGAGATATTTTTAATCAAATAGTTGTGGGTATAAATCTTGTAGGTTGCATGTCAGCACGTGTGGAAATTTTTGAAGTAGAGTAGAAATGTTTGATGAATCAATTCAATTTGAACTCGAACCGAATGTTGATGCTAGAATTTAGTTTAAATAATAACCTAAAATTAAGTGTTACTTTTGTAAAACAACTTTTAGTTACTCTTATTAATCACATATAGTTGCATCATATTGGACTTGAACATTCGTATTTTATTTAGAAAGAAGACATCATATATACTGCCAGGTGGTCCCTTTAAGAACACTTAACAAGTGTTATTTAGTGTAAATTATAACTTAATCACATCATTAATTCAAGGTCATGTATGTCAATAATACCAAGTTTCTTAATAAGATGCTCAATTAAAGTTTGGTTTGGAGTAGATAACACTTCACGACTCACTATTTACCCGAGCCTCATTTTTTGAGTTTTTAGGTCATTTAAATATGTGTTTTAAAACACTTAAAAGTTAGGATCCTTTCAAAATACGATGCTTAAATATTACATGTTGACTTAAGTAGATTCCATTTAATTAAGTACATGTAGTCTAAACTTTATCTATAAGTTCTTTTGATTAAACCCTGTCCAAAGTTTTTAAAGAATAGTGTTTTTTAGGTATTTAATCAAAATGTATATGATCGAAAGGACCAGGATTCACAAAAGAAATGGAAGTTGGCCCATATGTCGGTACCTTTTACACTGTGAATAATCAACATTTATGTTCATTTCATTTTCTAAAGTTTATACATAACATCTTATAAAATCAAACAATATTTATTTCTGACAACGTACAATGCAAAATTTATCCACTAGATAAGGGCAGATATGGGCCATGTAACCCCTTTCTCAATCATTCAATTAATTTGAATTAAAACACGTACATACCGCGTAGCAAACAAGTAGCTAGATAACTGTATAGAAAAAAAGGTACGTATTAAATGGAAAATGTACATGAATACGCATGTTTATAACTTCGTTCCTTGCTAAATACCTCGTATTTCTTTTACTTTTAAAACTATACAAAGTTTCATTTGATACAAGTTTAAAGAAAGAATTAATACAGATAATATTTAATGTACATGAATGAAATATTATTAATTGTGTGAAACATATCCAATCACTTTAATGTAAGAATTTATATAGAAAGATTCACATAAGAATTTGAAAATACTCAGAAATAATTAGAAATCATTCTACCAGTGAATACACTCTTTATTAAATCATTAGAAATATATATATACTAGTTACGATTACATATATATGTAAGATGGTAAAAAAACTTGATTGATTATTATTGACAATATTTTCAAAACCGGACCGGATAATGAACCGGGCGTCTTACCGGTCCGCTGGTTGGACCGGTTTAACCGGTCGGACCGTATATAAGAACCGGATAAAATTACAATTGTTTTTTATAAATATATTTAAAAATTACAAAAAATAAAAAATTATATAAAAAAACGGTTCAACCGGTTCGGTTCCCGTTCCAATCGCCGGTTCGACCGATTCAACCGGTCTGACCACTGGTTCAGCTTTAAACCGGTCCGATCGCTGGTTAAACCGTGGGCTCAACCCTAATAATAATTCTTACCAAACCCTAATAATAATAATATAATCTAATAGTATTAACTAATAAATATAGTATTTATGAAGTCATTAAAATATTATAGTTTATTTAGTAGTGAATACAAGTGAATAAAATTGATTCATAAATATTTAGTACTCAAATTAATTTACCATATATGTGTGTATATAGGTTTGTTAATTATAGTTTTATATTAATTACAATGTTTTGATTGTTGTCATCACATCAATGTTTTTAATCCAATTGGTGCGATAATCTAAATAACTAATTATTAGGATTTTACTTTTTTTTTAGAAAAATCTTTCACATATATATCGACCACAATCTTATAGGTTGTTTCATGTTGTAGTTGTGTTTCATCAATCTTTCAAGTGGTTAGCGTGATCCATAGAGCTAGAGGTAGAAAATATATTCAAAGATATGATCAAGCATGTTTCAATTAGTTTTACTAATCGTCTTATTAATTATTGATTGAGGTGAAACAAGTCATTGCAAAAACCTTCGTATGTCCAAACTCTGTTCAAGAAGTTCAACATTCATGTTCAAGTTCAAGTTTAATTTTAAGATAGAGAATCGATACAATTATTTTATAAAAAGAAAAGTTTTAAAGAATAAAGATATGAAATAATAACAGTAACAGTAACAGTAACAGTAACAGTAACAGTAACAGTAACAGTAACAGTAACAGTAACAGTAACAGTAACAGTAACAGTAACAGTAACAGTAACAGTAACAGTAACAGTAACAGTAACAGTAACAGTAACAGTAACAGTAACAGTAACAGTAACAGTAAGGTGCTGTTTGTTTTTTCTGCAGGAAAACGTCTGCAGTCTGCGGACCACATCTGCAGACATCTGCAGCAGAAGAGGTGGACCAAACGTCTGCAGTCTGCAAGAAAAATGTAAGGGACAAAACATATGGATTATAATATCGTTATCGCGTGAACGTAGTTTGAATTCAAAGTATGCCATGCATGCGACAACATGCATGAGCGACACATCTCACGCGACAAAATATGCAAGCGAAATAAGCAGGCGAAAATATGCATGCATACTACATGCATGCGACAACAATTGCAGAAAACAAATACATGTGAAAGTGTAATCCACGTGGGGGTTGAAAAGTTTGTCGCATGCTTAAGCATGCAAAGCGAAAAGTGAACTTGTTGGCATTTTGCGAAATCTCGGTTGGAAGCGAATCGCATGCAGTGGAGGATTTATTATATAAATGTGCATGTGGACTAGCGATTGATGTGTGCCATTTCATTTCTTATTTCAACCGAGAGTAACAATTTATTTTGTGTAGTTTTCGCTCATGTTGAGCTGATCACATGTTTGTGATTTCCACCTTCGGGTGAGATCGATCTAGTATCGATTTTCATTGTAATCTTTCGACAATATACGTTTGATTTACAATGATTTTGTGCTGAATGATTTTGTTCTTTCGGTTGATACATTCAAACTGCGCACCCGTCCTCGCGTATTATCAAGTGCAACAATCTAACGAAGTGAGATCGATCGCTTTTTAAGGACTTTACATTTGGTATCAGAGCAAGGCGTTGCTCTTGATACAACGGATCATTATTCCGCGATCTTCCGTTCGAGGACGTTAAACAAGTTGAAAGTCTATCCGGTTTCATCAAGGTTCAATCCGAAACCGAGAACACACAAGAATTCAAATCGAGTTGGATGTTTTGTTGAAGATTTGAAGCTTACAAGGTGAGTCCAATTCGATATCCGCTTATGCGAGAACCTTTCTTCCGAAAGGTTTTATTGAAGATTCGGTTTGTTGAAGAAATTGAAGACTACAAAATGGTTGAGGTGATGTATTAATGCGCACACCAAGTGTTTGAGAAAATGCTCAATTGACAAAAACGATATCATAATCCAAGGGGGAGATTGTAAGGGACAAAACATATGGATTATAATATCGTTATCGCGTGAACGTAGTTTGAATTCAAAGTATGCCATGCATGCGACAACATGCATGAGCGACACATCTCACGCGACAAAATATGCAAGCGAAATAAGCAGGCGAAAATATGCATGCATACTACATGCATGCGACAACAATTGCAGAAAACAAATACATGTGAAAGTGTAATCCACGTGGGGGTTGAAAAGTTTGTCGCATGCTTAAGCATGCAAAGCGAAAAGTGAACTTGTTGGCATTTTGCGAAATCTCGGTTGGAAGCGAATCGCATGCAGTGGAGGATTTATTATATAAATGTGCATGTGGACTAGCGATTGATGTGTGCCATTTCATTTCTTATTTCAACCGAGAGTAACAATTTATTTTGTGTAGTTTTCGCTCATGTTGAGCTGATCACATGTTTGTGATTTCCACCTTCGGGTGAGATCGATCTAGTATCGATTTTCATTGTAATCTTTCGACAATATACGTTTGATTTACAATGATTTTGTGCTGAATGATTTTGTTCTCTCGGTTGATACATTCAAACCGCGCACCCGTCCTCGCGTATTATCAAGTGCAACAATCTGCAGTCTGCGGACCACATCTGCAGACATCTGCAGCAGAAGAGGTGGACCAAACGTCTGCAGTCTGCAAGAAAAAGACTGTTTGATTTTTTAAAACCTGCAGACTGCTAAAATATGCTGTAATTAAAGTAAACCAATTTTGTGAAACTTAAAAAGGTACTTTAATATTAAAATATAAATAAAAGTCATACAAATACATTAAAATATAAATAGAAGTCATACAAACTACAATAATATTCATAAAACCATACAAATACATTTTATTTAAATCGTTTATTCGATATTCTGCATTAACTGCTCAGCAATTTCATCTCGTAACTGAGTCATATATTCCCGATCTGATGAGGTACCATGTTCTTGAACATCATTTTCATCAGCATCAACATGACGATTTTCAAAGGACACATTGGGTTGATCGTATTGTGTAAAAAAGTCATCGCTGAAACCTTCTTTCCTTATAAAATTATGTAGCGCGAAACATGCAATGGTAATGTTCCTTTGTGTAACCATCGGGAACGGTGCCATCCTCTTTAATATAGGGAATCGTGCTTTCAATAATCCAAACGAACGCTCAATAACGTTTCGTAGTTTTGCATGTGCATGGTTAAATTTTTCTTTATTTGTCAATGCACGATTTCTACGAAAATCTCCAAGCCAATACCTAACATTAAGATATGGAGCCATAAATCCCCGTATGTGTGCATAAGCGGCATCACAAAGATAATATTTATCTGTAAATATATATAAATAATTAGAAAATTAAAGTAGTATATAATTATTTAACAAACAATTAAAAGTACCTTGTGGTGGTAACGGGAATGGAGCATTTGTATCTGATAACGCCTCTGATAATATTCTAGAATCATGTGCGACCTCTTCCCAGTCAGCCACAATGAATGTAAAAATCATATTAAAGTCACAAATTGCTAATACGTTTTGATAACAATCCCCCTTTCCCCTGCCTCTATATAAATCTTGTTTGTCAGCAGGGACAACAGCATGTATCAAAGTTCCATCAAGTGCACCCACCGCTCCTTTGAAAATCCGTCGTAATCTTTTGTTATGTCCCCGAATATTTGGATTCGGATTAAAAGAAGTTGGTACTATCATATCTTTTGCAAAAATCATCATTTTCTCTAACACTTCATAAAAAAATTTATGAATTGTTTGCTTTGAGTGTTGAAATCTACGCTTGATAACCACGTATCGTTGATTATGACCAATTATCATCAAAACATAGCCATCTTCTCTTCTACCGAAACATGTTTACTATCCTTTAACGAATAATTTACTCTAAAATGAGCACATAGTCGGACAAATGATTCACGAGACATACGTAGCAATTCAACGCATTGTTTAGGATTTCCTTGCAGTAACTCTAACGTGTATTTATGCCCCGACATAACCGAGTCATTGTCTCGCATTCGTTTTAAACCTCTCCTCCCAAAAAGCGAACATACAAGTACATAAGAATTACGAGTAGTAATTTCTTATTATAATCCATTATTATCCTGTTTTAAAGATAACAAACAATTAAACATAACAAACAATTAAACATAACAAACAATTAAACATAACAAACAATTAAACATAACAAACAATTAAACATAACAAACAATTAAACATAACAAACAATTAAACATAAAATGTTTTCAACCCTAAACAACCAAAACCAAATATTGTTTTCAACACATAAAACAGACAATGTTTTAACTACTTTATTAATCCTAAACTTGTTGCTGTCATCGAGATCCACCCTCTTAAAACCTCAGGAATCGGTGGCAATGTCATCCATGCCTCTCTCATATCCGATGAAACTTCAAAAATATGGAAAGCGGCCAAGAATAGAGGATCAATCGGATCTAACCCGACCAACTTTAGCTTCTCGGAACATTCAAGAACTGTCGGCCCTTCTTTGCCTTTAATCAGATATTGTAAAGCCTTTTGCATATCACGGGCTAGATCATCATTAGTGATAGATGATGATTTTGAGGTTTTTGCCCTTTTATTTGAATTAGGGGTAGGCTCGGGGGTGGGTGTAACACCCGAAAGTTTGACCTTTTGGTAGGCTATGCGACTGAGCCTCAGTCGCCTGTGATTTATGCGACTGGAGGTCAACCGCATGGCTATTCGGCCGATTGAAGCTCAACCGTACGATTGGAGTTCAACCGCCCGAATGAAGTATGAGCCGCATGGAACTCGTGCGATTAGGGTCCAATCGCATAGTGTTGATGCGACTGAAGGTCCAGTCGCCCCTGGACCAGATGCGACTGAGATGTGGATATAAAAAGGGGGTAGCTCCGTTCTCCTCCCCATTTTCAGTCGGGAAGAGAGCAGGGGAGCGAAAGAAAACAGAAAGAAAAGAGGGAAAGTGCTGCTCGAGTTCAAGATCGATCGTGAAGCTAGCCAAATCGAAGCTCATCAACTTCTACCTGATAATGTGAGTTCTAGGACCCCTCATTTACATGTTTTCTAACGATTTTGGGGCTGGATTCACATATAAACCCTATTTTTGAAATAGTGTATGTTTGACCCATTTGGGTAAATCTTGAGTAATGAGTTTATGGTATGAAGTAGGACTTGTATATGCTTATGTGATGTCCTAGTATGAATCCCTAAGGCTTGGGAGAGTCAATTTGGGCTGAAAATAGGTTTATGGTGACTGTGGGGGCGGGGGTTTCGCGACTGCAGTGTATGAAGAACTCCAGTCGCTGCCCAGTTAGGGTTATGCGACTGAAGGGCCATTCGGCCGAATGAGTGATATTTGATGTCCAATCGCCCGACTGAGGCTTAGACGCCCTATTAAGCCTTAATCGCACGATAGGTGATGCGACTGAGAGTTTCGGTCGCATAAGTTCAATCGCAGAGTAGTTCAGTCGCTCGGTTAAGAGTTAGTCGCATATAACCCAGTCGCATAGTGTCTAGTCGTACGGAAGGAAGTTCAATCGCACAATTGAGTACCCATTCGCATGAATAGCCCAATCGCATGGCCCAGTCGCATGGAGGACATGCGACTGGTGGTAGTTCAGTCGCCCGGACAGGGCTGATGTGAGTAAATGTAGAAGTGTATGTATGATGTATGTATGTTAGTATGATGTTGCCATGATAGATGGTGAATACTGATGATATGTAAGTATTTATGTTCCTTATGTGTATGTGCCTTATCTTTATTAACTTTACGTGAATGAATGAACGAAAGAAAAGAATGTATTAAGAACGTAAAGTGAAAGATAATGAAAGAAGGAACATGATGAATGAATGCATGCATTAATGAAAGAAAGTAAGAAAGGCTTGCAAGCAAATGAAGGAGGTGCACACCCCTGGCAGGTGTTAGCACAACGGTGTACGGGTTAGCTACCCCGAAGGATGTACATCGGGTCAATCATTGAGATTGATAATGAGGTGAGCAACTTCGTGTTGCAACAGACTCGGTTAGCAGGCAATCATAAGATTGCCACTGAGGTGAGCAGCCGCGCGCTGCAACAGACTCGGCTAACGTATGTTAGTAGTAAAGTGAAAGATAAGTGGTGCATGTACTTACCCCAGGTGACTGGATCAGCTTTTGTGCACAACGTTCGTGGCTAACCACCACAGGTCCAGCACCAGTAGTATGTATGATGAAAGTGGGGTATTGTACATGTCACCGAATGTAATGAACGTTCGAACAAAAGTAATGAAAGTATGAATGAATGTAATGAATGTTCGAACGTAAGTAATGAATGTATGAATGAAAGTAAAGTACGTTCGAAGGTATGTAAAGTATGTAAGTATGAAAGTAAAAGAGAATGATGAAGTGTACACAAATGAAAGTAAGTAATGAATGATGAGATAATAAAAATATTATCTACGTGTACGTATGATGTGTGAACACATGTATGGAAGAACAGTTAATGAGAATGAAAGTATGTTTTATTATAAAACTAGAACTCACTCAGCAACGCTGACTTTTATGTGTTTTCCAGTTGGCAGGTAGTGTTGCTGAGGATGGCACGAGGCGACTACTCAGCTCTTTGGGATGGCATCCACTTTTTGATTATGCTGCCACATCATGTGTTGTGGGACCGTAATGCGCGCAACACATCATGTTGCATGCAAGTGCAAGATTTCTTGATAATCCTGATAAACATGATTATTTAAGAAATCTTGCTTATGAAAGAAAATATATTTTTGAACTTAATATCTTCTCAAGGAAGAAGAATATATTTTCTTTTATTTATTTTCTTTCGGTAGAGGTCGCTGTATGACCCTATGATTGCTGTGGAATATGCATCAGCAGCAATCATAGTATAGTTAAGCAATGTAAGGAAAAGCTTGTATTTTGTAATCGAGACAATGATGTAAAAGCTTTTATGATGAAATGAGAATGCATATTTTATAAATTCCGCTGCGTATTTTACGATCATGTATTTAATGTATGTTTTATGTGTGATGATGACCAACAGTAAGGCGCCCGGTGAGCGGGGCCTTACAGTGGGCTCGGGGTTGGGTCAGTGGTAGGCTCGGCGGTAGGCTCGGCGGCATCCTCATTAATATGCTCGGAACCAAAATCATAAGAGCCGGCATCATCGTCTGTGTCATGAATAATTGTGTCTGTAAGCATAAGTGGTACTGCACGATGACAAGAAGATGACCCAACAACCGATGTTGTTTGTGTTGATGTCCACTTGCTACCCCCTGTGGCAGTATTGCCATCAAACAATTGAGCACAAAGCTCGGGAAAAGGCAATGGAATTGTTTTTAACGATCCCGCCTTCGGATGGCCCTAAAGTGAAAGTAAAACATTTTATCAGTTTATGTTTAAAGGTATTTATTAAAAACTTTATATATATAAACATACCTTTTTAAATTCTTCCCATTCCTCGTTGGTTAAGCTAAAAGTGTTTGTTTGAGGGTTGTATATGTTGCCTGTTTTGTTTTTTAAATACAGCCACCCTACGTATTTGGCTTTAAGATTATCGTATGCATTCTTCATTTGTTTTTGCGTTAAATCCAAGCCAAATCTCTCCTTAAGCACTTTTCCTAAGTTATTCCATGACTCTTTGTGCATACTCAATCCTTTTCTACCCAACTTGTTTACCTCTTCTATGCAAGTCTCTATTAAGCATTTTTGTTGCTCAATCGACCATTGTTGTTTCTCTCCCATATCTATTAATCATAAAACACAAGCAGAATCAAAATACCTTTCAAACATTAATCATAAAACACAACAAAATACCTTTCAAGCATGATAACCATAACTAATATACAATCCCATATCTATTAATCATAAAACACAAAGCAGTTGCAGTTTAAAAAGGATGTGGCAATTCTTAATTTTCATAAAACACAATTCATGCTTGAAAGGTACTTTGTTGCAGTTTTAAAACAATCTGCAGCAGAAGTCAACATTCATAAAACACTAGAACACAAAATCACCAATCAAACCAACTCATAAACCACAAATCAATATACAATTCAAAACCCTGTTCATAAACCCCAATCAGATGCACAAGCATTTGCAGTTTTAAAACATTGTTCATAAAACAATCTGCAGCAGAAGTCAACATTCATAAAACACTAGAACACAAAATCACCAATCAAACCAACTCATAAACCACAAATCAATATACAATTCAAAACCATGTTCATAAACCCCAATCAGATGCACAAGCATTTGCAGTTTTAAAACATTGTTCATAAAACAACACAGATTGCAAGAAATCACTAAGGAGGAAGAGAGGAGAGAGCGGCCCCAATCAGATACGACGCCGGCCGCCACCCCCGCAGCCTCGGCGGTGCAAGGAGGAAGAGAGGAGAGAGCGGCCGCAGGGAGGAAGTGTCACACCCCGACCGACGGCGGAATCATCGGAGCGGACGAGGGAATGATGGATTGTTCATAACACATGGTTGTCTAATAGTGGAAATAATATTAAAATCAGATTACATAATAGAATAAGTACAACATACACAAATACAACAATCGAAACCACAAATAATAATTGTCTTTTATTTTAACTAGGTCCGTGTCTTAGATGAGCACGTAGAAGTCCACTATCTTGCTTAACCTGAAATCATGTGAGAAAATAAAGTCAGCTAACGAGTTAGCTGGTGAGTAATCACAGTTTTGAATATACATATAGATTGATTGATTGATCCATCGATTGTAATTCAATTCACAAGGTAATATTAAGACTTATATGGCAACCGCGAAGCATATAGATAAACCGACACAATATAAACCCCTTGACTTGGCACTTGCATATAATAGACTCCACACAAACACCATAGATTGACTAATTGCCTCTGGCACAATCACCACTCGTAAGCCATATGGGGTGGGTTATCCAAACCAGTAGATCTACATTGTTGCCAGGATTGATTGATTGATTGAATTAGGGTTCTGCTATCGTCCAGTTTATCACAGTATGTTCACGTAATTGCAAGTAATAACATAACCTGTCTTGAATTGAATTGAAAATGAAATAACAATAGAATATCATGATAGAATATATTGTATCACATGATTTCCCCCAAATAGGAAATGATATAAAAAGGGGATATGAATACTCACTTGATTGACGAGATTTGAATTTGGACGTGATAGATTAAACACCAATGATTTCCTTATGATTAACCTAAGGAACGGTGTCTCTAGTTAGAATAATAATGATTTGGGAATTTGGGAATGTATTAGGTTTTCCATCGGGTCTTGAATGGTAGTTTAAATTGATTAATTTTATTTGGTTTGAATGTCTTGAAATAAACGAGTTTATTGAAAGTGATTATGTCAAGAATTTTAATAAAAATTTATACGTGTAAGTTATACATTTATACAATTTATTAATAAATTGTATATGTATAATTATATCATAATTATATATAATCAAGTAATTATATATAATTATATGTATGATTATATACATGATTATATGTATATAATACATTTGTACATAAGTGAACATAACTATATATTGTATGTTAATTATATACTCGAGTTATAAATTGTATACGATTATGTAAAATATAATTTATTCAAATAACAATTGTTTCGGTAATTGAATAATATATAACTATATATATATTGAGTTCAATTTATTTATTGTATACTTATGTATTATACACTAATTATAAATTGGTAGAAACATAATTAGTTATTTTATTTATTTAAAACAAATAAAATAAATGAATAAAATATAAAAATAAATTTCAGAAAGTAATTGAGTTGTTTTAAATTTTTTAATGTTTGTAAAAACATTTTTAAAATTTTTAGATTTTTTTTCAGAATTTTTAAAGGCTTAAAAAGCCCAAAAAAAATGGTTGAGGTGGCCCGGGGTCGAACCCGGGACCTCCTGTTTGAGATGAAGCATGGGAACCGGTGAACCAAGGCCTAAGCCGCGGTTATGATCCGGTTTTTATTTCTTTTAAACCAACCCAAACAGAACCCCCAAAACCCGAAGAACCCTAGGTTCGAATTTCTTCAAATTGAACCTCGATTCGATTTCAATAGTGATTGAAACCATGGGGCTTTCATTCCTCATGTAACAACGAGTTCATAGAGGTATTAATTACCTGTTGAGGTATTGTATTCGATGAGTTTGAGTTCGAGATAGTTCCACGGCTTTAGAAGAATCAAATTCGATGATTGTGTGTGTTTCAGATGATTTTGAGAGTATGGGTAGGTTCGGGACTGAGAAATGGTTAATAATATGACATCAATTTGATTATTGAAAGTGTTTAAGTGGGTTTATTAGTTGGATTAGAATCCGAAGTTAAAGTGACAATTATAGCCGTTTATTTGACTAATTCAACACGTTTTTGTGTTGGAATTCAACCCAAATTGGATCCAAGAAACTTTCGGTGTGATTGTGGGGTTCAAATTGGAATAATTTGACTGATTTTGGTCGGGTATTTTGCGATTTCGATGTGGAGACTTTGGATTCGAATTTACCGGCTATTAATCGTGTTTAATGGGTGTCGTGGGTTCGAAACACATTCACGAACGCATTGGAACCGGTTTTGTGGCTTGAAAATGCGTAATTTTGGCTAATTTGGCTCGCCGGAGACCGGCCGGGCCTCGCCGGCGACTCGCCGGAATACGGGGGAAGAAGCCGGTTTTTTTAAAAAATTTACACAATCAGTCCCTGCGGTTTCCAAGTTTATTATTTTATGTTTGAAACTTCTTATTAAGTTTCTAAATTGGCAGAAATAACCCCTGAACTTTATTATTAATGTTATTATCATTATTAATGTTATTAGTATTATTATAACCATTATAATTATTATTATTATTATTATTATTATTATTATTATTATTATTATAATTATTGTAATTATCAACATCGACGAATAAAATTTGTAACTTTTATTAAACAAAATACGCGATGTTACAGTCTCCCCTGCTTTAGAAAATTTCGTCCCGAAATTTAAATCACGAGGAGGCTGAAACGAAGAGATGAGGATACTTGAATTTCATTTGATCCTCGCGTTCCCAGGTGTACTCTGGCCCACGTTTAGACTCCCAACGAACTTTGACAATGGGTATCCGACTGCGTTTGAGTTGTTTAACTTCCCGATCCATAATTTCCACAGGTTTCTCAATAAAGTGCATAGATTCATCAATCTGGACTTCGTCGAGTGGAATGTGGAGATTTTCATCGGCAAGACATTTCTTGAGATTTGAAACATGAAACGTCGGATGTATATTGCTAAGTTCTTGAGGTAGTTCAAGCTTGTAGGCCACTTTCCCAATTCGTTCGAGCACTTTGAATGGACCCACGTAACGAGGTGCTAGCTTCCCTTTCTTTCCAAAGCGAATCACTCCCTTCCAAGGTGACACCTTAACAAGTACGAGATCACCGACATTGTATTCCATGGGCTTACGTCTTTTGTCAGCATAATGCTTTTGACGATTTCTAGCAGCGACCAAGTTATCACGGATCTTATGAATTTTGTCGGTTGTTTCTTGTATCAATTCCGGACCAGTAATCTGTGATTCACCAACTTCAGACCAGCAGATGGGAGATCGACACTTTCGACCATACAAGGCCTCAAATGGTGCCATCTGGATGCTGGTATGATAACTGTTATTGTATGAGAATTCGATCAACGGAAGATGAGAATCCCACGATCCACTGAAATCAATGACACAAGCCCGGAGCATATCCTCGAGGGTCTGTATCGTTCTTTCAGTTTGACCATCGGTTTGCGGGTGATAGGCTGTGCTAAGATTTAGTTGAGTCCCGAGAGCTGATTGGAGACTTTTCCAAAAACGAGAGATGAAACGACCATCGCGATCAGAGATAATATCTAAAGGCACACCATGTCGACTGACTATTTCATTAATGTAAATACGAGCCAATTTCTCGACTCGATAATCTTCCCGAATTGGAATGAAATGAGCCGACTTAGTCAATCGATCAATGATAACCCAGATACTATCGTGACCACTAGCGGTACGAGGCAGCTTGGTAATGAAATCCATGGATATGCTCTCCCATTTCCATAATGGAACCTCGGGTTGTACGAGTAATCCAGAGGGACGTTGATGCTCGGCTTTGACTTTGGAACATGTAAGGCATTTAGATACATACAAGGCTATATCCTTCTTCATGCCGGGCCACCAATATTGGTTCCGAAGATTCATGAACATCTTATCTGCTCCCGGATGAATAGAATAGCGAGCCTTGTGAGCCTCATCCAGAATGGTTGTTCGAAGATTATCGCGATTCAGAATCCAAAGTCGATTTAGAAAATACAATAGTCCGTCCGACTTGGTTTCCAATTGGAGTTCAGCACCGCATGACATTTCCTCATACATGTTGCCCTCGGTGACTGATTCGTGTTGAGCTTCGAGTATACGGGTTAGGAGGTCGGTTTGAATGGTAATACTTTGAAGCATAACTTGACCCTTTCGACTTAATGCGTCGGCTACGACATTCGCCTTTCCTGGATGGTAGCGAATTTCACAATCGTAGTCATTAAGTAATTCAACCCATCGTCGTTGTCTCATGTTTAATTCCTTCTGATTGAATATGTGCTGAAGGCTTTTATGATCGGTAAATACAATACACTTGGTGCCGTAAAGGTAGTGCCTCCAAATTTTGAGTGCGAATACCACAGCTCCTAGCTCGAGATCATGGGTTGTGTAATTTTTCTCATGAATTTTGAGTTGTCTTGAGGCATAAGCTATGACTTTGCCTCGTTGCATGAGAACACAACCAAGACCTTGCTTCGAAGCATCACAGTAGACAACGAAATCGTCATTCCCATCGGGGAGAGTCAAGACTGGGGCATCACATAACTTCTGCTTGAGGGTTTGAAAAGCTTTCTCCTGATCTGGTCCCCACACGAAACTCTTGTCCTTATGTGTCAAGGCGGTGAGAGGCACAGCGATCTTTGAGAAGTTTGGAATAAAGCGACGGTAGTAACCGGCTAAGCCAAGGAATGAACGAATCTCGGTAGGAGTTTTGGGTTCTACCCAATTCTTCACTGCCTCAATCTTTGCAGGATCCACGTGAATACCTTTGTCGTTTACGATGTGACCAAGGAATTGGACTTCTTTAAGCCAAAATTCACACTTTGAGAATTTTGCATAAAGCTTTTCCTGTTTCAGAAGTTCAAGGATCGAACGGAGATGATGTTCGTGATCGGATTTTGATTTTGAATAAATGAGAATGTCGTCAATGAAAACGATCACGAATTTGTCCAGATATGGTTTACACACGCGGTTCATTAAATCCATGAACACCGCAGGTGCATTGGTTAACCCGAATGGCATTACTGTAAACTCGTAATGGCCATATCTTGTGCGAAAAGCTGTCTTGGGAATATCATCATCGTGCACTCGTAATTGATGATAACCTGAGCGGAGATCGATTTTGGAAAAATGAGAGGCTCCTTGAAGCTGATCAAATAAATCGTCGATCCTGGGTAGAGGATACCTGTTTTTGATAGTAAGCTTATTAAGCTCCCGGTAGTCGATGCACATTCGAAAAGAACCGTCCTTCTTCTTCATAAACAAAACTGGGGCTCCCCAGGGCGAGGAACTTGGTCGAATGAAGCCTTTATCGGAGAGCTCTTGAAGTTGACTAGCAAGCTCTTGCATCTCAGATGGTGCAAGTCGATAGGGAGATTTTGCTACTGGAGTTGCGCCAGGCACAAGGTCAATACGGAATTCGACTTGACGAACAGGAGGAAGACCGGTTAAATCATCGGGAAAGACTTCAGGAAACTCTCGAACAACCGGAATGTCTTCAATCTTCTTAGATTTCTCATCTGCCTTCACGATATGAGCTAAGAAAGCCACGTAATGTTTGCGGAGGTACTTTTGAGCTTTGGTGCAGGACATGAGTTTTAATCCCTTGGAAAGCTTTTCCCCGTAAATATTTAAGACACTTCCAGATGCGCGAGGGATCCGGATGATTTTCTCGAAACAGACGACTTCAGCATGGTTCTTTGACAACCAATCCATGCCTATAATGACGTCAAAACTTCCAAGTGGCATCGGTATAAGATCGACAGGAAATTCGTGTTCACTAAGTTTAAGGGTACAATTTTGGATGACAGAATCAATTGTGACGGATTTTCCATCAGCTATTTCTACTGTAAACGGTTTCCCTAACTTAGTTCGGGTATTAACAAGCAAAGGTTCAAATTCTAAGGATACAAAACTTTTATCGGCACCGGTATCAAATAAAATTGAAGCATATTGATAATCGATTAGGAACGTACCATTCACCACATCATTGGCAGCCTGAGCTTGTTGGGCATTGATGTTAAAAGCACGCCCTTGTGCTGCGGGTACGGCATTAACGAGCTGAGGACATCGGTTACGGAAATGAGTTGGATCACCGCATTGATAACATGCACGAACTTGAGCAATTGCAGGAGGGTTTTGTTGGACTGGCGCATTTACCAAAACCTTAGCAGCATTCCTGCATATGTTGAATGTATGGCCAAAACGACCACAACTGGTGCACTGACGACACTTAGCACCAGTAGGATGATGATACTTGCAGATGTTGCATTGTGGAAATGGCCCGGTGTAAGGTTTCTTTGTTGGGGCTTGATTATTCATGGTTGGTTGATAGGTCGGTGCGACTTGGTTGATTGGAACAGCAGGGGTAATTACAGCAAAGTTTTGAGAGTTAGCCTTCCTCTTCCGGTTCCTGGAAGTTTCAGGCTTGTCTTCCTTGGTTGTTTCAGTAGAAGACTTCTCCATTTTCTTCTTGTCACCCTTCCTGGTCAAGGTACCGGCCTTGACATGGTTGTCGGTTAACTGAGCTGCTAGACGGATAGCATCTGCCAAGTTAGTAGGGTTCCTACCCCACACGGTATCCTGAATTTGCATAGGGAGACCACCTATGTACTTCTCGATAGCTCGAGATGAGGGAGTAACTAGATGAGGAACCAGAAGACTCAACTCGTGAAAACGGGTGGTGTAAACCAGATTCTCGCCGCTTTCCTGAGCCAAATCCCAGAATTCAGCTTCTAGTCTTTTGATTTCATTTCGTGGGCAGAATTCTCGTGTCATGAGTTCCTTTACTTCAGCCCACGTCAATGCCAGGGCAGCATCAGTGCCGCGGGTTCGTTTCTCCCCGTTCCACCAAGTTAAAGCTCTCTTCTGGAAAACACTGGTAGCGTAGCGAACTTTGAGATTTTCAGGACATTCGCTGTTAAGAAACGTGTTTTCAATACTCTCGAACCATTGCAGAAGACCAGTGGCACCTTCGGCTCCGCTAAACTTAGTGGGATTGCAGGAATTGAAATGCTTGTAAGTACAAGTTTTGGGAGGGTTTGGTGCAGTTGGGTTTTGGACAGTGTTTGGTGCAGTTGTGTTTTGGACAGCATTGTTGCCTTGGTTCAAATGAGTAAGCAGTGTTGGGATAACCGCAGCAACTTCCCGTGCCACCATAGCAGCAATCTTGCGGCCAGAGCTTCTAGATCGGGAGCGGTTTTGACGAGAAGACATGCTGTATAATAAGGAACGAAGAAACCTTTATGAGTAACGGGTAATTGGTTTTTAAAACTTTTCAAAATAATAAAATCGTTAATGAGATTGTTTAAAACAACAATGAGAGGTTAGGAGTGTAAACGTTCGGTTCGCAAACCAAAACGAATACGTTGACTTATCAAAGTATTTGTGTCCAGCACGAGGACATGCGTACCTATAAGCGAATACTCATCTCGAGGGTTCCCAGGTAAGGTAATCAAGTTGTATGAAATACCTTGCCTAGACAGAACACCTTAAGATACATGTATCCCACTCTTCCAGCATTGCATGTTCTCGGTCGTGTGACACGGACTTTGACGAGATTTGAAAACCATGAATAACAATCGAGTTTTGGAGTTTGAAATCACTTGAATTAGGCACACAATGCCTTAGAATATGAGTTAAGTTTCGTGTGTATATTGATAGATTCATAGTATAAGATGAATCACATAAACAGATAATCACATAATCAAGTATAAACATGTAAGGCACATAAAATCCTGTCTAAGCATATAAAATACATGAGAGGACTCATGTGTAAAGGTACTTAGTTATAGTCTAGGTCATTCTATTTCTAATAACCTAATTCCCTATAACCATGGCTCTGATACCAATCTGTCACACCCCGACCGACGGCGGAATCATCGGAGCGGACGAGGGAATGATGGATTGTTCATAACACATGGTTGTCTAATAGTGGAAATAATATTAAAATCAGATTACATAATAGAATAAGTACAACATACACAAATACAACAATCGAAACCACAAATAATAATTGTCTTTTATTTTAACTAGGTCCGTGTCTTAGATGAGTGATGTGTTGCAAAACACATCTGTTTTCCATGCGATTTCTGTATATATTTTTAGTCTTTATTTCCCGTTTTTTTTTAGTTTTCGGTTTCTATTTACGTATTTGTGTATTTGCAGGTATTTGTGGTTCAAGGAGCATAAATGGTTGATTTTTGAAGAATAAACAAGCATGCGAGCTAAGGAACGAAGAAGCTTGGTCAAAGGGGAGATTTCTGAAAATCCTTATCTTGGCGCGTCGCCAAGATGATGACAGGATCTGAGAGACGCGCCAAGATTCCCGCGTCAGAAATCGACTATTTTGTTTTTAGCGCGTAGCGAAGATTTTGGTGGTTATTTTGGCGACGCGCTAAAATTGCTAAACCGAGAAATTTTGCCCTAGATCATTATTTAAGGTTTTAAAAAAAACCTAATGAGAGGGAACGGCAGAAGGCGACTTCCAGAGGAGAAAAGAGACGATTTTGGAGATCCCAAGCAGAGAACAAGCAATTGGAAGCATCAAGGAGCAAGGATTGAGCAAGAGGATTGAAGATTCAAGGGTGTTATCCATTGGTTTCATCTTCTTCTTGTTTACTCTTGTTTTTGAATCATGTTTACTGAGTTGTTTATGAACTTTAGCTACTGTTTTGATATGGTTCTTGGCTAAACTTCTGTAGCTACCTAGGTTTGATGAATATACATTGTTTAGTTTAATATTCTTTCGGTTTTTGGATTGAACTTGTGTTTAAAAGCTAATGATAATGATTTGGTTTGCATAATCAGTTGTGGATGTGTATTTAGATCTGTTCTTGTGATTGATTATTTACTTCACATGTGTCTTGGTGATTGTCTGTCATATAATGGATGCATGCTAGATCGTTTTCCTTGTGTTTGCGGTTTTTGGATGATTTGGTAGACGTATTGAATCATTGAAGTAATTGATCCTGAATTGAACTAATCAAATATGCAACTAATCTTAATACTGTGAGGTTAATAGGTTATCAGGTTATCTTGTGTGATCGATTGCTAGGTTAGAGTCTCTGTGAGGAGTTCATTCTAGTTTCCCGCTCATATCATAGTTTCCTGAGTCTGATTAGGTATTCCAGATCTATCCCTTTGCTGTTAGGTATTGTGACACTCGCGCCGTGAGGTAGAGTGTCTATCGGGTGTGTTATTAGCTCTCTTGGAGAACCTGTGAGGGTAATCCACAAACTGGTGTTTTATCGGCTTATTAGGTTTATCTAGTTGCTTTCCTTGAAAGTGTCGAGGTTTCTCTAGGTTCCTTTTAAGTTAGCATCTCTAGATCCCGGTTACACAAGTCTTTCCAAAACCATCAGAAGAATAGCCAAAACGTGTATAGGATTCTGCCTAGGTAGTGTTTTTAATCATCTGAACTTAATTCTAGTCTTTTCCCTGTGTCTGTCCTGTTTTCAGTTCTTTCTAAAATAATTTAAAAACAAACCCCCTATTTTACTTTCGCTTAGTATTTTTAGTCGAGTCTTAGGTAAGTTTAATTTTCGTTTTCCATACAGAAGTCTTTGGGTTCGATAACTCGGACTTAAAAGCTATTCTGCAGTCGACCGGTACACTGCCGGTTGTGTTGCTTAGGATCGAGTCTTAGTTTTATAAATTTAAAGCTTTTCAGTGTCTAGTTTAGAATAAATTTCTGTTAGTTTTATTTAGATAGTCTAGCACACATCAAAGTTTTTGGCGCCGTTGCCGGGGATTTCTTGGCGATTGCGTTAATTAGACTTACTTGATTTAATTGCTATCTGTGCTAAGTGTTTTTTTTAATTAGTTTGTTTTTAATTCTATTTGTTTTTATTTTATTTGTTTGAGTCAGTCTTACGGTTTTTAATTTTGTGTTTTACAGGTTTATGCCCCGTTTGAGATCACAAGGACCACCTCCGGATCAAGATTTGCAGCTTGCGTTGCCCAAATTTAAGGGTGGTACTTCTTCTCTTTCTGTTTTTGATTCTACATCTTTTCCTATAGCACCTTCTTTTATTTCTTCTGCAGATTCTAGCCCACCTAGTTCACCACACACACATATGGCTGGAAATCAAACTGTTCATCAGCAAGCCACCAATGGCTTCACAGGAGTTAGCAATCCAATCATACTTCCTACCATTGCTAATGATAACTCCTGGCAGATCCCATCCTACGTCATGACAGCTATCACTAATAACTGTCAGTTCCACGGACGAGAGGATGAGGACGCCCCTGCACACATAGGTCGCTTAGAGCGAATAGGTAGAACTTTTAAGTTGCAGGGTGCGTCTGATGATGCCATCTTTTTACAGCTGTTTCCCTTTTCACTTGCTGATCGAGCCGCCACTTGGCTCGAATCTCATGCAGCTGGTACTTTCACCACCTGGCCGGCTCTTCGTGAGCGTTTTCTTCATAAATATTTTCCGCCGGCCAAGGCATCTAGGCTTAGAGATGAGATACATTCGTTTAGGATGGAGCCCGATGAACCTTACTATCGTGCTTGGGAGAGGTTTCAAAACCTCCTTAGTCGTTGCTCCCACATGGTTTGTCTGAATGGGCTTTGGTAGAAAAGTTTTACAATGGGTTGAATTATGAGACGAGAGCTAGGTTTGACACGTCTGCGGGTGGGCATCTTATGGGTAAGAAAAATGTGAATGAATGTAATGAGATGTTTGAGAGTTTTGCCCAAGCAGAACATGAGCAGCGGTCTGGAAACAGGAATTCCAGTCCTGCCACTGGTGCCTCATCTCGAGGAGTTCACCATGTCACCATGGATACTAGTGTGGCTGCTGCTCTTGATAGCCTAGTTCGTGAGGTTAGAGAGCTGAAAAAGAAGGTTGATAGGTGTGAGCTATGTAGAGGTGACCATGCCACTAGTGAGTGCCCTTTGATAGGTCAAGAGCAAGCCAGTTATGTAGGTAACAATTCTTATAACTCCGGTTGGAGAAATCAGAACAACTGGCGTTCTTCAGGTGCTCCCCCAGGTTTCTCACAGAATTCTAATCAAAACCAGGGGCAGGGTAGTGGTTCAGGTGGTCAGTCAGGGCAGAATAGTGGAGATTTAAGTAGAATAGAGAATCTGTTGACTCAGTTAGTGGTTAAGGATTCTAAGACGCAGCAGATTCTAGCTGAACATGATATCTTTATTGAAAAATCAGCAATCAGCTTTCCTAGATCTTCAGAGGACTGTAGGGGATATAGCTAGAAGGTTAGATGAGAAGCCCCAAGGTCAGTTGCCCGGTAATACTCAACAGAACCCGAATGCACATGTTAAGGCCATTACAACTAGGTCGGGTAGGCAGTTAGATGAGGTGAGAGGCCCTATAGTTGAGGAGGTCATGTTTGAAAAGGATGAGAGTGAGAAGGTAGTAGAGAATCCCTCTGGGGATAGTGGTGTTAGGAAGCCTAGTGTGTTTGAGCGTTCTCCGGTGATTGATCATTCCCGTCTCCCGTTTCCCGATAGGCTTAAGAATCAAAAGTATGAAAAGGATTACGGGCACTTTTTGGATTTGTTTAAACAATTGAAGGTCAATCTCCCATTCATAGAGGTAATTAAGTGGATGCCTAGGTATGCTAAATTTTTGAAAGACCTTTTGAAGGATAAAAGCAAACTAGGTGAAATTTCGAGTGTTTCCTTGTCGGGTGAGTGTTCTGCGGTGGTCATGAACCAACTACCGGAGAAATTGGCAGATCCCGGGGTCTTCACAATCCCGTCTCTGTTTGGTAGTGAAGTTCAATGCCACGCGTTGGCAGATTTAGGAGCTAGTATCAATCTTATGCCCTATTCCTTGTATAAGAAGCTAGGTTTAGGTGAGTTGAGCCCAACGCGCATGACACTTTCCCTTGCTGATAAATCTGTTAAGCATCCGCGGGGAATTGTAGAGAATTTATTGGTTAAGGTTGGTAAGTTTGTGTTCCCCGTGGACTTTGTAGTGTTAGACATGGAGGCTGATGAACGAGTTCCTATCATTCTAGGTAGACCCTTCTTGTGTACTGCTAAAGCTAACATTAATGTGTTTAAGGGTGAGATCACACTTCACGTGGGAGAGGAGAGTGTAGTGTTTGAGGTTGCCAAATCGATTAGGGGTCCTAGTATTCCAAAAGAGTCGGTGTCCTTGATCAATTTGTGTGAGGTGGATGATAGGATGATGGAGAATGAGAGAGTGTATTCAGTTGAGGAGGAGGATGACTTAGATCGAGTGGTGAATGAGTTTATGCGAGTTTGTGAAAGTGATGATGAGTTAGTTGATTGTGAATTTGAGAAGTTTGTGGTTGAGGATAGCAAATCCCCAAGTGTGGGGATGTTAGAGTTTGATAGAGAACCGCCACATTAGCAAAACCCAAGTGTGGGGATTGTTGTGATTTGATTGATTCTGAATTTGGTGGTTTCTTGTTTAGTAGTGAGTTTGGATGTGAGGTTGTTAGTTTCGGGGGTGAGCTGGATCTTCATGATCCCCCATAAGTTGATCTGAGTGATGGTTTTTGGGTAGTGACCCGTTTGTAGAGTTTGTAGAGTCAGATTGTTTATTTTATTTGTATTCCCCTTTTTGTTGAGTCAGATTGTTTATTTTTATTTAGTCTGTTTGATGCTGTGTTTGCCTAGTAGAGTGTTTGTTTTGCAGGTTTGGAATAATTCACCCGTACTCAATCTCTATTCGGGTGAATATATCCAACACTTTTTAAAACCATGAATAACAATCGAGTTTTGGAGTTTGAAATCACTTGAATTAGGCACACAATGCCTTAGAATATGAGTTAAGTTTCGTGTGTATATTGATAGATTCATAGTATAAGATGAATCACATAAACAGATAATCACATAATCAAGTATAAACATGTAAGGCACATAAAATCCTGTCTAAGCATATAAAATACATGAGAGGACTCATGTGTAAAGGTACTTAGTTATAGTCTAGGTCATTCCATTTCTAATAACCTAATTCCCTATAACCATGGCTCTGATACCAATCTGTCACACCCCGACCGACGGCGGAATCATCGGAGCGGACGAGGGAATGATGGATTGTTCATAACACATGGTTGTCTAATAGTGGAAATAATATTAAAATCAGATTACATAATAGAATAAGTACAACATACACAAATACAACAATCGAAACCACAAATAATAATTGTCTTTTATTTTAACTAGGTCCGTGTCTTAGATGAGCACGTAGAAGTCCACTATCTTGCTTAACCTGAAATCATGTGAGAAAATAAAGTCAGCTAACGAGTTAGCTGGTGAGTAATCACAGTTTTGAATATACATATAGATTGATTGATTGATCCATCGATTGTAATTCAATTCACAAGGTAATATTAAGACTTATATGGCAACCGCGAAGCATATAGATAAACCGACACAATATAAACCCCTTGACTTGGCACTTGCATATAATAGACTCCACACAAACACCATAGATTGACTAATTGCCTCTGGCACAATCACCACTCGTAAGCCATATGGGGTGGGTTATCCAAACCAGTAGATCTACATTGTTGCCAGGATTGATTGATTGATTGAATTAGGGTTCTGCTATCGTCCAGTTTATCACAGTATGTTCACGTAATTGCAAGTAATAACATAACCTGTCTTGAATTGAATTGAAAATGAAATAACAATAGAATATCATGATAGAATATATTGTATCACATGATTTCCCCCAAATAGGAAATGATATAAAAAGGGGATATGAATACTCACTTGATTGACGAGATTTGAATTTGGACGTGATAGATTAAACACCAATGATTTCCTTATGATTAACCTAAGGAACGGTGTCTCTAGTTAGAATAATAATGATTTGGGAATTTGGGAATGTATTAGGTTTTCCATCGGGTCTTGAATGGTAGTTTAAATTGATTAATTTTATTTGGTTTGAATGTCTTGAAATAAACGAGTTTATTGAAAGTGATTATGTCAAGAATTTTAATAAAAATTTATACGTGTAAGTTATACATTTATACAATTTATTAATAAATTGTATATGTATAATTATATTCATAATTATATATAATCAAGTAATTATATATAATTATATGTATGATTATATACATGATTATATGTATATAATACATTTGTACATAAGTGAACATAACTATATATTGTATGTTAATTATATACTCGAGTTATAAATTGTATACGATTATGTAAAATATAATTTATTCAAATAACAATTGTTTCGGTAATTGAATAATATATAACTATATATATATTGAGTTCAATTTATTTATTGTATACTTATGTATTATACACTAATTATAAATTGGTAGAAACATAATTAGTTATTTTATTTATTTAAAACAAATAAAATAAATGAATAAAATATAAAAATAAATTTCAGAAAGTAATTGAGTTGTTTTAAATTTTTTAATGTTTGTAAAAACATTTTTAAAATTTTTAGATTTTTTTTCAGAATTTTTAAAGGCTTAAAAAGCCCAAAAAAAATGGTTGAGGTGGCCCGGGGTCGAACCCGGGACCTCCTGTTTGAGATGAAGCATGGGAACCGGTGAACCAAGGCCTAAGCCGCGGTTATGATCCGGTTTTTATTTCTTTTAAACCAACCCAAACAGAACCCCCAAAACCCGAAGAACCCTAGGTTCGAATTTCTTCAAATTGAACCTCGATTCGATTTCAATAGTGATTGAAACCATGGGGCTTTCATTCCTCATGTAACAACGAGTTCATAGAGGTATTAATTACCTGTTGAGGTATTGTATTCGATGAGTTTGAGTTCGAGATAGTTCCACGGCTTTAGAAGAATCAAATTCGATGATTGTGTGTGTTTCAGATGATTTTGAGAGTATGGGTAGGTTCGGGACTGAGAAATGGTTAATAATATGACATCAATTTGATTATTGAAAGTGTTTAAGTGGGTTTATTAGTTGGATTAGAATCCGAAGTTAAAGTGACAATTATAGCCGTTTATTTGACTAATTCAACACGTTTTTGTGTTGGAATTCAACCCAAATTGGATCCAAGAAACTTTCGGTGTGATTGTGGGGTTCAAATTGGAATAATTTGACTGATTTTGGTCGGGTATTTTGCGATTTCGATGTGGAGACTTTGGATTCGAATTTACCGGCTATTAATCGTGTTTAATGGGTGTCGTGGGTTCGAAACACATTCACGAACGCATTGGAACCGGTTTTGTGGCTTGAAAATGCGTAATTTTGGCTAATTTGGCTCGCCGGAGACCGGCCGGGCCTCGCCGGCGACTCGCCGGAAATACGGGGGAAGAAGCCGGTTTTTTTAAAAAATTTACACAATCAGTCCCTGCGGTTTCCAAGTTTATTATTTTATGTTTGAAACTTCTTATTAAGTTTCTAAATTGGCAGAAATAACCCCTGAACTTTATTATTAATGTTATTATCATTATTAATGTTATTAGTATTATTATAAGCATTATTATTATTATTATTATTATTATTATTATTATTATTATTATTATTATTATTATTATTATAATTATTTTAATTATCAACATCGACGAATAAAATTTGTAACTTTTATTAAACAAAATACGCGATGTTACAGGAAGAGAGGAGAGAGCTTACCTTTTTCAGTGGTGGAGGAGAGGCGGCCGCAGGGAGGAAGAGAGGAGAGAGCGACGATGAACAGTGAAGAGAGGAGAGAGCGACGGGAACAGTGAAGAGAGGAGAGAGCGACGGGAACAGTGAAGAGAGGAGAGAGCGACGGGAACAGTGTGTGTGATTAGGGCTCAAAATCCTTTATGTGAAGAGAGGAGAAGAGGTTTATAAAATGTCTTCTCATCTGAAGACTAGGGTCCCTGTCTGCCCCATGAAGAGCTCAGGAAGACGTTTTTAATAAAACGTCTTCCAGAAAACAAACACTCTGCGAAGTAAAAACCTCTTCTCGCGTCTGCGAGCGCGCAGATGAAGAGGTGGGGAAGAGGTTTTTTCAAAAAACAAACACCCCCTAACAGTAACAGTAACAGTAACAGTAACAGTAACAGTAACAGTAACAGTAACAGTAACATAACAGTAACAGTAACTGTAACAGTAACTGTAACAGTAACAGTAACAGTAACAGTAACAGTAACAATAACAATAAAAGTAACAATAACAATAACAATAATAATAGTAGTAATAGTAGTAATAATAGTAATAATAATAATAGTAATAATAGATAATAGTAATAATAGTAATAATAATAATAGTAATAATAATATTAATAATAGTAATAATAATAATAATAGTAATAATAATAATAATAATAATAATAATAATAATAATAATAATAATAATAATAATAATAATAATAATAATAATTTATTAAATTTTGAACAGCAAATAATAATAGTAGTAGGGCCAAAGTTATGATTGAATGCACGAGGACAAGAGTAACTTTACAAAAATAAGATGGTGGTGATGGTGCATTTAAGAAGAAATAGGAGGGACAAACGTTTTCTATTAGTAGCAATCATCCAAACAACAGCCTGTCTGTACTCTGTACCTTTTATCTTTACTTATACTTCTCACTAGAAAACGTACTTCGTAGGTACGGGTCATTTCCTATTTTTTTTCTTTTCTATTCATGCTTAAATAATTTGATTGCTAATATTTTTTATAAGGAAAGTTGGTAAATAAATACTCATACTCTATTTATTCTAATTATATTTATAATTAAATAACATCTCAAGTCTTTTTATTCTTATTTTTATGTTGAAACACAATTAAGTTAGGTGAGTTATATGCATTGTTAAAACTAAAAACAAATTAAATCTTAATTCTGTAAATTTATCTGGATTTTCAATATATATGTTTTGAAATGCTTGTATGGGTTAATTGGGTGACATAAAAACATGTTGTTTCACTTTTAACTTTAACCTGTTTCTAAAAATTTGTATGTCAAATTTCTTTCAACTTTCATTTAGATAGATTGATGTGTAACACCCTTAATATAATAAAATTACAAAAAGAGCTTGTGTTTTTTATTGGCAGTTAATAACATGAGTAGTGGCAGATAAAAAGATAGTTCATTACTTCATTAGAAGGGCCAAAAATGAGTTATGTTAGAACAGGTTAGGTTAGAATGAGATGGATAAGAAAATTATAGCCTTTATTGTGTAAATAACTCTACCTTTAGTGCAACATCTTGAACAATATTTAATGGCTAATTGGATCACTAACGAACCATTAGTATATTCATTGCTCGGGTACGAAACTTTGGGGCACTAGGTTGGCAAGTCCCCGAAGAAAAGCTCGTTCATCGGTCTGCCTTGACCATCAGTCCCGAACCTGAGACCACCCTGTAGAAGTAACTCACCTTAGGTTAGAAAACCACCCGACCCAACCTGGAATCCTTTTTTCACAGTTGAGACTTGAACTGAAGACCTCATCATATTTTAATGAAGTCTTACGGTACACTCATATCAATCACCTGAGCTAAGGATCATTGGTACATTTTGAAACATTTGAACATATGAAATTTCACGACGAAGCAAAATTTTGTATGTGGAAATTGAACTTTTTTTTTTTGTTAAAAAGCGAAAGTAAAAGACTGTGGTAGTTGAGGTGTAATGTTCTTAGCAATGTTCCGTATGTTACTATGAAGTCTATAAATCTTCAACTGATTAGGATAATTGTATTAAATCTCTAACTACAGTACGGATTAGCGAATATTAAATCTACTGTTAT
This sequence comes from Flaveria linearis, assembly GCA_024085815.1. Classification (NCBI taxonomy): domain Eukaryota; kingdom Viridiplantae; phylum Streptophyta; class Magnoliopsida; order Asterales; family Asteraceae; genus Flaveria; species Flaveria linearis. The sequence continues at coordinate 63,404,899 of CM044012.1, forward strand.
AGAACGTCATTCTGAAAATAAATAAGTGTTGAAGGATACATTAATTTTGAAACTAGCTTAATGTTAAGATAAGAATGAGGTTCTAATTTGGTGGTATAATGACTCGATCTAATATGGTTGCAAGAGTTAAATTACGTCACATGTGTTATTAAGTTTGAGTTAGAATTGTGTTCGATGTGTTATTAATTATTATGTTTGTCTAAGAGGATAGGATAATTGAGACCTCACATAGTTGTAGATCTGTTTAAGGTTAGTTGTAAATATTGTTGACTCCTTTGGCTAACTATTCGTTTTGACCAGATTCAAAAACAATTGTATTATCTACACTCACAAAAAATCTTTGATCAGCCCACTGTTTATTACGATGACATTTAATAATGAACTTGATTTTTTTTTTCTTCAACACGTTGGTATGTTACACTTTAATGTTTCTATAAGTATAGTTTATTCTTTGGCTATCGAAAAGTATGGCTCTAGTTTATTCTTTGGTTATCTAAAGGCACAGTTTATTATTTGGTGATCGAAATTCATGACAATGTGTTGAAGAGTATGATTGTTGAAATGCATGCTTTTATTATGATAGTCTTGATTCTTGTTCTTTTTGGTGAGTATTGCATGATCTTTGTACAGAAAATCATGATTTCTTGTTCTAGGAAAGTGTGAATTTAGAAGAACATATTGTTTACATGACATGGAATGTTAGATAATTTAAGTGTTTATGTAATGCATGGCAACAATATATCACAAGAAAATAACCTAGCATGTAGGCGATGATAAAAAAAATTAATTTTTTTAGAATGAAAATTCATAACCTCATCTATTTAATTTCTTTTAAGTTCTAATCTAAACTATAATTGAGTACACCAATCTGTTATAAGCGGTACCCAAACCCTTAACCACAAGGGGGCATCACCATGGTAACTCTAATATTTTTGCCATTAGACCCAACACCCCACCCATGAAAATAAAAATGCTAGATCATGTTACTGATTCATGAGTGGGATGATCGAAACGAAGATGAACAGACACATGAACCAAACATGAGACGAGTTGCTACGGGTTTACAAAACACAAACGGTTTAACCTAATTTTTTATATATTGATATTATGCATTACAATTATATAACCGAAAACACAAACGTATATAGAATAGTTATATAAACCATAGAATGATTATCTTTTATATATATTTAAAAGAGTAAATTGCCATTTTCGTCCCTGTGGTTTGGTGAAAATTGCCACTTTAATCCAATAGTTTGTTTTTCCGCATCTGGGTCCCTGTGGTTTACAAATCTTGTCATATTCATCTAGTTCGTTAACTCCATCCAAAATTTCCGTTAAATGAGGGGTATATTGGTCATTTTACATATATGTTTTTATTTTTCTTTTTTTTAAACCTGATTTAATATATACTCTTTAAATACATTGCTATTTTAGTCCCTGTGGTTTGAGCGTATTTGCCAATTTAGTCCAAAAATAACCACCACACCACTATCCGTCACAAGAACCACCGAACCACCGCCACCACCCCATTACAAAGCCACCAACACCACACCAGAGCGCCCACCACCACCACGTACATGGATCGTCGCTATCATATAAACCCTAAAAATCGACAATCAATATTGGACTTGTAACATACCACTTCGAAAATGCATATCAAACCCTACTAATACCTCTACAATACTCGTTTTCAAGGGTTCCATATACGTTTTCGAAGGGGTTTGTTATAATTTCGAGATTAACGGTTGGTTTCTAGGGTCCACATGGTGGTGGTGATCTAGTGTGTGATGGCGGAGATCTAATGTGTAGTAGTGGAGATCTAATGTGTGGTGGTGGTGGTGCCCGTCTGGTGTGGTGTTGGTGGTTTTATGATACGGTGGTGGTAATGATTTGGTGGTTCCGATGGAGTGGTGGTGGTTTTGCGGCGTGGTGGTGGTGTGGTGTGTAAATACGAGGTCCAACTCTGGATGGTTCCGGTCTTGTTGAACTTCAATCCACCAATGCTCTCTGAAGCTTCACACCTACGCACAATGAAAACAATACCAGTTAACCCTTTTCAGGGGGGAAATATCCCTGGAACGACCCTCCGGCGTGAGAGTAAATATTGGTTGAATGAAAATATGTGATAGGGAGAATTAAGGGGAGCTTTTATGTGTATTCTTTTGTGAGGATCTCGATCCTCCTTACTTAGTATTTATAGTGTTTGCCTGCTGTAATCGTGTGCTGATTTACAGAGATTATTCCTCAGCAAATCCATTACCTTTTATGTTCTCCTACCGTTACTGAATTATCAGTTATGATTGGGGTGATTCCGATGTAATTAAATGCGGGGCACGTCTACACGGTGGTTCCATCATGGGTGGTGGTGATATGGTGTTTTATGCCAAGGTGGTGGGATTTTTGGAGTGAATTGGCAAACATGTCCAAACCACAGGGACTAAAATAGCAATTTATTTAAAGGGGATATATTAAATGGGGTTTAAAAAATAGAAAAATAAAACATATATGTAAAATGACCAATATACCCTTCATTTAACGGAGAATGTTGGATGGAGTTAACGAACTGGATGAATATGACAAGATTTGTAAACCACAGGGACCCAGATGCGAAAAAATAAACTATTGGATGAAAGTGACAATTTTTACCAAACCACAGGGACGAAAATGACAATTTACTCTAATTAAAATTCTAGTAAAAAATCAACGACTTTAAGTTGATATAAAGAACATATATTTTTTTTCAAAAACTTACAAGATTAAACAGGTCAAGTGAGTTAACCCATAACCTTTTAGGTCAACTTTTTAAGCAAACCTTTCAAGTCAACCCATAACCTTTTGTGACTTTAACCCGAAACCTGTTTGAACTGAATGTGACCTTTAAAAAATTGTGTAAGATTTGATTGTGTTAGAATTTCACGCCCTTAGATTTTGATTTGATATGATATGATATGATTTATGATTAGATTTGAGGGATTTGATTTTTTAAGGCTAAAAATTTTATTAATCACCGAAGCCCAGCAAGCAGACGCATAAAAACAAACATCCCCAATAAAGATTTTTCAGATTAAACACATTTACACCAATTACTCCATACTAAGTCCTGAAGCTTTACTTTTAATCCTTTGTAATCCTTAAAAAGCTGAGAGTATTGATTTCTTTCATAATAGCATTTGAGGGATTTGATAATGTTCAATCTTTTGGTGTTTCTTTTTGTGCTTGAGTCATTCAAAACAGATTTAAGGTTTGCTTATGTTATTAACTTGTTATGTATGTGACAATTTGGTTTACTTTCGTGTACTTGTGTGGTGATGTCAGCTATCATAGTAGTAGGGAGGGGTGGTGAGTGATAGTCATTCAAGGACTACAAGAACACATGAAGTTTTTCCCAATGAAAAATCAATAAATTTACTGATAATAACTAGTAATAGTTATATTAACAAATGAGAATGGTTTTTTTCATAAAAAATCAATGAAAAATTAAATTTTAATAATTTAAACTATTACATGTTGACCAATAATAACACACACTAACAGTTTGATTATTAACATTTTTAATTTCCACTTTTGTTAACAGTATCAATCCGATTACCATAATCATTTCTTAAGAATGGATTTGTGCTCGTTCATAATAATTTTTTTCATTTCAATTTTTACTTTTGTTACTGGTAACAATCTGACTACCATTCAATAATTCAAACTACACGTGATTTGCGATTGCTTTTGATCACAATAATAATTATGAACGAAATATAAAAAATCTTATAATTGAAATCAAGTAGTAAACAACAACTCAAGGGTATATTTATGTTAAGGATACTACTTGTTCTTCATAACAAAAGTGATATCGGTCAAACTATAGGAATTGATTATTATCGGTCAATGAGTTTTGAGTAATAGTTGGATTATTAGAAATTCAATTTTTCAAAAAATATATAACAAAAAAAATGTATAACTCATATTATATAAATTTCAATTTTCAAGTATGTGTTTCTTAAGTCGAATACTTGTTGAGAAAAAATCAATTTTTTATAAGAAAAAATACATTTAGAAACTGATTTTATACAAAATTAATGATCTAGAAGAAGAATAATGTATATAGAAAAAGACGCATTTTTACAAGAATATGCATAAAACTAATAACTTTATTTCCAATAAACTAACAATCTTATATCGAATTTGACATCAATGACTCATTACATGCATATAGACATGTTTAGAATCTAATATAAAAGTTCAAAGAACTCGCACATGCTTAATAGTTTATGACACTGCATAACTACACATAAACTATCATACTTTGTCCAATTTGTAGTTTTTAATACATATATTGTGGGTGACAAGAGAGCCATCAATCAGCTTTATTCCTTTATATACACAGTAATATTGGCGGCTCTAACCACTAAACCGGTGGCTAGGGAGTAGTGGGATAATAGTAAGAATATTTGAGAAAGATAAAGTGAGGGGGTGAAGTGTAATTGTACAAAAGTGTAGGTCGAAAAAGGTAAATAAAGTCCTACCTATTTGGACCGTTTTGTTTTGTCACTTCGATGAAGTCAACCGAATTTTCCCTTCCTTGCATCCAACACGCCCTTTCTGCGTTCTAACGGTCACGCCCTCACTCATAATATATTATTGGATCGGGACGTTAAAGAATTATTTTTTATTTTCAAAATAAAAAAATTATTGGTTTACATGTTAATGTCATATTTTACGTTGTACATACTAAAAGCTAAAAATTTTATTTTCGGGTCTTCGATTTTAAACTTTCCATAATGTCACTCATCCTACATCAGCTACATAATCATAAAATTTCTTCGCTCATCCACATGTTAAAGCTCAAAACGCATTTGTTAATATTTGACATCTTCTATCACATATTAAATTTTCGGAAGAAACAAAATCTCTTTTTTAATTGAAACGAACAGATAAATACAATATTCGTTTATGGTGTTGGAACATTATCTCATTTTCAAGCGGAACCTATATAAACAAAATAAATACACACTTACATAACAAACAAATAATTTTGATTCATGAACTCTAATTATAAATACAATATCTCTTCTATCACATATGTGTCTCGAACTCATATTATCTATACTACAACTATTTAGATAACAATGTAATTTTGATTCAATTTCAAGACATTTAAGAAAAATGTTATTGGATTTGATAAAAGTGATTATGCATAAACAACTTGTTATCCATAACTGTGTCCATTTATATAGTAATACTAGCTTTAGTAAACCCGTGTATTAGTAAACCCGTGTATTAGTAAACTCGTGTATTACACGGGTTGAATAAATAAAATATTAATATAATAATATTTATTAATTATAAAATAATATTCTAAGATATGATATAACTGAAATTACGTATGAGAAATGACTACAACTAATAAAATAGTGATATCAACTTTTTAAACTTCTATTTTTAATTTTTTTCAAAAAATAAACATTTTGTTCCAACAAACTGTATAAAAATATCATTTATTAAAATTTTCTTATTATATCTCCCAAATTAAATTTTTTTTGGTTTTAAAAAATTGAATTTTTAAATATACCATTTTTAAAATATTTCGTACTTTAAAAAAAATATGCTTTAGAAAATTTTATTATTTTATATTAAAATTATTTATTTAGAAATAACATTAATAAATAGATCTTTTTTAATTTATTAAATATAAAAGAATGTTAAATAATATTATTAGTAATTAAGGTAATTATTATTAGATATGTTTACAATCCATATCAGCCAAGCATGAAATCACAAAAAGAATTTAACACCTATAAAAGAGGATATATGGACGTGGGGGAAACAAACTCATGATTTTCATATACTTTGTTGTGCAAGATCATTAAAAAAATCAATTCTAGTTAAATATTTTAACTGTTCATTTTTTTCTTTTTTGAATTTTTCCCGCTTTATACAAGCGGTTTAAACACGGTTCTTCATGTTAACATAATAGGTATGTCATGTTTAAGTTAAAGCGTTTTTTGAAATTTATAAATATATATTATTCAGTTTATAAAATTTTATTATTGTATTTTCAAGAACAATCAGTTAGTGTTTATCTTCAACTTCATATTACGGAAGATTTAGATTTACAAGAGAACGAGATACGTGCGTCGACATTTTAAGATTTTGAGGACATCAACAGTTCTCCTGTACTGATTATCATCTAATTATAAAATTATCCAAAAACAACTATCTACAACGTTAGAAAAAACGTTATCCCGTCGCATATCGTAAGCATACCAACTAGTATTAATAATACATAATTAAATTGAAAGGTCTACACATCCTAAACTATTATCAATACATTACTTTATATAATAATGACTCCAAAATATCAATACCTCCGGTCATAATCATAAGCAAAACAAAGAAGCAAATAACAAAAAAACAAACTTAATAGTTAATACATATGTCAGTATGGGGTTAACCCCACTTGGTAGAGGTTTTACAAAGAAGGTTCTGGGTTCAGAAATGGTGTAACTTATTATAATTTAAGAGCAGAAGTACGATAGATTTGCTGTTAGAAAAAATAGTTAATACATATGCATACATACATACATACATAATATATACATACATAATATGAATATGAATATGATAATACATTGTCAACACTTGCCTACTGCCTTCCCCCATCTCCGTCCCATCCCCCCACCCTTGAGCTGTAGCCATGATTCCGTGTGTAGCTGTATGTAATCTCACTTGTTATATATACACACCCTTACAAGTTACAAACCTCGATCAAATTAACATCACAACATAAACACACTCATGGATTTCATCACTCTCTGTTGTTCTTTCTTTACACTCATCTCCACCGTCTTCCTCCTCTCCTCCGCCATACGCGGCGGCCGGAGAAACCTCCCTCTGCCCCCCGGAACCCTAGGCTGGCCCTACATCGGAGAAACCTTTCAGCTCTACTCTCAGAACCCCAACGTCTTCTTCGCCTCCAAAGTTAAAAAGTTAGTCGCTTTCACTTTTGATTTCACCAATTCGTCAGTTGATTGATCGAATAAGTGTAATTGATCGGGGGGTTTTGGTTTTGATGTGTGTAGGTATGGTTCGATCTTCAAGACCCATGTGTTGGGGTGTCGGTGTGTGATGATTTCGAGCCCTGCTGCTGCGAAGCTTGTGCTTGTGACGAAATCGGAGCTTTTTAAGCCCACATTTCCTGCTAGTAAAGAGAGAATGTTGGGGAAACAAGCTATTTTCTTTCATCAAGGGGATTATCATTCGAAATTGAGACGGCTTGTTCTTCGGGCCTTTACGCCTGAATCGATCAAGAACATCGTCCCTGACATCGAATCGATAGCCGTTGATTCGTTAAAGTCGTGGGAAAACCGGCTTGTTAACACTTTTCAAGAAATGAAAACTGTAAGTTATTAGACTACTTGAAATAGGAAGTTACACTACTATGTTTTACTCTGTTTTTGCTCTGTTTTGCTCTGTTTTCTGATGTTCTGATTGTTATATTGCAGTTTACATTCAATGTTGCATTGCTTTCAATTTTTGGAAAGGATGAGGTGCTCTACAGAGAGGATTTGAAGAGGTGTTATTACATTCTTGAAAAAGGGTACAATTCGATGCCGATTAACCTCCCTGGAACGCTCTTTCACAAGTCGATGAAGGCGAGGAAAGAATTAGCTCAAATTCTAGCCAAAATTCTTGCTTTAAGAAGACAATCCAACAGAAATGGCCACAAAGATTTGTTGGGTTCATTCATGGAAGAGAAAGAAGGACTCTCAGACGAACAAATCGCCGATAACATCATTGGTGTGATCTTTGCTGCTAGAGACACCACTGCTAGTGTCATCACATGGATCATCAAATACTTGGGTGAAAATCCCACTGTACTACAAGCTGTAACTGTAAGTAATCTTTATAAAAGAATTTGAACATTAACAAATGATGATAAATTTTTATATTAATATGAGATTTTTGATTTTTTAGGAAGAACAAGAGGGGATAATGAAGGAGAAAGATGTCAAAGGTTTGACTTGGGCAGATACCAAGAAGATGCCAATAACTTCGAGAGTCATTCAAGAAACACTTAGAGTTGCTTCAATCTTATCTTTTACATTCAGAGAAGCTGTTGAAGATGTTGAATTTGAAGGTTTGTTTTATATTGTTTACTTCAAAATAATATCTATATCTATAATATGTTTAAAGATTCAATTTTTAAGTTTTCTTTTGTTCTAAAAAACACTTTGAATCTATTTTTCAGGGTACCTCATTCCAAAAGGATGGAAAGTTTTGCCACTCTTTAGAAACATTCATCATAGTCCCGAGAATTTCCCGAACCCAGAGAAGTTCGACCCGTCAAGATTCGAGGTAAAGACCATAAAACTATTTAGCTTTTAAAGTTGATATGAGTGAGATTATATTGAATACGTTAGTTTTTAACATGTTATTAAATAATCATGAACTAAAAGAAATGGTATTAGTGGGGACATTGTTTATTACTTGTCTCTAAAATTTAATTTGTTTAATTGACAGGTGGCACCAAAGCCCAATACATTTATGCCATTTGGAAATGGGGTCCACTCATGTCCTGGGAATGAGCTAGCCAAGCTGGAGATATTAGTGCTTCTGCATCATATGACCACAAAGTACAGGTTGGTGAAATCCACCCAATTCTTAAAGTTATATAGTTACTATAAATATAAGTATATGTATATACTAATATAAAAGTTTGTGATTATTTGCAGGTGGTCAATGGTAGGCCCTCAAAATGAAATTCATTATGCTCCATTTGCCCTTCCTCAAAATGGCTTGCCAATAACACTTTATCCCAAATAAACTCTTAACACAAAAGAAACTAAGAGTTGAATGGGTGAGCACCAGTCCTTTTGATTCTTAAGGTGCTAAGTGATTTAACGTATTTGAACGGGCTTGAGTTTAGAGGTTGATCGGGTATAGAGAAGAAGATAAATAAGCCATTGTTTTAAGTATTTTTAATGATGTTGACCGTTTTAGTCAAACAAGATGGTAAAAGAATCATCATGGAAGTTATGGACAAGTAAAGACTAAAAAGGATGCCAAATTGTACATAAAGCGTTTCAAAGAAGAAGATAGAGAAAAAGATTTGTGATGATCTCGACATAAATAGAAAGGTGAATGGTATGTGGTAGGGTTGATCGCGATTGATTGTAGCATATTCAGGTCATAACTTGTAAACGTGATTAGGAAAAGAAAAGGTAGTAGGTTAGTAGGAGTTATTGATTTTCATTTTGTATGAAGACCGCAAGGCAATAACAATATAATCTCATTATTTATTTTATAAATTCTTCCAATATTGTGTAAATTATGTATGCCACAAAAAGGAGACCTAATCAAAACTAATTTTTGAGGGGAAGAAAAAGACCACTAGTGAAATAAGAATCATTAATAACCCACGAGTCGTCTAAAAAAAGTTTATTGAACCACGAAAAATAAAATCTTATAGTAATCCAAGCAGTGTTTTCTAATTAAAATTCAAGGTGTAATCTAAACAAAGTTTTAACTAAAAATATTAGTCAAAATAGAATCAATACTTCTAAACCTGGAAATCCAGGTGGTGTTCCTAATTACCTTTAATATAATTAAAAGATATTATGTGATTAAGTTATTTTTTTATATAATTATTCTTATTATACTTTTACATGGTAAGCGTTATTTTATACGATATAAGAGCTTTACGGTTCTTTCATTTTACATCGCTTCCTTTGTATCTCTTTCTATCCTTCCGCCACCCGATCGAGCGGTTTCTATGTAGTTTTCAATCAACCATGCATAACTGAAGCAACTTACAATGGCATTTCACTAAGGTACGAGTAACAGTTTTCATTGTGTGAGCCACTAGTTACGACAATGCACTTGAGCCCTCGAGAAGAAGGGGCACAACCCCTTTGGAAGTTGGAGACTTTGTCAAGCTCTCCCCTTGAACCTCGTGGTTTGTTTGTGCTTGAAGTTATGATAGTTTTGAACAAATATGTAGCCTATAAATTCTATACCATATAGACGTATATAATTATTACATTATAGTTATAAGTAAATAGAATTACCCCTCTGTTTTCAATTTCTTCTCATCATGTCTTGTAATTGAAGAACACCAACAAAAAAGAAAAACAAATGTATTTGTGATTTCTCGTTAATATTCCGCCGGTTATAACTTTGTTATATTTACGGTGGACTAAAAATTTTCAGTTATTGTCTATGAGAAGATTTTTCCAACGGCCAGCACTAGATGATTTTCACATTCAAGATTGATTTTAACCCACAGAACTACTCATCAACGTTAACATAAATAACAGTTTTGAAATAAGGGATTAAAGTTGGAAGTTACTATTAATGTTTGTTTTCGTTGAATGAATTTAATAAAACTCATAAACTGCTTTGACAAATTCCGTATAATATTTAACAATTAATTAAGTTGTATCCGTTTGTTTAAAAACCAAACATACCATAAATGTATGTCAACTGCTATAAGAACTCGTTTGTATTCGTACGCATCTTTTGTCCCATCAAAATTTTGGTCAACTTCCACTCGCCATTATTTTTTCTTTTGACTTTGTAATTAACTGTATAAACAAATATGGTTGACAATATACTTTTTAAAACCTTTTAAAATTCGAATAATGAACTTTATAGAACTAACTAATATATGATACGGAGAATGTGATAACAAATATAAATGAATTAGTAATAAGATTTAGAAAAAGAAAACAAAAAATTTGAAAATCTAGTTTGATAGCGGTCTAGTTTGCCGATTCAACTAGTTCAACCTATAATGACCCGGTCAAACTGAAGGTGGTTCGAGAATACTCACTCGCACGGGTATGTAGCCAGTTTCTAATTCAGCCACCTGTGGCTTAAAGTAGGGGAGTAAACGAGGTGGGGGGATCTTATGCTCGGTTCGTTTAGAGCTCAATTTTTAAAGCTTGAGGCTTGGCTCGTGAGGAGTTTGTATGTTGGAGCTTGGCTCGTGTGAGTTATTCAAGCTCAAACCCGTCTCTTGTAGAGTTTTTGATGCTCAGTCATGGTTCGGGCACTCAACTTGTTTGTTACTTTCCCCTATATGCATTTCTAGTTATTTTTAGGGCAAATATCATAAAAGAATTAACATACTTTTAATTTTTCTTATAAAACTCTATGTACAACTTTTTGTACATAAAAAACGGACATACTTTCTGTTTTTTGCCATAAAAATCCCTTAATAATTTTGCATATAAAAAACCAACATACCTTCTGTTTATTCACATAAAATCCCTCAACAATTATACATTAAAGTCACTTCATTTGTTAGATGCGAACAATTTCTAAAAAAATGGAAACAACTTTTGCACGATTGTTTTGTGTGCGTGCATTTTTCCCCTATGTGGCTCATTTAACTTATGATATCTTGAGCTGGGATCTTTTAACTTATGGGAGTTCGAGATCGGATCGTTTAATTTACGAAAGAATGTGCTCAAATTTAACAAGTGACTTTAGTGTGTAAATAATTATTGAGGGGTTTTTATGTGAAAAATTAAAAACTATATTAGTTTTTTATCTGTAAAAATTATTGAGGGACTTTTATAAAACAAAACAGAAAATATGTTGATTTCTTACGTGCAAAAAATTATACAGAGACTTTTATGATAAAGAACTAAAAATATGTTTGTTATTCTATTGTATTTGTCCTTATTTTTGTATATATCTATAACTAACGTACAATACTACTTAATCTTTTTTATCATAAGGTTTGTGTATGATGTCTCGGCTTGAGCTCGATTGTTTAACAAGCTGACTTTGAGTAGCTTATGAGTGGCTCGGCTTCTTTGCATGTCTAGTTTGAAGATAAAATTATCCTTAGAACAAAAAGATACGATTTGAAGGTATGTCATAATAAATGTATAAGAGTATTGATTACGGGATGATAAAAATACATCTGAAAAAAACTTTGATGATTGTAATTAGTGAAATTACACTTTGTCGTCCTTAAAGAAAAGATGAAAGAAATATGTTATTTTTATAAGAATGACACAAATTAATTATATTTAAGGTTACTTTCAAAAAGATATTTGATATAAAGTTACGTATGGAAATAATAAAATTCACATTCAAACAATGAGATAATACATGTATATGTTGAAAGATTAATGTGCAATCAATCTCCCCTTGGTGGCTGGGTGTATGCATAATATTTTATCACATTATGAGCTTGGTCAACTTATTTTTTTGGTTTCTCCCTTGGTGGCTTAATTAGAATGAATACAGAAATGGTTGACAATTTTGTGAAAATATCACACTTTATTACCTTGACTTTGAGGATTTAATAACAATATTACACTTGTCATGCCATGATACAAACTTTTATGTTTAGAATGAATACAGAAATGGTTGACAATTTTGTGAAAATATCACAATTTATTACCTTCACTTTGAGGATTTAATAACAATATTACAATTGTCATGCCATGATACAAACTTTTATGTTTGACCAAATATTAATATTGTGAGTGCGTATCTGATTCATTTATTAGTCCACAAGATATGCAATCATCATTTACGGATTCTAAAATTGTCTACTTTTAAATAATCGTTTCTTAATAATTAAAACTTAACATTAAATCTGAATGATTAAAATGTACCTATTATGATAGTATTTTTAATTTAACTATTTAACGTTAAAGTTATTCTTAAATATTAAGAAACTATTAACTATTAAAAGATAGTTTCAAACAATCCCTTAGTGTCTAAAGGTTAAAGCAAACGTCAATGACACTTGTCATAATGTTTGGCTTGTGGAGAGGTTTCCATCCATATCTAAATATTTTATAAGCACCTTAACTCCAAAGAATCAAAAGTTACACAGTTGATCGTTATCATCCCGACTTTAACTAATTTGTTTGGCTCCGATTGTGAATATACCATTTCCTGAGTAGGTTCCTTGATTTATATCATGACTACGTATGGCTTCTGCTTTTAGAAAGTGTAAAGATGATATTTTTGCATCATGCATATCAGATATGAGCCAACAGAACCAGTTAGGTTTCTAGAATTCTTATTTATCTATACTATATATAAAACATATGAGAAGAGCATTTTAAGATACCATAAAATTAAGAACAATTACTTTATTTAATACATAAATTACAACTACTTTTAAGGGTAAATAGTATTTATAACATTATTTACATATCACCCCTTACAATTAGTTATATAATAACCTTACATTTTCTAATATTTACATAAAATTTTACATTATCTACCCCATAAACCAAAAAAACTGAATTTGTTTTAACATTTCAGCTATATATTTTAAAATATCATGTTTAAAAAACTTTGAGACTATAACTGTAACCTGTGTTTTTTTTAAATGTTTTGATGTAAACTTTTTGTTTAACCGATCCGTATTTAATGAGGTACAATAAGTTAATGTGTAAATGTACAAGTAGTTATGCAGAAAGAATTTATTTAGTGTTTTAAATTTTAGCTTAAAAACATATTAAAATTTTGTAACACTACTACAAGAATAATAAAATATTAAAAATACGTGTCGCATGTAAAATGTCGCCCCGTCGCATTGCGCGGGCACCGTTCTAGTTTCTATAAATCGTAACCTAACGATTTAATAATATCAATTCAGTCATTTATCATCTTACAGTTTACATATAACTCTAAAATATATCATAAGATATGAACGACCACACCAATTCACATCAAAATTTTATTGAAGAAAAGGATAACTTCAAACCGTTTCCATGCAGGGGCGGAACTAGGCTTCCGGGAACGGGGTCAAGTGACCCCATTGATTTTTGAACCCGTAGTGTAACGTATAATATCGAATTCTTTAGTGAACCCATAGTTTTACAGGGAGTGAACCCATTATTATATTAAAATTAGTAATATAACACAAAACTTCTTCCTAGTTCGCTGGTAATGTGCGCGTGGCGCGTGACTCCTGCTCCAAGTGGTCGCGAGTTCGAGTCTTCCTCCCAGCAGTTTTTTATTTTTTTCCCTTCTAAATTTACCTAAAATTACTAAACTACCCTTCTTCTAAAATAAAACCCTAACCCTTAATTTTTTCCCACCCATCCCCAATTCCCCATAGCCTCTTCAGACCATCGCTGCTCGGCTGCTCCTCCCATCGCCTCTCCATCGGTTGCCCGGCTGCCCCCTCCCGGCCACCCCTCCCTGCGGGCTGCGACCTGCTTGGTTGCTTCTGCTGCTCGGCTGCCCCCACCCGGTCACCCCCAATCAGCCCCAGCTTGGCTGCTTGAAGTGCAACCGGTCGACCCCCAATCCCTCATCCATCAATCACCATTGTCCATTAATTCTTCAAAAGGTTAGTTTCTTTATGGTTTATTTAAAGTTTAAATTCTTTAAGTTTATTTTGCTTAATTGTTTGTTGTTAGACATAACTTAACTTGTTTGTTGTTAGCAACTTAGCCTTTAAAATTTAGAAATCTTTAAGTTTATATGATATTAGGTTTATCACAATTTGGGTATGATATTAGTAATTTAGGTTTATCACAATTTGGGTATGATATTAGTAATTTAGATTTATCACAATTTTATATTAGTAATTTACACGAACCTGCATGTTGCGTAATTTAGGTTTATGTTATATAGATTATATAGTTTAGATGGGCAAACCATGCACCATTGACGATATTAGAACAAAATCATATTAGAGAATTAGAACAAAAAGAGTTCCTAGTTTTTGTTATATATTGACTTGTGAAACAGATGATAACATGTCGGACATAAATCTCAACATTTGATTTTTTGTGAAGTTATATAAATGAAGTGTCAACAGTATTGATGTCAGTGTGTTCAAATTTAGTTCATAAATTGTAGTTCCATATTCTAAAAGTATTCAACTTTATGTTGTTTTGTAGTTCATACGGGCAAAACTTGTCAACAAGCACGTTTATAGGGGAGACATCATTTGCTATACTGATTGCCATCGTCGGTCTTGTGTTGTTTGCTCACTTGATTGGCAACATGCAGGTACGTGTAAACACTTCATTGTCACTTTAACTTAGTACTTAAAGCTTTTATTATTGTATCTCTAAATATAACGTAATGTTATGGTGTGTGTAGACTTACCTGCACTTGTATTTAAAGGGATATTAGTAATTTAGGTTTATCACAATTTTGGTAATGATATTAGGAATTTAGAACCGACCCGAACCGGCCCGACCCGAAAAATTTTATATTATCTTGTTACAAAACGAGTCACCGAAAAATAGTGACCCCACTAGGAAAAATTCCTGGTTCCGCCACTGTTTCCATGCACAATACCACCTTCAATAATGTTAGTTTCGAGTGTTTGGTAATTGCCTACATTCTCTAACAATTGCGTGAACTTCGGTTTCAGATTAAATCATTTAGTTGGTACCCAATATTCAATCGAATATATAAGAAGCTAAAGAATAAAACACATAATTATTGATCTTCGTGTATTGATAATACCAAAGATCGGCTTTATGTATTAGGACAACAGCACACCACCCGCCACAGAGGTTTGAAAGCAGTTTGATAGTTAGTCTCAACTATTACAGTTTTGTATAAGGGAACGTTTGGTTGGAAGGAATGGAATGGAATGGAATAGAATTAAGAAACTAGTATAATTTTTAAGTAAAATTATGTTTGAGTGATAATGAAATATAAAATCCAAGGGAATGTTTCACCTTAAACTCCCTTGGTTGTGTGATTTTAAAATCCTTGGAATTTGAAATCCCACAACCAAGGGATTTGAGTTGAAACATTCCCTTGAGTTTTATATTTCATTACTCACTCAAACATAATTTTACTTGAAAATTATACTAGTTTCTTAATTTCAATCCATTCCATTCCATGCATTCCAACCAAACGCTCCCTAAGTGTTTTTGGAAGTAAATGTCTTCATTCCGAAGTACAAATTTCCTTCGAAGTATCAGAAGCGGACAACTTGATTTCTTTCAAAGAATAAATTTGTTTTCAAAGTACTACTTCTTTTGAAGCATAGTTTTGCCTCAGAAATATTGCAAATCACTTCTGCAATCAATTTTAATGCATAACAAATGTGACAAATATAATAATTGAAATCAATTCCTGCTGCGAATCACTTTTGAATTTTACCCGTCAAGGGAGTTGCCTCTTGGATCGACCCCACTAGAGGCTACCGCCCCTAAGACCATGCTAACCAGGGTTGTTGCCCCCGACCCCCGTGGTTCGGTGGGCTTGACCACATACCATAACGGTTCCATAGCACCAGAAATCAAAAGATCATCAAACAAGTATACACTTAACACTTACCAATTTGTTGGATGCTTCATTACGACTTTTTCTTTGTTCATAAAGTAAAAGATTTTTACTACAAAAGATAGATGACACAAAATTTTCCAACAAATAGATGTACGAGTCGGTTATCATATAAAGAAAGTCTAATTGATGATATATTAAAAGCTAACCATAGATCAAATTGATGCTTATGTTTTTATTAAAATATTTGTTATGAATTTTGATCAAACAAATCTTACTAATGTGTCGTTTTGATATTATTAGTTAACAATATGTCAATGTATGTCCAGAAGGTGTTTTAATTTGAAAAGGATAAAAAAGAAACGTATTCAAAGTCAAGCTAACCGTAAGTGCACCATTGCACCCAACTTTCAAAGTTGTATCACTTGTACAAAATTAACAATTGACGAAGACGATGAAAATGCCTACAATTTAGAAAACAATTATTGGTCAAATAATTTTGTATAAACCTTTAGCGGTGAAATGTTGAAAATTGAAATTTAATAAATCAATAATGAAATTTTTTTCCAATAAAGTTAAGACAAAGTTACAGAAAATGTTCTTTAGATTTATGAAAAATTGCATGTACCATCCTTTATTTTCAAAAAATACTCTAATCATCCTTTATGTATATTTTTTATAACAGATTTCGTCCTTTACACTAACTATTATTAAGTTATCCTGTTAAGTCAAGAGTAATTTGGTCTTTTAACTTTAAAGGATTGTTTATGTAATTAAACATAAAGTACGCTTTTTGCAATTTTTTTATCTTTTAATTAATTTATGCATTTTTACAATTATAAATATATATATGATTTTTAGATATAACATAACATATATTATTTAATTACTTTCATCAACATTTTACGTAGAAATATAAATTATATAATAGTAAAAGTATTAGGGATAAAAGTAAAAAAAAGATTATAGATAAAAAAAATATAAGTCGATACAACCACTACAGGTAAGGCACAAATCATGATGCACAATATATTTGATAATTAGTAATATATATAATGTTTTTTAAATTAATAAAAAGTTGTTAGTGTCTAAATTTATATTTAGCATAATAATATTAATAAAAATTTAACAATATAAATTCAGATTAGTTAATAAATAATTTTTAACTAATTATAATTTATATTATTAAAGTTATGATAAAATTTGTTAATTTGTATAATATATGTTACTTGTATATCTTGTTAAAATAAAATAATTTAAAAAATTGTATGTATAACAATTTTTGAAATAAAAGCTAATTACGAAAAACGTCCTTTAAATTAGGTTTAAAGTTTCATAAATAATCCTTTAAGGGGTAGAAAGAATAAAATGCCCTTGACTTAACAGAGAAAATTAACGTCTGTTAGTCTAAAGGACGTAATCTTTTACGAAAACTATACATAAAGGATGATTAAATTACTTTTTGAAGAAAAAAGATAATACCTATAATTTTCTATAAACCTAAAGGATGTCTTCTGTAATTTTGTTTAAAGTTAAACTACGATTTGGCAAGAAAAATTAACTTAGGTGTAATTTAAAGATTACCGGCCACTGCCCAAATAAACAAGCTCCATTAATTCAAATTTGAATTCTTAACAAGTATTAGATGACGCCTTGACTCTTGAATTTATTAAAGTTGCATGGTTTAGGGGTGATGATATTTAACAAGATATGAATATAACATAACAAGAACACAACATGAAAATAATTAAGTTTAGGTTGTCATGTGTGTAATATGTTTAGTTACATGTGTTATGCTCACGTTGACCTTTTTAACGTTTTAAATTAAACAGATCGCCTAATAAATTCGTTTAATCAAGCACGTAGGCCCATGAACCCATGTGATACATAAACTTATTTGCAACACTCCGTTTTTTTTACTTCACCTTAGCTAAACGTTAACCGAACAAAGGTTATTATTACTAAAGAAAGTTAAAGCCAGGTTTCGCCAAAAGATTAGATTTGCATGAGAAACATGAGGGGTTGATTGTGACATAACCCAAATCCCACACCCACATTAGGGTTGAGAAGATGTGAAACCAGCACCATTTTTTTCGGTCAGTAGTGCTAATTTTTGGTCTGGTAATGTAAATTTTGGTCTATTAAGTGTAAATTTTTTCATACATAACAAGTTCGCTCCCTTAAAATAAATTAGTTTTACCCCAGTCCTACCAAAAAGATATCCAAGCTACGCCACTGCTTGTGAACATGTATGCTATTGAATACATTAATATATGTATATACTAGGTTAGTCCCCGTGTAATACACGGATTGAACAAATAAAATATTAAATTATTAATAATAAAAATTTATGTATTATAAAATCATGTTTGAAAATAAAATATGATTATAAGTACGTATAAATAGATACTTTAAGTAAATAAACAATAATGTATTTTTCTAAAACCTTTATTTTATAAAAAATTGTGATTTTTAATTATATTGTTTTAAGAAAAAATATTTTTTTTAAAAATTCATTGTATTCTATATTTTATCATTTTTTAAAAAAGGTGTGTTTTTAATAAAAATAGGTTTTTAATTTTTTAAATTATATATTTTTAATTTAAAAATAGTATGAGTAATATTATTAGTGTTCAACATTATTATTAATAATATAGAGAAATAAAAAAGTAAGTATAATGAGATCTATAATTGTTTCACGCTTATTTTAGTTTTTTTATAGATAGATAGATAAGCTAAACAATCATTAAATAAACGGATTAAATTTTAATGTAAAATATATATGTAAAAATAACATGAATAATTACAGTATAATATTTTAATATAAAATATAATTAAAATTATATATAGGTAATAGTTCAAAAATTAAAATAATTATACCATTTTAACTCTCTTATGTAAATAGTTTTATTTTTAAACATTCATTTTTTTATAAAAAATATTTTTTTATAAAAATCTTGTTTTAAAAAAAATAAGTTTTATAATTATTCGGCTTGTTTTAATAGGATTGTTTTAAAATATTTCACCTGTTTATAATTTTTTAAAAACAAAACAATTTTAAAATATTTTGTTTAATTTTTTTTAATGATCTAGAAAATTTCATATTATATAAACTTTAGTTTTTTGTTATTTAGATTTTAATTAAAAGATGTTATTTTTAAGTTCCTTCATAAAATCTATTTTAGAAAAAGATAGTTTGACTTAAGAAAATAGATAAGAGAGGGAAACATAGTAATTATAAAATTTATTTTTAATAAGAGAGAGAAATTTGTATGAGAATTTAAATTACCATAACAACCTTTTGGAAGGAAAGTTGATGTGTGAATCTCTAGAAAAATGACAAGTGGCAAAAACATAGATTAAGAGAATGACAAGTGGCAAAAAAAACCTTGCTTTATTAGAGGTTATAGATGATAATGATTAGACATGTTGCGAAAGCACTTTATCTTAATATGAAAACTAGGTCATTCAGTTTTCCTGATTTTTGCTTGTATCTTAAATTGATTGATAGATACGAGTGAGGATACTTGAGCTCCTTGGCCAAATGATGAAGCTATGCTACCTTTATGAAGATTGATAGTACCCACTATTACTTCTTTCATAAACTAGATTTATTCGGTTTTTGTTATGTAATATTAAATCTTGAATTGAAAGAATATTAATTCCATGTCTATGATTATGATATTCCAGTTAAAAGCTATGTTGAATGCTTATGAAATGTTGAGTGTAAGGTCTCTCGAGTTTGGGCATCAGATTATCACAATATTATTACCTGTCAACATGTTTACAACTTGATTACAACCAATATACCTATTTGACTCATTTAGATAAACAAGGTATAACAGATTTTATCATTACGTAGTTTTAAATGCCTTCGGGTTAATGTTGATGTTTTTAACATGAATAAATTTATATTTGAGTAGTTGTCAGTGTATTAGTATTATTATTTTTAGAGTAAATTGTCATTTTTGTCCCTTTGGTTTGGTGAAAATTACCACTTTAATCCAATAGTTTGTTTTTTCGCATCTGGGTCCCTGTAGTTTATAAATCTTGTCATATTCATCCAGTCCGTTAACTCCATCCAAAATTTCCGTTAAATGAGGGGTATATTGGTCATTTTACATATATGTTTTTATTTTTCCTTTTTTTAAATCTGATTTAATAACTCTTTAAATACATTGCTATTTTAGTCCCTGTGGTTTGAGCGCATTTGCCTATTTAGTCAAAAAATAACCACCACACCACTACCCGTCACAAGAACCACCGCCACCACCCCATCACAAAGCCACCAACACCACACCAGAGCACCCACCACCACCACGCACATCGGATCGTCGCTACCATGTAAACCCTAAAAATCGACAATCAATATTGGACTTGTAACATACCACTTCGAAAACGCATATCAAACCCTACTAATACCTCTACAATACTTGTTTTCAAGGGTTCATATATATTTTCGAAGGAGTTTGTTATAAGTTTGAGATTAACGATTGGTTTCTAGGGTCCACATGGTGGTGGTGATCTAGTGTGTGATGGCGGAGATCTAATGTGTGGTAGTGGAGACCTAAAGTGTGATGGTGGTGCCCGTCTAGTGTGGTGTTGGTGGTTTTATGATAGGATAGTAGTGATGATTTGATGGTTTCGATGGAGTGGTGGTGGTTTTGCGGCGTGGTGGTGGTGTGGTGTGTAAATACGAGGTCCAACTCTGGATGGTTCCGGTCTTGTTGAACTTCGATCCACCGATGCTTTCTGAAGCTTCACACCTACGCACAATGACAACACCGGTTAAGGCTTTCCAGGGGGAAATATCCCTGGAACGACCCTCACGTGTGAGATTAAGTATTGGTTGAATGGAAATATGTGATAGGGGGAACTAAGGGGGAGCTTTTGTGTGTATTCTTTTGTGAGGATCTCGATCCTCCTTACCTGGTATTTATAGTGTTTGTCTGCTGTAATCGTGTGCTGATTTACAGGGATTATTCCCTGGAAAATCCATTACCTTTTATGTTCTCCGACCGTTACTGAATTATCGGTTATGATTGGGTGATTCCGATGTAATTAAATGCGGGGCACGTGTCCAGCTGGCTTACCCGTTCCGCCCGCATGAGCCGGGCTTTCGGGTTCGGGTACCCGGTCTTGTGTGGGTTATTTGTACCCTACGTCTACATGGTGGTTCCATCACGGGTGTGGTGATATGGTGTTTGTTGCCAAGGTGGTGGGATTTTTGGACTAAATTGGCAAACATGTCCAAACACAGAGACTAAAATAGCAATTTATTTAAAGGGGATATATTAAATGGGGTTTAAAAAATAGAAAAATAAAACATATATGTAAAATGACCAATATACCCTTCATTAACGGTGAATGTTGGATGGAGTTAACGAACTAGATGAATATGACAAGATTTGTAAACCACAGGGACACAGATGCGAAAAAATAACTATTGGATGAAATTGGTAATTTTCACCAAACCACAGAGACGAAAATGACAATTTATTCTTATTTTTAAATAAACGACGTGTTTTGTAGCTTTGAATTTTCAGATATATTATTGAAGGATTGACTATAGATGATGACCTTTTCAAGAGATTCATGTCTGACTGGATCTTTTCAAATATAATGTTGAAGATTGACGATGCTATGAGTAACCAAAAGGTCCAAAAGTTGACACCTCAAATATAGAGTTGAAATGGTATCTTGATTTCTTCAAAAATGATCGAAATCTTATTTTCAATTTGATCAAACATGTATTGTTTTAATAAATTAAGTATTGGTTACTTATAAAATTATTAAATTTTGACTTCTTTATATAAACGGGTTTGAATTCTTGATTGGTGTAATTATTTATTGTAACTCACATGCTTACAAACATGTACACGTTTGCCTAACACAAACTATCACCAAACAATATGTACAACACTAATATACGAAAGTTAATTTTTTATGGATAGTATTAGAAAAATGAAAAGGATAACTTTAAAAAATATCAAATATTGTATTAATAACTTAACAAAACAAAACCATCTAATAAACTATTTTAATTCTGCATTGAGTGGGCAATAATAATCGCTTATTGATTTATCTATTTTTTTTAAACTATGAGCTCAATTTTAATCACTTGTGGATCTAGAGTTTAGGCATACAAGCTCTTGGAAGTTAAACCTCCTGAAATCTGGATATCTCTAGATTACAGGCGTGTTGATACGTAAATTATTAAAACTATTCTATTTTGTTCTAGTCAAACTTAAAATAAAATTTTAAAATAATTTTCAGATTAGATTTTTTATATTTAAAAGGTGTTTGTCTCTCTTGAAATTTTTAAAGCTAGAGTTGATATTGGTATAAATCAAGGTGCCTTTGAAATTTAGTAGTAAGATGTAAAACCAATAACTAAATCTTTTGCTTACAAGGTGACTTTAGATTTTTACCGAATATATTTGTCTACTGGATTGTGATAGTAGAGATATAATTAAAACAACCATCATACCAGAATAACAACGTACACGAACTTTCATTTATGTTAATGTAACATCAAATATCACATGCTAACATGCAAATGAACCGCTTGTTCATACTTATTCCATGCTTAGGCATCAAATACTAGACGGTCATTCACTCCATAGCCTCACTTAATCCCTTCTCAACATAGTTGCTAACCAACGATTATAGTTCATCACCGGTGGGTAGTGCAGAAAAACTGAAAAAGCACCACGACATACGGGAAATTTCAAGGAAAAACTATCATGACAAACTAGAACTCACAAGTTATCTATGCCTTTGATAGATGTTGTATTGGATGATAATTATTTAATAAATGCATTGTTTTTATTATAAAAAAACATAGATTTTAATTCATTTTTTTATTTAATAGGCCTCAGAGATCTTTAACTACTTATATGTTTACGAAACAAATTTGAGGTGAAGTTTTTAAGGTTGAAAAATCAAGTTTAAGAAATGTTTTAAACGGTAAGGAAGACTAAAATAAAGAAGATAATTCTTTTGCATCAACAAAAGAAATAAAAGAAAAGAAAACCTTGGGATAATGGGATCAAACTAATTCTTCCGATAATTGGGCTGCAGTTACATTAATTGGATTAATTCATTTAAATCTAAATGGGTTGCGAAAAGGAAAAATGGGCTGAATGAAGTTGAGTGGCCCAACGTTGGAATAGAGAAGAAAAGGCATACTGTAATTATAAATTAGGAGCTATTGGGCCTCAGCAGTTAGTAACTTTGAAGTGGGCCTCGTAGTCATTTAATTACATCCGCAGTTAATTAGCTTTGAAGAAAAGACATAATTATAAATTAGGAGCTCTTTGGATTTATTTTACGTCGCTCAATTGTGCCAATCAAAACCGTAGTTAATTAGTTTTGTTAAGTATTAGACGGTTGGTGTGTAAATATGTGGATCGTGCTCTAATTAAACAAAGCTTTGGGTTCCTTGGCTCCAAAAAGAACAATGAAGAACCATTAGCTACAAGGTGAACAATATCTGCAATATGTAAGGACTTAAACATACATTGTCGCTCCCGAGTGATCATAGGGCGAACTAAAAAGAGAAGAGCCAGATTGCTACTGGATTTTGTAACCTACGTGTGTATTAACATAATGTTGATGTGTATCAATAGAATATCTTAGTGTAATATAGTTGAATGTTCTTAATGTTTTACGTGTGGAAGTCACTCATGGATAGCTTCAGGTAAACTTTTCAATAGTTAAAAGATTAGAAGACTCTAACAGAAACTTCATTATAAACTACAAATCATTATGTAACATGACAACGACTCAACGAGCATTTCATCCAATATCATCTCGAAAGGTAAAGTTATCAAACTCAATTAAGAGAGTTCATAGTCCCTTGCATACATAAAGAAAATTCATTTGATCCATCCCAAAAAAAAAAGAAGAAAAAAGCAAGACAAAAAATATCTTAAAGTTGAATAAAAGGGTGGTTTAAAAAGTAGCATGACATGCAAATGGGCTTATAAAATTGATAAGTCTTCAAGACCCAAAAAAAAGGAGTTTGTAAAGTCACGCCGTACAGTCAAGTTGTTTTTATTAATGTTTATCGTATTGTTTTTCGTTTATTTTCATAGTTTTTTTTAACGGTGAATGAATCATACTTCTACATTACATCAAATTACATAATTGTTTGGGTTTGAACCCAAGACCTCCTCGCTAAGCCTCTACCAAATGGGCTAGCCCCACGTTGGCATTTTCGTATCTGACATGTTTTATGAGAACGAACTTGATGAAAACATTAATTTTACTTTTTCATTTTATTTATTACGCCTCAATATAACAAATCTCCTTGATGATCATAAAAAGGTCTTTCACAATAAAAGCAAGTTTAAATGAGAGTTATATATAGTTCTAGGATACATGCATGAAAAACTTTGAATATATTATTGATGTTGAGAGAGAATTATATATATAATAATACATGTTGATTGTTGGTGTGCTTGGGGTTTTGTATAATAATGTAATAATATACATATGCATGTATATGCTATTTAGTGGTTTCCATTTTTGGCAAGTAAAAGTTTCTTGACTCGTTCAAAAATAAGGATTTGGTGCATTAGCCACACATTTTATAAATTCCTCGTCATAATCATGGATGGCCAATGGTTTTGTTGCAAAGTAAATTAAATCATTTGCTTTGCATTTTAAATTTAAGCTTTATTTATATGCTTTCAAGATTTTGATGTCTCAAATGAGATCGTGTTTTTGAGTATTTTAATACATTAATTCAAGGTACGTACGTAGTATAAAATGCACAAGTGTTACACACACACACACACACATATATATATATATATTAAATAAAGAAAATCTTTAGTGTTTAGTTGAGAGCCTTTATATACATATATAAACATCTCCTTTATGATGTTTATATCTTATATAATTATGTTTAGTTAAAGTTCTGATATTCATAATTTAGCTACTGAATATCATGTTTGTTGGTTCTCAGTTGCGATTGATGACCAATTAATTTGACTCGACAAATCATAATATACTTAAGATTAATAACTGTTACCTTTAATCAAAACCTAACCTTGAAAGGATATGTACGTACCGGGGTAGGAGCGAAACTTGTGACAAAATGTTTCTTTGATGGTCAGATAGGAAACTAGTCATCATCCCAAAGTGACGCGGACATGGATAAAAAGAGGTCATGTAAATACTCACAAGGAGTGCTTCAAAATCACTGGCTACGACATTCATGTGATGACGTCAAGCTTGTGGAACAATGGACACGTAATTATCAAACAACACTAGACGAAGGGTAACGACTCTTGAAGTTAGGATTTGTATGAAGGGTTTAATCTATTAACAACAACGCGCGAGTTGTGTAAATTAACACAAGACATAGGTTAGGTTTGGTGAGTTAACTCTCACAAACTATAGCTAGTAACCTATCTCAAAAACCAAATTTTAAGTCTGATATGTATATTCCCTGAATTTTTCCATAAAGAATATGTGAAGGTTGTATAGCGAAAGAGTCACATGATTTAAAAGAAAAACAAATTCTAAGTTTCTTTTTGTAAACCTTACATGTATGGCATGCTAACAACTCGTGTATGTATGTATGTACGTGCCATAGAAGCATTGAATATGTGTTACGTTGTAAGAACATCAACACTAACACAACAACAACACTACAAACAAGTACCTTCAACACATTATAAAAGATCAGACATGTATAGAAGTCAATAAAAACAAACAGCTTCAGAACACTTATAAAAATTTGTTACTATTTTATGAAGTTTTCCCTATTAAAACAAAGAAAGTTGAGAAAATACCGTTGTTTTTTAAAGCAGGAAAAACACATAACTAAAGAGTATATGTGAGAAAAAAATAGAAAATAAAAAGAGAATATTTGAGAAAGAAAAGATTTTTATAATTTAAGGTTTGAACGGCATAATAGATTAAAAAACTAGGTTCTAAACGCTTATTAACACAATATTAAGAATATGGCAAACAGGACCCAATTGAATACTTGAAACTTGTATCCATTTCCTAGATATTTTTGTAGGGACAAATGAAACCTTATTGTTAACAGTAAAGAGAGTTTTATTCTGTATGAGTGTAACGACACACTTATTTTTAAAACCACGATTTTTGACACAGGCATGATTCATCGGTCTACGACTAAGTTCTTCAAGTTTTATCGGGCCATAAATAAACACTGTGACTGAGTCTTAGCATCAAGCATCATAGCATATATTAAAATTCGCTATGACTTGTACAATAGGTGGTTGATGCTTATTAGCTTAATATCAGTAAAATCATAGATGATATTTTATTATTAGTCTTTTGTCTTTTCAACATTTTTACTTGTCTATGTAGTGCCAAAAGGTCTTACCTTGTAGAGTAAAGCGTATTTGTTCCTTAACTAAGCACATAAAAAGGTCTTACTTAGTGAACATGATGATCTTCAAATCCAATGCTTGAAAAAGTTAGCTTGTAAATTAAGAAGTGGGTTTATAAAGAAGATAAAATGAAATGATATCCTCATTCAATCTTTGATGTTATTTAATTGATTAAGAATAAAACGAAGATTCCTAATTGCATTTTGGCCCTTTTTCTTTTAATATGTAATATATCAAAAATAAATATTTGATGTGAACAAAAATTAAATGGAAACTTTATGGGTTTAAATATCAATTTAAGCAAAAATGCTAGCCAGTTGGTTTTTTCAGCACTTAATCTCCTTCTTAGAGGGTTAGTGGTGTGGTTCCGGCTGGAAAACGGATAGCTTGACCCGATTAAGATAACACCTATTATCCGAAGAATGGTCGCACATCTGCCGGTTAAAAAAACATATTTGATGTGAAAATGTGCTAAAATTTTGAAATATTGTCATGATGAATAAATTTGAATCAAATCATAAATTGATTAGAATTCACTCTAGCTGTTTTATCTTTAGTTTTTCACAAACATATTTGAACACCACCCATCAACGGAGAAACTCAAAAAATATGCATCTTAAGAAACGTGTCTCTCTAATAACAAAGGCCAAAACAAAGACATGTTAAAAATTACATCGGATAACACCGAAAACATGCAAGAAAATGCCAAAGTTGTTTTGTAAATAGCATACGTGATTCGTGAAATTAGACCAAAGACCCTACAACATTTCAGATTGCAATCGGCTACTAACAATTATAATTGTCGACAAATGAACCTTTACATTAACGGGAATAAATTTAGTTATTGGGAACAGTTTTCCTTGTATCAGTGATCTTATTGGAAGTAATCTCTCTATCCGTAAAATATACTAGATATTTTTATTTGTTTGTTTGACAAATTTCCGTTTGCAAAAATTTAGTTGCTACTAATCGTTTGTTGTTATGATCAAGATGTGAATACTTATCAAGTTGCCACTGACGCTCAAATACAAGTAATACTCAACTGTCTATCATTGATGCTTAGCTTCCCACCACTAATGCTCAGATATGATGCCACCAAGGCTCAAGTCGACACTAGCGATTAGTTAATGCTGATTAGTTGATTTAATCTCGGTTACACTGAGTAATAATTACGTAATGATTAGGAATAACTTACTACTGATTATCTGTTCTTTCTAATGATCAAAACTAAAATAGTTTTCATTCGATTAAGTAAATCTGTGACAACTTCAAACAAATTTACAACAATGTATCCGAAAATTTCCATTATGAGTAGAGCTGCAAACAAACTAAACGTTAATTGAACTGTTCATGAACTGTTCGGTGGAACGTTTGTTTATGTTCATTGAACACTAGGTCATGTTTGTGTTCATTCAATTCGTCAGCCCCAATCACAAGTGTTGCCACTAAGGGAGAAAAGCTCCCTTGAAACCTTCGCCAAAGGAGCAAAGGTGTTTGAAATACGAACAGTCATGATGGAGCATGAACTCTACACAAGTGATGAGATTGCCACATACTGATATTGTACCGTTTTTTAATTCGATATCGATTGGGTATGACACTGATATGGTATAGTTACCGGTACCAATACTCGGCATCAAATACTCATCCCTACTTTATGCCTCCACGTTGATTTTTATATTCTTATACATTCAGTATCTATATAGCGGGTTGTATATTATAATATAAATCTACTACATTATAATACATTTAAAAAAACATGATTTTCTTGTTTTTTCATATTAACTATCTTAATTATCTCCTACGCTATATGATTAAACATGAAAATAACAGAATAATATTTACTATAAATTAAGATTATAAATTAGTTGAATTACAAATTCAACTTTGTAGTTATTAAAATTAATAACAAACTTCTTGTAGAAATCTAATCAAGTAAACATTCAAATTTATGTTTAACTAAATTCCCAAAAAGTATTTTATTTTATATGATGTCATGTTACTTAATTTCATAAATTTTAATTAAAACTTTAAATTTATATGATACTTTATCAATTAATTATTGAAGTATTTTACTAGCATTTGTGTTAGTGTGTTATGTTTATTATCGCATCATACGGGCACCCTTTTAGTAATTAAATATGTATATGTTCAATAATGATACATCTAATATGCAAAGCAATTTATGCATGTGTTTTATAATTAATTAACAATTAGTATTAAGGTCTCGGATGTCGTGGTGGCGGCGTTTAGCTATAAAAGTGTGATGTCGAATAGTAAATAAAATTTAAGTTTGTTGACTCCCTACGCATTACAATTTGTTTCACACATTGCGGCTTAAACGTGACTTAGTTTTCTCATGTGTCGTCGTGTAAACATGACTTAGTTTTACATAAAGTTTTAGAGTAAAGTAAAAACAACAAAGTATAATATCATGAGTTTATGCTGATAAAATTCAAAACTCTATATAAAATATGAAACCATTTAGTAAATTAACACTAAAACATCAAAAAATTCAAAACCACTTAGAAAACCTACGCCAAAACGAATTTTTAATGTTGATGGAATTTGTATTAAAATTGAACAACATCATATCGAAACAACAATTTTTTTAAGAAACTAGTCACAAAGCAAATAAAATAATTTTATAAAACAAATGTCGTGAATGTATGCTGATAAAATTTAAAACTTTACATAAAATACGAAACAAATTAGAAATTAACATTAAAACGTAAGAAGAAAATCCAAAACCACTAAAACACCTACATCGAAACAATTTTTAACATTGAAGAAGATTATATTAAAAATCGAATTACATCAAAACAACAAATTTGTTAAGAAAATAGTAACATAAAAAAATGAAATAAAGTTGAAAAAAATATATAAATAATAAAAGCAAGATAATAAATAAATAAAAAATAAAAGAAGTGACACCCATGAGATTTGAACTTGGATTGACTGCCTAAAAGATGAAATAACTTTAACCACTAAAACAAATCTTGTATCATTTTCATTTAAATCATCTATATTTAGATATCGCTTAGTGAGAAGACACAATGAGTAAAAAATTATATCACATAATCTAAATCGAATTTTAAAAAAGTAATTTTGAGTTTTGTTCCCCTAGCCGTCCTCATTAAGAAAAAAATAAATAAAAATTAAAAAAATTAAAAAATTAATGTTTTTTGTTGTGTCATTTATGAAAAACAAAATGATATCAGTATGTCATTATGTCATTATGAAAGACACCTGACGTCATTGTGTCGTAAAAAGACACAATAAATTTTTTTTATTTTTTATTATTTTTTTCTGAAAGAGGACGACGAGGGAAACAGAGATTCAGAAGAATTTTTATTTTTATTATTTTTTATTATGTTTTCTCACACTTTATAACAAAATACATTTTGTAGAATAAATTCAGCTAATGTGAATTATCTCCTTCTCTATTTCTACACACATTTAGCTTCTCACCTTTTGATACTTCTAGTAATTCCTCGTTCCATAGATCTCCACAAGTTAATTTATATTGCAAGTAATTGACTAGCTGATTAAAAAATATGGCGTTGAAACTTGAAACTACAAGTCTTGGGGTTTTCTTTATTGCAATACTAGGTTACAACCCCGTGTAATACACGGGTTAAATAAATTTACTGTTACATGATTTATAATATAAAAAGTTATGTATTAAATATTGTGTATCATACGGATTGAATAAACACATGTATTACACATTTGAAAATTTAAAGTTAACATATTTAAAATTTTAATTATGAATAGTTATTAATTAATAAATAGATATTATATCATTTATAATTAAGAGGAGAAAGAAGCGGGAAAACCAATTATTACATGGCCTAGATTGGTAACAAGTGTCCGGGTTTATTTTTATTTATTAGTATAAAGATTACAGAAGAAAAATAATTTAATTTTAATATCAAGAGTTCGTATAATTATTTCATTTTTGAGCAAATTACTAAAATGATACAATACATGATTTAAACCTGGATTGATTCGACCAAAATTACAAAAGAAAAAATCGTCCAAAATGTGTTCAATTCTTGATTCTTCTTCATCACAAGCAAACACTCAAACTTAATGATCATCAATATAACAAAAGAAAAGATTACATGGGAATCAAGTACGTACTACATCAATCTCACACAATTATCTAATGGGATTTATAAGAACGAAGTTTTGAAAAGAAGTTGATTGCATCCTGACACCAACTCTTATGAATATTATCCAAGACGCGCTCCATCGCAGGTTAACATGACCCAGGAGGATTTTGGTGGCCAACACCAGGGCTTGGTCCTGGACATGTTGGCCTAAAACTCCGTGTCTCATACTTCTTGTAACGACTGACCATAGGCTCAGATATAGCTGAAGTTGTAGGCGCAGGTGGCGACTGGATTGGCATTGGAGGAGGAAGGATCTTTCGTGCTTTTGCTGCTTCTACTAAATGTATATTGTATGGTACAAGTAACATAAGCACATAAAGACTTAGCATGCTCATGGTAGATGAGGGTACAACACTTGTAAGCTGCTTTCTATAGGGAGTATGCCAAAGCCAAAGCTCTTAAAACAATGTATGCAATATGAACTTTGATATGGAAAAAGATTAATGCTATCGGTCACAATGGGTGTAATTTATATGCAATGTAAAGTGCTCCACAATGTTGTTATTTAAAGTTCACTCGCATTTATTTGTTTTATTTTATTGAAATTTTTAATCATGAGTTGAAGTATTTATTCTTTCCTATTTCAAAAAAGAATATTTTATCGGTTTAAAGTTAATTTTAAGCATAAGCATGTCAAATGGAAAGGGCTAAAGCGGTCGGGCCAGACAACATACCGATCGAAGCGTGGCAATGCCTAGGTGATGAGGGTCTCAAATGGCTAACAGATCTATTCAACACTATCTTTAAGACAGGGAAGATGCCAGACCAGTGGAGAACCAGTGTCATAGTCCCCATATATAAGAAAAAAGGAGATATTCAAGGTTGCGAAAACTACAGGGGAATAAAGATACTGAGTCACACGATGAAACTATGGGAAAGAGTTATTGACACGAGAATTAGACGGGAAACCCAGATAGCAATAAACCAATTTGGATTTATGCCAGGATGCTCTACGACAGAAGCCATACACGTCATAAGAAGGATAATGAAGAAATATAGAGAAAGAAAGGGACCTCCATATGGTATTCATCGACCTGGAAAAGGCCTATGACAGTGTACCGCGACAACTAATTTGGGAAACTCTACGACTTAGAGGGTTACCAGAGAGGTATATCAAATTAATTAAGGATATGTATGACGGGGCAAAAACGCGTGTGCGAGCACCGGTAGGAGACACAAATCATTCTCAGTGGAAGTGGGACTCCGCCAAGGATCGGCATTGAGCCCATTTCTCTTCGCACTAGTGTTGGATGAGATGACTAAGTCTATACAACAGTCAGTCCCGTGGTGCATGCTCTTTGCGGATGATATTGTCTTAATAGCAGAATCTAAAATGATGCTTAACGACAAGCTAGAGCAGTGGAGAGCAACGCTGGAGAACAAAGGATTAACGATAA
This sequence comes from Flaveria linearis, assembly GCA_024085815.1. Taxonomy (NCBI): domain Eukaryota; kingdom Viridiplantae; phylum Streptophyta; class Magnoliopsida; order Asterales; family Asteraceae; genus Flaveria; species Flaveria linearis. The sequence goes on from CM044012.1 coordinate 63,437,083, forward strand.
GTCGCTCTAAGACGGAATACATGCATTGTAACTTTGGTGGTGACGAGGAAGAGGACACCCAAATCAGTATCCAGGGTATGCCGGTCCCACGGACATCTAGGTTCAAATACCTGGGCTCGTACCTGCAGGAAGACGGAGAGATACACAGCGATGTAGCTCACCGTGTCCAAGCAGGATGGTGCAAGTGCAGAGCAGCATCAGGGATCCTATGTGACAAGAGGTTTCCAGCAAAACTTAAGGGAAAACTATACAAAGTCGTGGTACGCCCAGCTATGCTATATGGAACAGACTGCTGGGCCATAAAGAAATCGCACGAGAAACAAATAGAGGTTGCGGAAATGCGAATGCTAAGGTGGATGAGTGGCCATACAAGACTGGATCGGATAAGAAACGAAGTGTTTCGACAGAAGTTAGAAGTGGCTTGTATTGCAGATAAAATACGAGAGGGAAGATTACGGTGGTATGGACATGTCAAGAGGAGACCAATGGCAGCACCGGTCAGAGCAGTGGAGAATATCGTCATAGAGGGTAGGAAGAGTAGAGGAAGACCTAGGCTGACTTGGGAAGAGAAAATTAGGCGAGATATGGCACACTTGCACCTCTCTGAGCACATGATCGAGGATAGGAGCGAGTGGAGACGTAGAATTAAAATTAAGGACTTTTAGTGGTTTCTGTAGCTAGGAAGGGAGTCTGAATACTTCTTACGGGACCTGATGTGTATGTAGTACACTGCGACCTTTTTAGGGAAAATTTGTTGCTTCCCTGATGCATGCTTGTTCATTTTATATTCCTTTTTGGTGATGTTTTAATATTTGCTGTATGATGGGTACGGTAGCATATATCATATAGCTTATATCGTATGTTTGATTATATGTTGATTTCCTACCTTTATTGCTTTTGTTATCGAGCCGGGGGTCTCTTTGGAAGCGGTCTCTCTACCTATCTGGATAGAGGAAAGACTTGCCACCACCTACCCCCCAGACCCTACTCTTAAGTGGGATATATTGGGTTTGTTTGTTTGTTTGTTTGTTTGTTTTATTATAATTCTGGAGTATATATTATTTTCCTGATTTAGTTTTTAATTATTAGATATCTTTATTCATCTATAGGCTATATTGATTTTAGTAAACCCATATATTACACATATTGGATAAATAAAATAAAATTTTATTAACTATATAATGATATTTTAAAATAAGATATGATTAAAATTACATATAGGTAAGGACTATAAGCAATAAATAATTATATCAACTTTTGTTTTTAAACTTTTTTTTCCAATATGATATTCTTTCACCAATGTATTTTTAAAAATTTATAGTGTTAAACATAACACAATTTATTTATTTTGTAATTATTTTTTATATATTATATAAACATGTTATTATCTATTATTGTATTTTGTAATTAAAAGTACACAATAATGTTAAATTCATAGTGTTTAAGATAACATAATGATGATAAAAAACACAATAAGATATGATGTTATTTTATGGCACGTTGTTTTTAATGTATTAGATTAACTAGGTTAGTCCCCGTGTATTACACGGATTATATAAATAAAATATTAAATAATTAGTACTAAAAATTTATGTATTATAAAATTATGCTGGAAGATAAATTAAATAGTTACTTTAAGTAAATAAATAATTATGTATTTTTCTTAAACTTTTGTTTTATCAAAAATTATGATTTTAAATATTTTATTTTAAGAAAAATAATAAATAAAGTTCATCGTATTCTGTATTTTATAACTTTTTGGTTTTTAAAAAGTGTGTTTTTAATTAAAAATAGGTTTTTAATTTATTAAATTATATATTTTTAATTTGAATATGGTACGAGTAATATTAGTAGTATTCAATATTATTAATAATAATATAGAGAAATAAGAAAGTAAGTATATAAGTCTTATAATTGTTTCACGCTTATTTTAGTTTTTTTATAGATAGATGGATAGGCTAAAAACCTTTAATTAAACGTATTATTGTTAGTAATAAACATGAAAAGTTATAATATAATATTTTAATATAAAATATAATTAAAGTTATATATACGTAATAGTTCAAGAAATGAAAAGATTATACTATTTTTAACTCTCTTATCTAAATAGTTTTACTTTTAAACATTCATTTTAAGATTTTTTTATTAAAGTATTTTCCTAAAACGCTTGTTTGTAATGATTTTGGTTGTTTTATTAAGACAGTTTTTAAAAAAAAATACCAGTTTATAACTTTTTAAAAACAAAACAATTTAAAAAAATTTATTTGAAAATGTTTAGTGTTTTAGAAAATTTCATATTATATAAAATTTTAGTCTTTTTATTATTTAGATTTTAATTGAAAGATTTGATTTCTAATTTCCTTAATAAAATCTATTTTAAAAAAATAATTTGATTTTAAAAAATTTAGATAAGAAAGAGAAATATAGCAATTAATAATATTTATTTTTAATAAGAGAGAGAAATTTATATGAGTATGTAATTACTATAATACTCTTTTGGAGGGAAAATTGATATGTGAATGTATAGAAAAATGACAAGTGTAAAAAAGTGGGATAAGAGAAGAACAAGTGGCAAAGAAAACCTTGTTTTATTAGATACTATAGATTAGTTGTTAACTTATTCTTGTATTTTACATATTAGAGATACATAACAATATTATTCCACCATTATATTTTTTTTTAAAATTTATCATTTAGAAAGAAAAAAACACAATAATAATAAGAAAAACATGATAATTAATAAAGAGATACAATGAACTACACTAAATACATAATGACAACGTAAAAAAATATTATCTTTTTATATAACAATATTATACTCATTTTAAAGATAAAAAAGACTTATTTTTATGGTGTAATTTTAAAAAAGGAAAAAAAACAATGCCATGCATAAAAGTTATAAACATTTGAAAAAGTGGGAAAATTTGCAAAAGGTCGACAAAATTGGTTATTTCTAAAATACTCATTTACAAACTTTTTATTACAATTTGATATCAATAATTGATTAAAAAATTAATTGTTGAGGCTACTTATTACACTTTTTAGTTTTATTAGTCTTTATATTTGAACATTTTCCACATCAATTACCCGCACATCAAACTTAAAATTTTGAGGTAAATTTTCTAAACGTTAGATATACACATGACAACCTATATTAACAAATAACAAATATTTTTTAATAAGATCGTGTCCATTGTGAAAACGTTCTACTTGGTGCAAGTTATCATCAAATTTAGTTTAAGCTGCTTCACTTTTCTAATTAATGTCCAAAATAATTATAAGTAATTTAATTATAAACTGAAAAGCAAAACGAATATCATAAAATTATACTATGGGAAAAAGTAGTTACTTATCATGCGAATACTTTCTATATTTGGGAAAGACTACGTCTCTTGACTCGCACTTAAATGATATTATTAAGGCACTCAGCCTCGCACTTAGATTCTCAGATACTATCGACTGAAAAGTAAGTAGTAGGTTTTAATTAAGGTTTTGGTATGTAGAACTCATTTTCAATGTCTTCGATTTTATATGTCTCGTGTAATGCTATACGAGGCATGCAAATGTGTGTCGGTTTATAATGATGAGTATATTTATATTATGACACTTAATTAAATATTTGCTTGCTTTTATTTTTCAAATTATATTTAAGAATTCCTATATTAAAAAAGTGTCACTAATACTTGCTTTTGAAAGGTAGACCAATGACAAGACTCCATTTTGGACGTACATTGTAAAAAATAATAATCATACCTCTCCATTTTATGTTTAATTTGCTTTTTCTAGGTATTTGGAGTAGGGCTCTTCATGAGCCGAGCCGAGCCGAGCCAGGATTAGCTCGGACTCGGCTCGAATTATAAACCAAGCCAGCTCGGCTTGGCTCGGATTTACAACCGAGCTAAAAAGTAGAGCTCGAACTCGGCTTGGTTTTAAACCGAGCTGGCTCGGCTCGGTTTTGTTTGGCTCGGTTTTAAAAGAAAATTTAATACACATCTCTCAAACTTCAAAAGTCCAAATATCAACGCATAGTTCAAAAAACATACTAAAAATCAGTTCAACATCATAGATTACAAGCCCCAATCTAATTCAACCAACGATACACAAAAATAGTTTAACAATTCAACGTTCGTTAGCATATGAATTAACCCGCATAAACATTCTCTTGCACTTCTAAATACACTGTTGTTTTGTCATCTTTTCTCCTTTACACATTACTTCAACACCTACAAAATGATCCCAAACTTCAGATATATTCTTTCTTTTTGGAGCTTCTAGACCCGCATCATCTAAATTAGGCACATCAACTATATCTTGTAGTTCATCAACTAGCTCGACACTTTCCCCATCACTTAGTTCAACATGATCATTACTTGGATTCGTCTCAACTCCACCAACTGATTCTTTAAAGGAAGACATTCTTCAATATAATAAGAGAAAACAATTAAAACACTAAATTACTCAAATCGCAGAAACATCATAGATACTCAAATCGCAGAAATATCATAAACAAGCATATTTCTAAACACCTACAAGAAATATATAAAGAAGCATATTTCTAAATACCCAAATCGCAGATTCGTAGGTAGAAGGAGAGGGAAACATAACTATCTCAAGATATACCTGACCCAAATCGCAGATTCGTAGGTAGGCAAGCACCGAACGGGACTCGGGAGAGTGCGCAGCAGCCGTAGTGGTGGTAGGCGGGCAGGTGGCGGAGGCGACCGAGGGAGGGACGAGGGAGTGACGGAGGGCGTGGGTGAGTGGTAGGCGGGCAGGCGGGAGGGAGTGACGGACTGACGGTCGACGTCAAGGGAGAGTGGGAGAGGGAGACGCCGAGACGGGACTCAGGAGGGAGTCCGAGACTCCGAGTGGTGACTGGTGGTGGAGGACTGGGGGTTTGGGGACTTAGGGTTTTCAAACTTGGGTGTGATTGACGAAAGCGACGGTGTTAAAAGGGGGAAGGGTGTATGTGATTATCACACATGCTGTTTTAGTGTTTAGATCACATTTGATTTTTTATATATATAAAACATTTGATTTTTTAATGTTAGTGTTATTATAATATTATATATAATATTATATATATATATATTACATATTTAATCGAGCTAGTAAACGAGCCAACGAGCGAGCCAACGAGCGAGCCAACGAGCGAGCCAACGAACGAGCCAACGAGCGAGCCGGCCTTGGCTCGGACTCGGCTTGGTTTTAAACCGAGCCGGCTCGGCTCGGCTCGTTTTTAAACCGAGCCGATTCGAGCGAGCTTTTTTCGAGCTTTTTTCGAGCGAGCTCCGAGCGAGCCACGAGCTATTTGAACAGCCCTAATTTGGAGGGCTCTCAAACCGGATATTATTTAATAAAATTTAATAAATAACCTTGAAATAAGATTATTGTTTACTGTCTAATTTCGCATTAACATTCCTTTTTTGTTAAACTGCGTGGTTTTTATTAAGACTAGCGAGAAGCTAGACCAAACAAATTTACATGAGTATAACACCAGACATCAAACTAAGGAGCTGTTTGACAATTTTTAAATGATTAAGTGCTGAACCAATAAAGGGTCGGAAACATTAAATGTTGAACCATTAAGATGTCTGAAATATTAAGAGCTAGTATATCGTTTAACTATTCAAAAGCAAATGTCTGATCAATTCAGATAAGAGGTCTTAACTATTCAACATTAGACCTCTTAACCATTCAGTATTAGTATAATGTTTAACTATTCAGAGGCAAATATCTGAACCATTCAGACATTTACTCGCGAAACAAACCATCTGAACCAGTAAGTGCTGAACCATTAAGACATTTGAGTCATTAAGAGTCTGATTCAGATGCTATCAAACAGTCCCTAACTCTTTATATTTTTACATTGAAAGATCTTAAAGATTCCTATTCCAAGCTTAAAGTTAAGAGTGATTCTTAATCAAAAGAAATGAGAGCAATTTTATGGTACCAATAACAGCTTTGATGGATGGGTTCTTATATAACACGTCGATATAGTCACAAATATAATAGTTTGGAGAAGTTTGATTGAGTTTTGTAGCTTCATGATTAGGTCTTTAAAGGAGAAGGCAGATATGAGGCCAATTTTTAACCATGAACTGATGAATGACCATGTGCGGTATAACTTGAACCTATAACATATAATTAATGCTAATGCATCCAGAAGAAAACATGTCATTAATTAATTAGTATAGTGAGAAGTTAAGGATCCGAGGTGTTAATTGATCGTTTAAAATGATATGATAATATTTAGAATTCATATAATGGAGCAGCAAAAGATTGATTTGATTTAAAGGTAACCGATTATTCTCATACTTCATACTTAATATTAATTATATACATTTGGGTAATGAATAAGAAGATAAATGATCTCCTTATTTAAAACCACAAATTAAAAAATACATATCATGGGAATATTTTCTATATCCGGAAACAATATTCTTCTTGACTTGCTCCAAATAAGGACTCAAACGCACACTGAAATACTTAGAGATCGATCATCAAGGGGCAAAACAATCAATATTTATTTATAATATAAAATTCATTATTAATTATATAATAACTTTCACGTCTCAAAAATAATTAGACCTTTTTAAAAAAAAGTCCTTAACTACTTTGGTATAGAAATTTATAAAGATTTTATAATGTTGTAAAAGAAGTTTTCATTGCTGTGTAGAAAGACATTGTTTATTTGTTTATTTATACAAAAGCATTAAACTTTTTTAAAATATTGGGTTATTGTATTTTAGTAATCTCAACTTTCATTTATTAGTCAAGATTAATCTTAACTCAAAAAAAATATTCACACAATTACAACTTTGAACTTATTTTCATCAAACGATCCGTTACAAAATGTGAGTTAAACTTTGTTAGTTTTTGGTGAAATGAGACCAAGTTTGAGTCATTTTACAACTTTGTCGCCGCCCAGCCTCCATCAAGTCCGTTTTTCGGTGTCTACCCTCCATCATCACCTGAAATCAAATAAGTTAAGCGGTTAAGATCAAGAGGTGAAGATTGACAGGTTTCAAGGGGCAGTAAATTCATATCGACGGACATGATGGTTGATTTCAACTTTCTGCTTAGTGTTTTAGCCATACGTCATAAAAAAACTAGCTCTCAGTTAGTAATAGATTATTGGAGGAAAATAAGGTCAAAGTTAGGAGTGTCTGTAAATTTCTAAATTAAAATGCTAAAATTCTAAATTTGGGATTAATCCCGGTCAAAAAATAAAAGTAGGGATTATTAAAATCAATAACCCTAAAATGTTTTACTAGTTTTGAGTAGAGGTGCAAATTTTGGGTTTTTTTAGAACCGGTTCGGGTCCGAACCGGACCGGTTCCAAGTCAACGCAAAGGAAACCGGTTTTTTACCAAGAACCGGTTAGGGTCGGAACCGGTTTTGAGGGTGGAAAACCCAACCCGGTTGGAACCGAACCGGGTCGGGTTGACGAACCGGTTTGGAAAAACCGGTTATTCATTTTTTTATTATTTTAATACTAGTAGATTAATTAATTCGGTTAAATTATATACAATTTAATTACAAATTTTGAAATAAAACCCCCTAAACTTAATTACATTAAGTTTTAAACAATTTTATGTTTAATAACTTTATAAATTGTTATAAGTATTATTATTATTATTATTATTATTATTATTATTATTATTATTATTATTACCATTTGTTTACATTGTTATTATTATTGCTATTTATTATAATTAATGTTATTATTATTATTACTATTATCATTAGTTGTTATTATTGTTATTATTATTATAATTAATTATTATTATTATTACTAGTATTATTACCATTTTTATTATTGTTATTATTTTAAAATTCTTAATCTTAAATCGTCTTATATTAGAAAAAATAAACATTAAAAATTACAATAAAATTAAACTAAAAATTACATATTACGAATACAAGTTTTCCTAATTTAATCATTTTCGTCGGTTTGTGTGCCAATGCGTTGAGACAAATCATAAGCGAGTTTTTCGTCGGAGAGCGGTGAGAATCGTCCGGTTTGTACCTCTTTTTCGTGTATTTCTTCTTCAATTGGTATTTCTTCTTCAAGGTTTGATTTATCTTGTCTTCATTCGGCCGCATCTAAGTGGTCTTTTAAACAAATACACATCTCTAGCGATGTTGGAGTTAGCCTTGTTCTTCTTATCTATAAAACTCTGCCGCTAACAGAAAATGCAGACTCCGAAGCTACCGTGGAAGCTTGGACGGTTAGTAAATCACGTGCCATGGCGGCTAGGACCGGAAATTGTGATTCCTTTCCTTTCCACCATGTCAGAATATCAAACGAAAAAAATTCTTCGGGAGTCATAGTAGATAAAAAATCGGTTCCCATATACCTCCGAGTTCGCTACTTGGGGCGTTACCCCTCTGACGTTTACTGTTTTCATTTATCAAAGTATTATATAAACTAATCATCAGATTTCTACTTGTCATGGCGGCTAGGACCGGAAATTGTGATTCCTTTCCTTTCCACCATGTCAGAATATCAAACGAAAAAAATTCTTCGGGAGTCATAGTAGATAAAAAATCGGTTCCCATATACCTCCCGAGTTCGCTACTTGGGGCGTTACCCCTCTGACGTTTACTGTTTTCATTTATCAAAGTATTATATAAACTAATCATCGGATTTCTACTTGAGCTCGACGAACTCGATTCCACGTTCGATGACCGGTGGGTGTTTGATGTTATACCATATTTTTCAACATAAACATTAAACAATTTTATAAAAATTTCATTAAATGTTTGTTTTGCATTAACATTAAAAAATGGATCTTTTTATGTAAATCTAAATCATAAGTTATCTCATCAATTAAAGTTTCTACCCCCGAAACATTTAAGCACGAGTCTAGTGCGGCGGAACACGTAAAAACGGGGGGTGGTTCGATGAAATTTTTTATAAATTTTTCTTTCATCGGCGTCACCGTTGCTGAAAACATTTCATTTCTTTCTTCATATTCACTTAACTTATGTGTCATTAAATACAATTGATTAAGTGTTAGAGAACTTGTCGGATAATAAACCCCCGACAATTTTGTAGTTGCGTTTTTAAAAAGCTCTAAAAATTGAGTTATTTGTTGAATATATTCCCAACCCTCTAACGGAAACGGAACAACCCGACCCCGCATCGCAAGACCATCGTGAAAAACATGAAGCGTTTCTTTTTGTCGCAAAACACTATTAAACATTTTTCAAGTAGAATTCCATCTAGTCGAGACATCCCAATTTGGTCCTAAACAAATGGAATTCGTATCGTGACACATTTTTCTATAATTAACATATCTTTTTCTGCTAGTTTTAAAAACGTCACATAACATATTTTTGAAAGACATTTTAAAATTTTTAACTTCAGGAACGCCATGACCATCATGCACAACTAAATTAATAATATGTGCAACACATCTTGAATGAAAAAATACGCCGTCACAAACCGGTTTATATTTTATTTTAATTTTTCAACAGTGGATGTGTTGTTCGAGGCGTTATCAAATGACATTGAAAAAATTTTGTTTTCTAATTTATATGTTTTGATTACAAAGTCTAAAATTTGAAATAAATTATCACCGGTATGCGGATATCCAAATAATTCAAACGCAATCGTACGTTTTATCATTTGCCACGAACTTGGATCTATCCAATGGGTGGTGACGCAAAGGTACGATTCCAGTAAACCGTGTGGGGCGGACCAAACGTCGGTAGTTAAGTTCACACCGGTTTGTAAATTTTCAAACAAAACCTTTAAATCATTTTTTGCTTGTTTCCAAAGATTTAAACAATCACTTCTAAGAGTTGTGCGACTTACGTGTGTGTAGCGTGGTTGAAGAGTTTCTTGAATCAATTTTGTTAACCAAGGGTTGTCGAAGTGATCGAACGGTAATCCTTCTTGAATTACAAACTTTGTCATTCCATCTCAAACCATATCGACGCTGAAGTTCCATAAACCACCATCGTTTCCGATTGATGTTTGGCATTTACTCGGTGTACTTTTCAAAGACTTGCACCATTTGGTCATATGGTTTCTCACAGTCGAATTTGAATCTGACTTGAAAAACGAACCACAAGTCTTGCATCGAGCTTTTTTTGACCATTCGACATTTCGCACAAGTCGAAATTGCACCAAATCTCTTGGTTTCTCGTTGTTTGTATAATTCTAACAACGGTAGCGACACTTGAGGATCCACCAGTTGGAACGGATGATTCAGAAGCCATTATATAAAATTCAAGAGATTGAGAGAATAGAAAGTTGAGAGTGAGGGAGCGTTTTTACGTTTTTAAGCATGTTTTTTAGCTTTTGAGTGTTGTGACTAAACCATTACACCCACTACCTATTGATACTATCATATAAGGGCAAAATGGTCAAAAAAATTGAAAAAAACGGTCAAAAACCGGTTCCAACGGCTATATGACCGTTTGAAAAAAGAAATTTAACGGTAAAAACCGGTTCCAAACCGGATTTTTTGAACCGGTTTCAAAACCGGGTTGACCCAAAACCGGTTTCACCCAAAACTAATCCAAACCGGTCCCAAACCGCCGGTTTTTTCCGGGTTGGAACCGGTTGGCCTATTACCGGTTCCAAACCGGTTCGGGTTCGGGTCGGTTTTCCGGGTCGGGGGACCCGGTTTCTTTGTGCAACTCTAGTTTTGAGTATAAACATGGGCCTTGTTAAAATATGCCAATATGGGCTGGGCAGAGGGCGAAGAAAACATAGGCTGAAAACATGATGATCACAGATTCACAGTTACTAGTTGCGGAACTACTGGGCCGGGAGAGGACAACCTCTTGTCTTTCTCTTTTTCTGTGTTTCCTGACGTACTGGAGTTCTAACATTCGAATCAAAGGTCGAAGGCATAGCGGGAATAAGATAACTTACAAATGAATTATAAATATTGGGCCGGGTTTGCCTGGGCCATGGAGCCTTAGTCCACCGTCCCTCGTCTCAAGTCTCAAACACATGCATGGGCCTATATGCTCCAAGCGATCACCAGTTTGCCATAGTCAATACTTCCAAGGGTACCTGGAGTGGGCTGCGGTAGTTTCATCAGGTAGCGTGGGTACACCGCCCCGGATGAATCGAGTAGCCTTATCGGGTTGTGGGCCGTGCTTGTTAAACCCGTCTGAACCCGTGGAAATGTAGTTGTTGAACAACATTGATGAACCCGTGGAAATGTAGTTGTTGAACAACATTGATGAACCCGTGGAAATGTAGTTGTTGAACAACATTGATGCCGTTGGAAAGTAGTCGATGGGGTTTTAAAAAATAATAATGATGATGATAATAATAATAATTTACACTAAAAAAACTTAATCTATTAACCATTTTACACCAAAAGATTCATGTCCTTCTTCTATTATACTCCAATAATTTACTTAAATTTCTAACTTTTTGTCACATCAATTAGATCCATGAAAGAATCAAAAGTCAACCTAAAAAGAAAAATAACGCAATTTCAAAATCGTTATGAAGCCTAATGACGATTTGTCTGTACAGTTTTAACGATAAAATTCAAATGAAACGTGTAAGGCCCCATTCCCGGAAAGTCTCACAGTTGGTTAATCATAGCATAAAATCAGTTTAATAACAAAACATTGCAGCAGAAATAATTAGACATTCATTTAAAACTTAGAAACTATGTCGTACTCATACATTTGTCCTTTAATTGTAAATGAAACATATTACTTGTTCTTAAATTACAATAAATATTTCATAAAGAGGAATGCCATCCATAGCTCCCCAAGTAGCTTCGTGGTGCCATCCTCAGCATCCGCGCTTACCTGTCCACTATTATGCATAAAAGTCAGCTTTGCTGAGTGAATTCTAGTTTTATATAAGTAAGAAAATATAAGCTTTATCCTCCATATAATGACCACGCATACATCATACTACATAACATTACTTGCATCATATTAAGCATGTTCATTATCTTTCATTCTTTCATTATGTTTCACTTCATCATAAGCGAGATTGCATAAAGCAAGAGCTCCATGTTGATCGACAACAAATGTCGATCCCCGTCAGTACACATCATCACGGTAGCTAACCCCCGACTGTTGATCCACACTGCAAGGCATATAGCCCGCTCATGAATACGGATCCATCATCATACATCAGACTCACCTAAGTGAAGTCTATCATAGTGCTTACAAGACTTTTCATCATCAACGGGCCCGGGGTAACATTCGTTAAGTTCCACTTTTCATTAATATTATCTTCCACTTAATATATAATACGTAACTTATTAAGTACACAACATACCAAGTAATAGTCAACATAACACGTAACCAACCCTCAGCGGGACAGCGGGGGTTCGGGGGCGGCAGCCCCTGACAGCGGGGTCCTAGGGGCAGCAGCCCCTAGTGGTGTCCAAGGGGCAACGCCTCTGGCTGGGGCCGGGCTGCCAGGTCAGCGCGCTCGAAAATATTTTGAGCTATTTAAATGACACATTTTACTTTAGAAAAATGTATTTTCTTGTTAAATCCCTTGAAATCCTTACCTTGAAAACCTTATGTTTACTATGCATAATAGCCCCCAAACATAGAAAAACGTTTAAATAAGGGGATCTAGAACTCACCTGGATAATGTGAGTAACTTCTAAACTAAGCACTCTGGGCTAGGATCACACTACACAACCTGCAAATAAGTTCACACTCAAAAAGGTCATTTTGTGCAGTTTCGCTGGCAGTTTCGCTGGCAGTTCGCTGGCAGTTTCGCTTCCAGTTTCGCTGCCAGTTTCGCCGCCAGTTTAGTTGCCAGTTTCGCATGACAGTTTCGCTGTCAGGTGCGCCCAACTTTCATTGGAATTTCCTAGTTTCGCAGTATCTACGGGTCAACAGTTTCGTCACAGCGAAACTGTAGTTTCGCTGGAACTTCTCATAGTTTCGCTGGAACTTCTCATAATTTCGCTGGATGAGCGCACAGTTTCGCTGGATCGGGGCACAGTTACGCTGGTTGAATAAAAATGACGAACCAACCCGTTTTTAACCCAAAATCTTAACTTTTTACGTCCAAATCCTTGGTTTACCATCCATGAAACCATATCTAACCTTTTTACACGTTTTCATACGTAAAAATTTGACATTTATGTGTTTCTTTGAAACTTTTCAAAACCCAAACCCTAGAATCCGGGTTTGATCTACAGAAGGGTTTAGAGGTCGATTCTTACCTGGATTTGTTGCTCCTTTCTTGAGATTTGATGCACAAACACCCAGATCTTCAATCCCTTGACTTTAGAAGCTTCAAATCTTGAGTTTCCTTCACTTTCTTTCTCTACTTTCTCCCTCTACGAATTTTGGGAGCTAGGGTTGAAATGAAGGAGATGGAGGCTGCTTTGGGTGGGTTAAGGGGCTGATTATGGGCCTTAATCACTAGCCTCTTGCCCATAAATCCAATTTAGCCCAAAACCCTTTTCCTTCTTTTATTAAATACCCATTAATTAAGCCCATTATCCTTAATGACTCGTTTTGACTTTTCGGGGTGTTACAAAACGTGATATAGCGGTGAGCTGGGGTTGTTTATGCGCCTCTTAAGTTTTCATCTTTTATTTGTTAATATAAATTGATTTTTTAATTTATTATGTTTGTTTATTATTCATTTGTAAATTTATTTATTTTAAGTAATTAAAATTGTTTAATTTTAATTTAAAAATATTTAAGATACTTCATGATATGACTAAGAGCATTCACAACCCATGCCTTATAATTATGTGAGTGTGAGTTCTTAAATTATATGGGATAGTTTTGAGTGGTTGTGAGTGGAGAAGAGAGAAAATTTCATCTGTAAATTTAAGGATTCACTGTTCAACCCTTATAAATTTTTTAATATTTTTAAAGTGGTTGTGAGTGAAGTAGAGAGAAAAGTTAATGAAAAGGTATAAAAATATATTATTTAAATGAAAGAAGAGAGAAGAGGTAGTGATTTTTAATGTAATTATATAGATAAAAATAAGAAATGGGATGTGAATGCTCTAAAAGAATTGTCCTCTCTTTAGTGTATTTTAAGATACTTTATGGTTAGGATAAAGATGATGTAGCGGATTATGATAGATGAGTTTTAGATTACTTTTTGGGCCACTCCTAGTACCCCAAGAACAATATTATCAAGTCCGTTAGTGTAACACCCCAACCCGGATAGGGCTGACGTGTCACACAAACAGTAAATCAGAGGTTCATAACGATAAGTTTAAAGTACTAAGATACACACAAATCCTTACATAGGTCCATATAATTTAAATAAAGTCTTAAAATCAAAGTACTTATTAAATCTTATTAATCCAAATGTTCTCATCCTAACTTCTTGAGTTAACACTCTTCACTCGTTCCCCTGAGCCCTTTGAGTACCTGTTATAACAATAAGAGAAAACAACAAAGAAAATACGGCTGAGCCAAAGAATGCTCAGTAACGGAATAAACAATAGCAATACAATGATCAATAATGATAACAATGAGATGATCAGGTTGAAAATCAAATGATAATGATCATCTAAAAGGAATACCCATATGAGCCAATAACAATAACAATTAACAATGTGTACATTAGCTGCAGTTCTAATGCACCAATATGTGAGATAGGAATGTGGGCACACACACCTAACCATCTCACCAATAAACAATAACAATGATATCCTAGGATCGATCCATACGCCTCCTTTAACAATAATCAATATGTGTCACAACTTAGCACATAATAATAATGTAGAGACGCTGTGGTCTAATCGCTCTGCCACAGATAGAGCACGTCACTTGTGCCACAATGACGCCCTATGTCCCCATAGGTGGATGTGCTCGGGTATGGAGGTCAATGATACAATCAATCAAGCCAATATAACACAATAATTTACACTAGTGCTCATAACCCTTAATCAAGGCCACTAGCTATAATCAATCATTTAGGAAGCATGTGACAATGAGTACAAAGCAAATAAGGCTATCACATGCAAACAATATCAATTATACAATAAACACTTATAACAATACTCTTATGGATTTAATCACCAACAAGTCAAGTTAAGAATTCAAAATACCGATCAAGAACGAGAGGTATTCATGCTACGAGAGGGAAAGGTCGGAATCCGTACCTTATACACGAATGACAATATTCAGAAACAAAGTCTAGGCTCGGTTAACGCCGTGAGAACCTACGATAACGTAAAGCAAATCATACTTTGAAAAATTCCAGTTCTGCCTCTGTCTTTTCGCACTCGTTAAAAATACTAAACGACGTCTAAAAATTCTGAAATCTCCAGTTTACTAGATTAGTGAGTTCTGAACAACTTTCATTTAGAAAAGTTTTTGATTTGGTTTACCGAAATATACGAATGCTAGCTGTTACGAAAACGACTGTTTGGAGGTCCAAACGAATGAGTTTTCGATGTTTTATATACCAACAGATTCGTCTTTCGACGAACTTCGTCATGGACATAAAGTTTAACTGATTTGGATCTGTTATGATAAAGTTATGGCTTCCGTAAGTTGGCTGTAAAATACGGAACTAAATCAACTATTTAAAAACTTATTTTAAACAAAATGAACTATTTATAATGTTTGTTAATATTACAAATATAAATTGTTAAGGTTTTTAACAAACTAATTTACAGGAGATTAATTGGGTACTTTCATATAATGAATTTTATGTTTAATCATATTTTTAACATTTATTTAAAAGGAATCCCAAAAAAATAGTTAACTAAATGCCCTTTTTATATAGTTTTATAAAGATTTAAGCTTAAAGAAAATTACAGAAATTAAGGTTGATGGTTTAAAAATAAACAGAGTTTATAAAAAGATTTTTATAATTTTTGGTAATTTTTCTGAAATTTTTAAAAGGTCAGAAAGGCTTCAAAAAAAATAAGGCAGGGGCTCGGGTTCGAACCCGGGACCCCTTGCCTGTCCCTCTTAAGCTTTAACCAGCAGGCTAGGGCGCCTGCGCCTGATAACTCTTCGTTTTACTTCCTTTTAACCAGTGTTACAAATGAATCCCCAACTCCATATGAGCCCTAAGTTCGAATCCCCCCAATTGACCCCCAATTCAGTTTCGATAACCCTCGAAACCATGGGGCTTTTGTTCCCCAATGAAAACCGAATGTGTGTGTGTGTTTAATTGTAATATAGTGTTGATTTGGTGGCTTACCTATTGATGAACAAGTCGCGGTCAAGGTTGATGATCGAATCATGCCCAAACAACCATCATAATCGAATTAAACTTGTGTGCAGCTTCGGTTCATGATAAGGAACAATAGCCCTTTGTTAATTTTGTTCAAAATCGATCGTAGATATGCTTTTGATTGAGTTGCAGGTTCGCGGCAAGAGGGAGATCGATCGGGATGTTTGTATGAGTTTTAATCGCAATTGAGAGTATAGGTAGATTAAGAATTCGTATATGATTGATTAGGTATCATTCCATTCAATTATTATGTCGGTTTAGTGCGATTTTAGAATTGTAAAGTGGCCGAAAGTTGAGACAATGATTCGGATCGATCGCACTAACCATTTTTAAATTGAAGTGGGTTCGTGTGCTTGGTTTTTGTTCACGAATCATTTGGGACCGGTTTCGTATCTTATAACCGAGTATTTTGGTCGTTATAGGTTCGCCGGAGGCCGACCGGATTCCGGCCGGAAGACCTCGCCGGAAAATCGCGAGGAGGAGAGAGAAAGCTGAAAGTTTTTTAAAAAATTTTCACTATTGGTCCCTGTGGTTTATTGTTGGTTTCATTTGTGGCTTAAACTTATTAATTTAAGTTTAGAAAATGGCACAATACCCCTAAACTATTATTATTATATTCTTATTATTATTATTATTATTATTATTATTATATTATTATTATCTATTACTTTTACGGGTATTATAATTCTACCCCCCTTAAAACAATTTCGTCCTCGAAATTCTAAATAATGTAGCATGAATCCTTCAGGAAATACAATACGGTGAAAATAATACTTCTTTAAGCACACACCACTTACGAATAGAGTAATCACTAACAGTTAGGCTTAGAAAACATACACTTAGTTGTCGAATAAGTATGGATACTGTGAACGAATCATTTCTTCTGTCTCCCATGTCGCCTCGCGTTCAGAATGATTTTTCCATAAAACTTTAACGAACGGTATAGACTTGCGTCTCATAACTCGTTCTTGACGATCAATAATAGCTTCAGGTTCTTCTTCATAAGAAAGATCTTCTTGAATCGCGTGAAGAGGGTAATTAATAACGTGCAACGGATGATAGTTGTATCCCCTCAACAAAGAGACATGAAAAATGTTATGAACATGAGAGAGTTGCGGTGGCAATGCTAAACGATACGAGACTTCTCCAACCCTTTCAAGAATCTCAAACGGACCGATAAAACGTGGACTTAACTTTCCTTTAATTCCAAATCGACGTATGCCACGACAAGGTGACACTTTGAGAAACACATGATCTCCGACTCTAAATTCCAACGCTCGTCGGTGTTGATCGGCGTAACTCTTTTGTCTAGTTTGGGCTTCTTTCAACTTTTCTCTGGCAACGGCAACTTTGTCATTAGTAATTCTAACCAATTCCGGTCCTTCGATTATCTTTTCTCCAACCTCATTCCAACATATCGGTGCTCTACATTTTCGACCATATAAAAGTTCAAACGGGGCCATATTTATACTAGCCTGCCAACTATTATTATACGCGAACTCAACTAAGCATAGATACTCATCCCAATTTCCTGTCCATTCGAGTGCGCATGCTCTAAGCATATCTTCCAAAGTCTGAATAGTGCGTTCAGATTGTCCGTCAGTCTGCGGATGGAAGGCGGTACTAAATCTTAACTTGGTTCCCTAAGCATTTTGGAAACCCTTCCAAAAGCGTGACGTGAAACGCGGATCTCTATCACATACAATCGATGATGGCGTGCCATGAAGTCGAATAATATCTTGCAGAAATACCTCTGATAATTTGCTAACTGAGTAACCCTGTTGGATAGGCAAGAAATGAGCCGACTTTGTGAGTCTATCAACTACGACCCAAATGGCGTCGTTCTTCTTGAATGTTTTTGGTAGGCCTGTAACAAAGTCCATAGAAATATCATCCCATTTCCACACAGGAATATCTAATGGTTGCAGTAATCCACTAGCTCTTTGATGCTCAATCTTTACTTGCTGACAAGTTAAACAATGACTCACATATTTAGCTACATCCTCTTTCATACCACTCCACCAAAAGTTCTGCCTTAGATCTCTATACATCTTAGTGGCTCCCGGGTGAATAGAGAATGGTGAACTGTGTGCCTCTGCTAATAAGGAGTCACGAAGGGTTGAATCATTGGGCACACATAATCTATTTCCACACCAGATAACTCCTTGTTCATCAACTCGAAACTCAGATTGTTTCCCTATCTTCAAATTTTGTAATATCGCCCAAAGTTCTCCATCTTGATTCTGAGCTTCCTTGATCCGTGTAATAAGATCAGATTCTATCCTCATCTTGGCTAGATAACCGTTAGACTCACCAAGCTGTAACCCAACTTCCATTCTATCCAGATCTGAGATAATCTGTGGTTGGATTTGAAGACATGCTACTCCACCTGCACTCTTTCGACTGAGAGCATCTGCCACAACATTCGCCTTGCCCGGATGATACTGGATGTTGGCATCGTAATCCTTGAGTAGTTCTAACCATCTCCTCTGCCTCATATTGAGTTCTTTTTGAGTGAAAATATACTTAAGGCTCTTATGATCAGTAAAGATGTCACATGTCTCTCCATACAAATAATGTCTCCAAGTCTTTAATGCAAACACTACAGCTGCAAGCTCTAAGTCATGTGTTGGGTAATTTACTTCGTACGGTTTAAGCTGTCGGGAAGCATAGGCAATAACTTTACCATGCTGCATAAGAACACAACCGAGTCCCTTCTTTGATGCATCACTATAAATTTGGTATCCGCCAGAACCCGAAGGTAACGTAAGAATAGGGGCAGATACTAGTCTTTTCTTCAGTTCCTCAAAACTCTTTTCTCTATCCTCGTTCCAAGTAAACTTTACACCCTTTCTCATAAGTTGAGTTAGAGGCAATGCTACACGAGAGAAACCTTCCACAAAACGTCGGTAATAGCCCGCTAAACCAAGAAAACTACGAACTTCAGTGACAGATGTCGGTCGAGGCCATTTAGTAATAGCTTCCACCTTTGCCGGATCCATAGTGATACCTTTAGCTGATACAACATGGCCTAAAAATGCCACTTGTTCAAGCCAAAAGTCACACTTAGAAAATTTAGCATATAACTTCTTTTGGCGTAAGGTCTCCAAAATCGTGCGAAGATGGTCTTCATGCTCCTCTCTACTTTTAGAGAATACCAAGATATCATCGATAAAAACAATTACAAAGCGGTCCAAATACTCATGGAACACTCTGTTCATGAGGTCCATAAAGACAGCTGGAGCATTAGTCAAGCCAAAAGGCATAACTAGGAACTCATAGTGACCGTAACGGGTGCGGAATGCTGTCTTAGGAACATCTTGATCTCGTATCCTCAATTGATGGTATCCTGATCTGAGGTCGATCTTAGAGAAGAACTTTGCCCTTGTAGTTGATCGAAGAGATCGTCAATACGCGGTAACGGATAGCGGTTTCGGATAGTAATCTTATTAAGCTCCCGGTAGTCGATGCATAGACGCATACTACCATCCTTCTTCTTCACAAATAATACCGGTGCTCCCCATGGTGAAACACTTGGTCTAATGAATCCAAGTTGTAATAGCTCCTGCAGTTGTTCTTTCAATTCCTTTAACTCTACTGGAGCCATCCGATAAGGTGCCTTAGAAATAGGTTCCGCCCCGGGAATTAAATCAATAGTAAACTCGACTTCACGCTCAGGTGGTAACCCTGGAAGTTCTTCAGGAAAGACATCAGAGAATTCTCGAACAATAGGAAAGTCTTCAATACAAGGAGTACCCACTGATGTATCTTTATAGAAGCTAAGAATCCCTCACATCCACGAGATATAAGCTTTTGAGCTTTCAGAGCAGAGATAATTTTGAGAGGCTTCCGAGGTAGGCTCCCTTGGTAAATTAAGTCAGGATTCATAGGATCACCAAATAGCACACGACGAGTTTGACATTCTATGGTAACATGGTGTCGTGTTAACCAATCCATGCCAAGAATAATATCGAAATCACCCATGTGCATAGGAAATAGATCAGCCTCTCTAATGATTGATTCGATCTGAATAGGACAGTTTTGGTACACTTGTGAAATAACAATCGATTCTCCAACAGGAGTAGAAATCACTAATGCAGGCTCTAGAGCGGTAGGCATGATCGTAAGGCGCTTTGTGAATAGATGAGATACTATCGAGTGGGTGGAGCCAGTATCAAACAATACAGAAATATCATAGTCACCATAACAAAGTATACCACAAATCGTACCTATATATTGATAACTAATGAGATACTAACGACGGTAAAACTAGAATCAATGGAAGTAGATTATGATTATTAGAATGAATTAGTACGGGAAGATGTACCTGGAGCATTAGCAGCTTCCCCTGCAGTTAGTGCGAATACTCGACCTCCAGTAGTGGGTGGCACATTGGCTCCCTTAGCATCATTCTCTGGTCGGTTCCTCGCCTTTGGGCATTGACTAACCCTATGCCCCATATCTCCACAACCAAGACAAGCTCCTGTAAGTCGACGACAAGTTCCGGGATGATGCTTTCCACAATGAGTACACATCGGATGTCTGGAAGGATTGCCTTTTTGATTCACCGGTTGAGCTGCAATTGGTTGTTGATAGGATATCATTTGACCTTGACTTCGAGTCTTACCATGCCATGGCTTAGTGTTCTTCCCCGATCCTTGATTTTTCTGACGATCATTTCCATTTCGGTCAGATCCTTGAGATGACTCACCGCCAGCCTGAATACGAGTCCCATCTCTACTGCGCTTCTTATTATCCTCAAATTTTAACAAAAATTCTTTTCTCTCCAGGTCCACCCTTTTGCAGCCCTAACTGCTTCCTCAACATTGTTGAAAGTGGAGTGAATAATAGCCTTACGAATCCGATCACATACTGCCCATTGATACTTTTCAGCCCGTTCCTCAGGTGATCCAGCAGAAGAACCTAGAAATCCCAACAGTCGATAAAACCGGTCTGTAAAATCAGTGAGTGATTCATCGTTTCGTTGACGGATGTTATCATACTCCCGCCTGTATGCTGCTTTATCCACATTCGTAAAATACTTGTCGAAGAATATGGAACGAAAATCATTCCAAGATAGAGTCTCCATGAACTGTTCGCCTCCTCTTTCAGCTACCACATTCTCCCACCATACTTGAGCATCTTCCTCCAGCTTATAAGCAGCTAAACCAGCCCTGTACTGCTGATCAACTCTAAGCACGGTAAAAATTTTCTCAATATGAGCGATCCAGTCTTTGGCCACTGCAGGTGTAGCCGCCTTAGTGAATGCTCGTGGTTTTGCTTTTGAAATCGCGCTAGCCAAACATCTGCACCAGTTGGGTTTGGATTCGGGTTTGGATTTGGGTTTGGATTCGGATTCGGATTCGGGTTTGGATTTGGATTCGGATTCGGATTTGGGTTTGGATTTGGATTCGGATTTCGTACCGCATCAATCAAAGTCGGTAGTATAGCAGTAAGTGCTTGGGTCATAGCACCAACAAGGTTTGGATCAGGTCCATTCGACCCGCTAGAATTTCGTGAATTACGGCTGGGAGGCATCTAAAATGAAACATTTCACATCAATCAGAACAACGTGAATTAGAAAGTAGCCCTATAATATATAGAGAACCTAACCCAATGTCTACCCAATCCTCACATGTCTTAATTATTTAGTTTAAGTTTTCTACAGGAAGGAGCCAAGCTCTGATACCATAACTGTAACACCCCAACCCGGGTAGGGCTGACGTGTCACACAAACAGTAAATCAGAGGTTCATAACGATAAGTTTAAAGTACTAAGATACACACAAATCCTTACATAGGTCCACATAATTTAAATAAAGTCTTAAAATCAAAGTACTTATTAAATCTTATTAATCCAAATGTTCTCATCCTAACTTCTTGAGTTAACACTCTTCACTCGTTCCCCTGAGCCCCTTGAGTACCTGTTATAACAATAAGAGAAAACAACAAAAGAAAATACGGCTGAGCCAAAGAATGCTCAGTAACGGAATAAACAATAGCAATACAATGATCAATAATGATAACAATGAGATGATCAGGTTGAAAATCAAATGATAATGATCATCTAAAAGGAATACCCATATGAGCCAATAACAATAACAATTAACAATGTGTACATTAGCTGCAGTTCTAATGCACCAATATGTGAGATAGGAATGTGGGCACACACACCTAACCATCTCACCAATAAACAATAACAATGATATCCTAGGATCGATCCATACGCCTCCTTTAACAATAATCAATATGTGTCACAACTTAGCACATAATAATAATATAGAGACGCTGTGGTCTAATCGCTCTGCCACAGATAGAGCACGTCACTTGTGCCACAATGACGCCCTATGTCCCCATAGGTGGATGTGCTCGGGTATGGAGGTCAATGATACAATCAATCAAGCCAATATAACACAATAATTTACACTAGTGCTCATAACCCTTAATCAAGGCCACTAGCTATAATCAATCATTTAGGAAGCATGTGACAATGAGTACAAAGCAAATAAGGCTATCACATGCAAACAATATCAATTATACAATAAACACTTATAACAATACTCTTATGGATTTAATCACCAACAAGTCAAGTTAAGAATTCAAAATACCGATCAAGAACGAGAGGTATTCATGCTACGAGAGGGAAAGGTCGGAATCCGTACCTTATACACGAATGACAATATTCAGAAACAAAGTCTAGGCTCGGTTAACGCCGTGAGAACCTACGATAACGTAAAGCAAATCATACTTTGAAAAATTCCAGTTCTGCCTCTGTCTTTTCGCACTCGTTAAAAATACTAAACGACGTCTAAAAATTCTGAAAATCTCCAGTTTACTAGATTAGTGAGTTCTGAACAACTTTCATTTAGAAAAGTTTTTGATTTGGTTTACCGAAATATGCGAAAAACGTGGATCTTTACAGCTGCGCAGAACTGCTAGCTGTTACGAAAACGACTGTTTGGAGGTCCAAACGAATGAGTTTTTCGATGTTTTATATACCAACAGATTCGTCTTTCGACGAACTTCGTCATGGACATAAAGTTTAACTGATTTGGATCTGTTATGATAAAGTTATGGCTTCCGTAAGTTGGCTGTAAAATACGGAACTAAATCAACTATTTAAAAACTTATTTTTAAACAAAATGAACTATTTATAATGTTTGTTAATATTACAATATAAATTGTTAAGGTTTTTAACAAACTAATTTACAGGAGATTAATTGGGTACTTTCATATAATGAATTTTATGTTTAATCATATTTTTAACATTTATTTAAAAGGAATCCCAAAAAAATAGTTAACTAAATGCCCTTTTTATATAGTTTTATAAAGATTTAAGCTTAAAGAAAATTACAGAAATTAAGGTTGATGGTTTAAAAATAACAGAGTTTATAAAAAGATTTTTATAATTTTTGGTAATTTTTCTGAAATTTTTAAAAGGTCAGAAAGGCTTCAAAAAAAATAAGGCAGGGGCTCGGGTTCGAACCCGGGACCCCTTGCCTGTCCCTCTTAAGCTTTAACCAGCAGGCTAGGGCGCCTGCGCCTGATAACTCTTCGTTTTACTTCCTTTTAAACCAGTGTTACAAATGAATCCCCAACTCCATATGAGCCCTAAGTTCGAATCCCCCCAATTGACCCCCAATTCAGTTTCGATAACCCTCGAAACCATGGGGCTTTTGTTCCCCAATGAAAACCGAATGTGTGTGTGTGTTTAATTGTAATATAGTGTTGATTTGGTGGCTTACCTATTGATGAACAAGTCGCGGTCAAGGTTGATGATCGAATCATGCCCAAACAACCATCATAATCGAATTAAACTTGTGTGCAGCTTCGGTTCATGATAAGGAACAATAGCCCTTTGTTAATTTTGTTCAAAATCGATCGTAGATATGCTTTTGATTGAGTTGCAGGTTCGCGGCGAGAGGGAGATCGATCGGGATGTTTGTATGAGTTTTAATCGCAATTGAGAGTATAGGTAGATTAAGAATTCGTATATGATTGATTAGGTATCATTCCATTCAATTATTATGTCGGTTTAGTGCGATTTTAGAATTGTAAAGTGGCCGAAAGTTGAGACAATGATTCGGATCGATCGCACTAACCATTTTTAAATTGAAGTGGGTTCGTGTGCTTGGTTTTTGTTCACGAATCATTTGGGACCGGTTTCGTATCTTATAACCGAGTATTTGGTCGTTATAGGTTCGCCGGAGGCCGACCGGATTCCGGCCGGAAGACCTCGCCGGAAAATCGCGAGGAGGAGAGAGAAAGCTGAAAGTTTTTTAAAAAATTTTTCACTATTGGTCCCTGTGGTTTATTGTTGGTTTCATTTGTGGCTTAAACTTATTAATTTAAGTTTAGAAAATGGCACAATACCCCCTAAACTATTATTATTATATTCTTATTATTATTATTATTATTATTATTATTATTATTATTATTATCTATTACTTTTACGGGTATTATAGTTAGTCTGTCAGTAGTACGAATGAAAATTCCCAACACGATACGAAAATGACTTGAAAATAATCGAATCTGCTAAAACTAGTTTAATAAACAGGTTGTGTTCAGAGTAACATGAGTTGACCTATTTAATCTTTTTAATTAAATATGTCAATCTAAGTACGATCCATTTAATCTATATACAAATTGATTACAGCTTACGATCTCTTAACCTACTTACAACCCCTTCGACTCATTTAAATAAGTGAGTTACATTGATTAGATATGTCAATCAATGTAACTAAATATGTCAATCTATTTAATTGATCAATGTAACAAATTGATCAATGTAACTAAATGTCAATCAATGTAACAAATTGATCAATGTAACATGAGTTGACCTATTTAATCTTTTTAATTAAATATGTCAATCTAAGTACGATCCATTTAATCTATATACAAATTGATTACAGCTTACGATCTCTTAACCTACTTACAACCCCTTCGACTCATTTAAATAAGTGAGTTACATTGATTAGATATGTCAATCAATGTAACTAAATATGTCAATCTATTTAATTGATCAATGTAACAAATTGATCAATGTAACTAAATATGTCAATCAATGTAACAAATTGATCAATGTAACATGAGTTGACCTATTTAATCTTTTTAATTAAATATGTCAATCTAAGTACGATCCATTTAATCTATATACAAATTGATTACAGCTTACGATCTCTTAACCTACTTACAACCCCTTCGACTCATTTAAATAAGTGAGTTACATTGATTAGATATGTCAATCAATGTAACTAAATATGTCAATCTATTTAATTGATCAATGTAACAAATTGATCAATGTAACTAAATATGTCAATCAATGTAACAAATTGATCAATGTAACATGAGTTGACCTATTTAATCTTTTTAATTAAATATGTCAATCTAAGTACGATCCATTTAATCTATATACAAATTGATTACAGCTTACGATCTCTTAACCTACTTACAACCCCTTCGACTCATTTAAATAAGTGAGTTACATTGATTAGATATGTCAATCAATGTAACTAAATATGTCAATCTATTTAATTGATCAATGTAACAAATTGATCAATGTAACTAAATGTCAATCAATGTAACAAATTGATCAATGTAACATGAGTTGACCTATTTAATCTTTTTAATTAAATATGTCAATCTAAGTACGATCCATTTAATCTATATACAAATTGATTACAGCTTACGATCTCTTAACCTACTTACAACCCCTTCGACTCATTTAAATAAGTGAGTTACATTGATTAGATATGTCAATCAATGTAACTAAATATGTCAATCTATTTAATTGATCAATGTAACAAATTGATCAATGTAACTAAATGTCAATCAATGTAACAAATTGATCAATGTAACTAAATGTCAATCAATGTAACAAATTGATCAATGTAACATGAGTTGACCTATTTAATCTTTTTAATTAAATATGTCAATCTAAGTACGATCCATTTAATCTATATACAAATTGATTACAGCTTACGATCTCTTAACCTACTTACAACCCCTTCGACTCATTTAAATAAGTGAGTTACATTGATTAGATATGTCAATCAATGTAACTAAATATGTCAATCTATTTAATTGATCAATGTAACAAATTGATCAATGTAACTAAATATGTCAATCAATGTAACAAATTGATCAATGTAACATGAGTTGACCTATTTAATCTTTTTAATTAAATATGTCAATCTAAGTACGATCCATTTAATCTATATACAAATTGATTACAGCTTACGATCTCTTAACCTACTTACAACCCCTTCGACTCATTTAAATAAGTGAGTTACATTGATTAGATATGTTTAATTTTATGTTGATGACTTGATACAAATAAATATATAATCAACCTACCCGTCCAAAACCGTCAACCCAAAACAAATCACTACCACTAGTCACTAGTCCCAGGATGTTTCAACCTATTTCTGGGCCTCAAACCATATTTCATTTTGGTGCCTTTTCAAAAATTCATAAGAATGTATAGTAATACATTTTTCATAAACGATATTTTCAAGTTAATAATTTGTGTTGTTAATAAATAAGAATATAGATTTACAACCCTATAGAACAGATCCTGTAAAAATAAGATCATACCTATAGTTTGTCGTCTCGCTATATAATGTTGAACATGAGGAAAACGTGAATTCCAAAAGGATCAGAGGCTCATAAATATGTAATAAATCCTCTAATCACATCTCTCTGTGATTTCTTTTGTTGTATTGGCAGCATCCAACATAGTTTTTGATGAATATTGGACTCAAAACACCCACTTACTTATGCAGGGACACTGATATTTTAAACATATTGTACATACTCTCAAGATTTACTATACTATACATCATGAAACCACCAGTTTCAGAAACTACAGAAAGAGCCTGCCTCGGTGCACCCGCGCTGACCCGTGAAACCTGCTTCTAGTGAAGCTTTGATAGCAGATATAAACAACACGACGATAGTAACACAGAGCCTGAGAAACATAGTAGATCCATCGGGGTTAGAATGGCCGCCTTCTTACTCTTTTCAAGTAACCCGATCAGCAGAAGCATCACTATCACATGCCCGAGCTTTGTTTTCAGCTCGTTAACCGACTTTATTTCCAACCATTTTGGTCTTTCCTGAAACATTATCAGCAAGTACAAAACCGTTCAACATAAGACATACAGAAAGATCTAAACAAAATGATTTGCATTTTTTATCAGCTTTCTAATCTCTTATTTGATCATTTTAGCGACTGTTTCATTAAACGATCGGTACTTATCAAACAATCAAACATCTGGTTATCTGATTACTACAACTTCAAACACTAGAAACACCATCTTCTACGGTGCTTATCCATCACATAATCATATATGAAACGTACATCCAATGATCCAAAACACACTACGTAATACAAACCTTTAGAACAAATAAGCCAAAGAAATTCGATCTGCGCACAGTGGCACCATCTGATCTTGAATTCACACTACCAAGATTGCTGATGAAAAGCTCATACAGGCCCATGCCAAAAACCAACATAACCGTCCCCAATAGATACACATCTGGTTAACAAAAAGCCACACATATATCACCCACACATATAGACACACACAAGCATATTGTGTGAATAGATTAATTGGATCTTTAAGAAGATAAACAGTATGTTACCAGTGGCTTCCACAAGCTGGAAGATCCCTCTCCCATGGTTCGCAAAGTATTCTTGAAATGATGCCACAACATATGCACAACCCTATATACCATAAAACACAACAATAAGTCGTTAAAATGCTCCATGAACCGTCAAAATGTGTCTTTTAAGTAAACGAAACACATCCAACCTCTGTCCGATTCAGAGGTAGCATTTGGAATCATTAAGAGGCTACCAAACTAGCCGTAAGTAAACAAGATCCATAATATTCATGTTACTACCAAAATGCTTAACAGTAATACCTTTACAAAACACAGAATTGATCCAATCAAAGACCCCATAACTGCTAAAAGAGCCAAGAATCGGCAATTATAGATCACCTACACAAACACACAAAATCTTCAACACTTCCACACAACAATCGAATCAAATCGAACCATAATCGAATCAAAACACAACCTTTTCAACGGTCTCCTCCCACCGGTCCGACTTCCCGGAAGAGGGCGAATTACGAATCTTGCCGGAAGAACCAACGTCGGCGACACTCGCCGGCGTAGCCGCCAAATGGGTGTCGTGTGTGGAGCTGGCGGCCGTACACGTCGCCGGAAACCTAACCTCCGGCGGCCGGCAACGGCCGCAGACCCAACTGACGTTTGAAACTGATTTTGGTGGGGTGAAGAAGATGGGTCTTGAGGGATTGGTGGTGAGGAATCTGAGAGGCTTCATGGTCAATTGATGATTGATGATAACAGTTGTTTACAAGCAGTTTTGAAAGTAATCATGTGAATTGTGAAGTGATGATTAGAAATTGTTTGAGTGGAATACGTAAGTGTCAATTTGACAATTTGGGTTGGTGATGATGATTCAGAGTCTGGAGAATGGTTCAACGGCTCACGAGCCACCACATTTGGATTCAGTGTATCTGGTTGAAAATATCTATAACCACTGTAGATGTCAATTTTGGTTGAAATAATGGTAAGATTAACGCACAAGAAAGGATACAAGTGTCTGGTATGAAATTTGCCAGAATAAACTTACTGGTCTAAAAAGTAAAATTGAATATTTGGTTATTTTAATTTCATATTATCCACTTTTCAAATACTAAATTTCTGGTTGATCTGGTTGCTTCCTAGCCGACATAATCTTTGTATGGTCTCATACGAGATTGAATTGGAAGGTAACATGTGTTTCGGCTTAACCAGAGCCGACTAGTGGGCTACTCAGCAAGCCCCTAGCCTATTACGGTAAGTCCGTAGCCGACCTTTTACAACCTAGCTTTGGTATAGACCGGTACATCATGTTGGCTTTATAATTTGCGAGTTTTGAAAGGTAAGCCGGCAATCCAAAAAAGCCAGAGGGCCAATGTTGATAAGTTGGTTAACATAATATTATCTAGCTTTGTTCAATCTATTAGGAGTAGATAATTATGATTTATTATTCTATTGTGTAGATAGAGATTGAATCATGTTATGAGCCATAGATAGATAGAGATTTGCTAGCCTATATAAACTCATGTTGTGGTATGACAAACAAACAAACAAACATATCCAGTATGTTCCACTGAGAGTAGAGTCTGGGAGGGGTAGATGGTGGCCAGTCTTTTCTCTATCTTGGAAGACAGAGATACCGCTTTTAAAGAGACCCCCGGCTCGACAACGATAACAGCCCAATTTATATTACATATATCGCCTAAGCATACATCACAATAGAGTCTTGTATATGCATATGCATGTCCATAAACCAACTAACCATATTATACTGCATACTTCATATACATTGCATAAGCAGTAGCATACTCATAACAATCAGAATAATAATGCATACCTCACATAAGCAATTAAGCATACGTCACAAAAGCAAACACACCATCATTAAAACAAGTTTGAGACAGATAAATTTTACAATAATACTAGGCAAGGAATAAAGCAGATAAATTTTACTATGATATTAACACTACTAATAGGGCAGTTATCACTAATACTTCACCTACATTGGACAAATGACATTGCCCTACACATAACGTGCGAACTATTGCATCAAGGCCCACTAGTAGTCGCTGACTTTAATTCTACGCCTCCACTCAGTCCTATCCTTGAC
The DNA here is from genome assembly GCA_024085815.1 of Flaveria linearis. Lineage (NCBI taxonomy): Eukaryota > Viridiplantae > Streptophyta > Magnoliopsida > Asterales > Asteraceae > Flaveria > Flaveria linearis. Next base: position 63,466,985 of record CM044012.1, read on the forward strand.
CATGTGCTCGAAGAGGTACAACTCTACCATATCCCGGCTAATTATCTCATTCCAGGTCAATTTAGGTCTTGCTCTACTTCTCTTACCATCTAAGATGATGCGCTCTACTGCTCTAACTGACGCTGACATCTGTCTCCTCTTCACTTGTCCAAACCATCTCAACATTCCCTCTCGTATTTTGTCCGTGATACAAGCCACCTGTAGCCTCTGCCGAAAGACGTCGTTCCTTATTCGATCCATCCTCGTGTGTCTATGCATCCACCTTAGCATTCGCATTTCTGCCACCTCTATTTGTCTCTCGTGTGATTTATTCATGGCCCAGCAGTCTGTTCCGTATAACATAGCCGGACGAACTGTCACTCTATATAGTTTCCCCTTTAGTCGTGTTGGGAACCTCTTATCATACAATATCCCTGATGCTGCTTTCCACTTGCATCATCTTGCCTGAACATGATGGGCTATATCACTGTGTATCTCTCCGTTTTTCTGGACGTAGAAGCCTAGATATTTGAACCCAGACGTTCCTGAACGTAGGAGCCTAGATATTTGAACCTGGACGTAGGAGTCTAGATATTTGAATCTAGATGTTGGGGTATGATTGTAATTAAGTTTTTGAGTGATATTTTCTTGAATAAAATTTAAGTGGAGAGTTATTCCCATTTGTTATTGTGTTTCTTGTTATCCATTCATAATTTTGCACATTAGTATTTATTGAAAATAAATAATCTAAACTTAAAGTAAAATGTTTATTTTGACAAAATGGGTCAATCAAATGTTTGTTTTGGTAATTTTTCTTATGTTTAATCCTATTTTAAATTTATATTTTTGCTTAATGTAAGCCTTGAATCCTATATCATCTCAGAAGAAATTTATTTCTTTACGGATCTTAATATCACAAGATCACAAGTTCTTTGATAAAAAAGTATGTACTATATTTAAAAGGAAAACAATTAACTTAATATGGAAACAATCTTACATATGTCAATTACTTAATTTATTTAACTTTATAAAAAAAACCCGGCCCAAATATTTAAAACCGTTTAAAGGAATCAAAACTAATCGGATTGAACCAACACCAACATCGTACAATCTTGTTACCGATGTTATGATAATAAAAGAAAAGTTGATTCTGCATTCAAATTCGATTTTTTTTAATTTTATTTTTACTTATAGCTTAATGGGAGGACGCCGTTTAGACGAAACATTAGGCAGTAATATGAGGAAAAAACAAAGCAAAAGCAACATGAATTAGTTAAAATTACGAATGAAACAATCATGATCAAGTAAAGAATACAATACTTTTCCCAATGCACATGTTTACACCAAATAGTTAACACAAGATGTTTGTAAGTCGTACACCATCTTTTACTTTCACAACACGTGACTGACATCATTGTACATCTTTCAACATGAAACTAGGAGACATCATATTCCAAACTTCTTCAAAAGTATATCCATATATATACACACACGTACAAACATGTTACACGATAACTTACATAACATACAACATAAGCCTGTTGATCATGTCATCAGACCACCCTTCTGCTCCCGATGACCGATCCATCGACATCGGTGGCAGAACCTACCAGCTCTACTGGTGCTACCAATGCCACCGAACCGTGAGGATCGCATCCAACAGCCAACGGATCATGTGTCCTCGTTGTTTCGGCCAGTTTGTCTATGAAATAGACATAGCCAGGCCTAGGCTAGTGGTTGAATTTACAGAATTCGACCCCTCGCCTGAGGCCCGCTTACTGGAAGCACTATCCCTCATGTTGGACCCTTATGTCCCACAAAGTAATCCAAACCGTGAAAGGTCCACGGACGTCGGAATCCGACCACCGTGGAGGCGTAGGGCGGGTAGGAGCACCTCGAACCCTCGGTTCGATGACATGGACGGTTGGGGCCCGGATACGGGTATTCTAGCCCATCCTCGTCCGAGACCACGTTCGTGGGTTATTATCGCACCAAATAACCTCCCTAGGGTCGGAACTCATTCGAACCATGATGATAATGAACCTGAGGTTCCAAGAGGGGTTGATCCTCGAAACTACTACGCCGGATCAGAATTAAATGAATTGATTCAAGAGTTAACCCAAAACGACCGGCCGGGTCCTCTACCAGCGCCCGATTCTGTTATCAACGCGTTACCAGACGTTAAAATCACACAAACACATATGCTAAACGACTCGCAATCTTGTGCGGTTTGTATGGAGGAGTTTAAGGTTGGAGGAGAAGCAAAGGAGTTGCCTTGTAACCATATATTTCATTCCAATTGTATTGTGCCATGGTTAAGACTTCATAACTCGTGTCCTGTTTGTAGGAATGAGCTGGTGGTGCCGTCGGTGGTCTCCACCGACGGCACCAGTGATTCGTCTGATGGTGGTGGGAGTGATAGTAGAGGGAGGCGACGACGGTGTTGGAGGTGGAGTCGACGGTTAGGAGGCATTTGGCCTTTGCGACCGAGGTATCGACCGCTTAGTTCTAACCATGGGGATGCTAGTGTTACGAGTCGTGAAGAGTCGAGGGTGAACTCGTGTAGCATTCTTTAGTTGGTAATGATATTGTTGATTGTCGAAATTTGTTCTTGTGAATGAACAAAATTACAATAATATAAGAGACTTGGCTTATCATAACTTTATTCATCAAATTGATAAATTTATTTTTCGTTTTTCTCTATTAATTCCTAAACCTTTATCACAACTTCAAGGCCCAATTCAGCCAATTTCCGAAGCCCACGTATGCATCATGTGAGCCCAGTAAATCTCAATTGAGGTCCAGCTATTCTTTTCATTGGTTTTGTTTTCTGATCCACAACAAATCCATTTGACGAGCTTAAGCCCAATTAATTCATGCCTCAGCCCTCAAGTTTTGTAGATTTTAAGTTTGTATGTAGTCACTTGTACGAGTTCGAGTAGCCATCATCTAAAAAGACAAATCCACATCGTTGACATCAATTCTTTTCCATAATATCCTGATGGTGTCATTCCAATTTTAGCAAAATAATATTATAGATTATTAATCTCGTATCTATAAGACTAATAATTAATAATAATATACGATGGTCGGTTGATGACTCATTCGTTTTAAAGTTCATTCGTTGATCTTCAGTTTTATTAAAACACATCTTTCACTCATAGTGTTTTGAATCCTTCAAACTCTATACATATCTAACGTTGAAAACATATAATTAGATATATTTGACTCTGTAAATCACCAGACCAACAAACATTACACTATATATTTGAAATGACATTACATTTGACAAACTACAAGCACAAAGTAAAAGAATTAAAAGCAAATTGACGAAACTGACCAAACCATTTTACTATAAAGGGAAAATTCCTAAAATTTTCATTTAATCCTTATTTTCTCTCAAGATGTCCTCTCCAAAAGTTATTGCTCAAAAATATCCTTATTAGACAATACGTCAGAGCATATATAGGTAGAAGCGGATGCCTGTATAGTAGGATCCAATAAAAATTAAATACATGTTCAAAGCAGTCACTCATGTTCAAAGCAGGCACTCATCCTTACACAAATGTGGTTATTTTTTACTGGTTCTACCACACAGGTGTCTGTGTCTATCTGTAAAGATGCCAACGCCTTGTTCGAAAGGAATGTTTTGAGAAATAATTTTCAAAAGGGACATTTTGATCAACATATGAGGAAAACAAAACATTTTATGAATTTTCACAGAATAAAGACACTTTCATTGATAAAAACATCGTTAATGATAAGCTGTTAGATACACTTCTCTATCTTTTCTTTTTAAAACTTGTGGATTAACAAAATATGCTAAACTTTTTCTTCATTCCAACGAAACAGATCAAAAAGACTGTTTCTTGTGACAATTCGAAAACTTTTTGAAATATCATTTGCTTTTGACTTTTCCCGCTGACGAATAAAAAACCAACTTTCAAGCAAAACTCGACACACGTGACACGTGTAGTGTTAGTTTCTGCCACTTCAGTCTGTCGCTAATAACGTGTCACAAATCCCTCAACCCTTGACGCCACGTCAGCACACGTTTCACCTCTGCATCTTCACGTCCTACAAAGCCCCAATCCCTCTGCTGTTCCTCTGTCATCCTCGAGCCCCCACGTACAAGGTACGCTCTTCTATAACAAAGACATATTTTCTTTCTTTACTTTTCTGTGCATGTCAAGTGTTCGATGATTTGTCTAGCTGAAAGCTACTGCTTCCTTTGTACTTTGTTTGTTGTATGTGCTAAAACTAAAAGGGTCTTTAATTTTGTTCTTTTCCTTGATGTGTGTGTGTGTGATGAAATTATTACTGTCACAAGTACTTCAGGGTGAGATCCTTGTGGGGCCTGTGGGCTGCTGCTACAGTGTTGGAGATCTGATCTTAGAAGATGTCAGTTGGAGTTGTTGTATTTGTCTTTTTTCATTGCAAAGAACTGCTTAGTTAGAAACTATAGTAACTTGGTGTTGTAGTCCAGTGATAAAGATTATAATTATTTGTGGTAAATAAAGATTTAGAGCAGTTTAGGAGGTGTGTAAGTTTACGGTTTATTAAAGTTAGAAACTTTCGTTTAGTTTATTGTCTTAAAAGATCAAATTTTGGGATTCTTGGTTAACTCACACGCACTTTAAATCTACCTCGAATCGACGTTAATGTTCACCATTAGGACTAGAACAATAATCAATACACTCCTTGGTATGATTAGGGTACAAGACTTTTTAATTTTAGAGAGAAAAGAACAGTAATTTCTTTCTGTAAGAGCTTGAAATATTATGAATGGTTTCAAGTGTAATGTGTGATAGTACTTGGTGTTATTTTGTCCTGTGAGATTCGTGGCATGATTTGGGCATGAGGTGCAATTAATATGTGAGAACATCTTCTGATGCTTGTGTAATGTAGAATAGTACTTATTAAATGAAGATGAAAGATGCATTGGTTTGTCTATTGTTTTCTGATTAGATGTTGAAATGATTGCATTAATTTTAGTGCTCAATTTCTTATGCATGTATGTTTTCTTGTCTTGTATGGCTGCAGATTCTCCAACTTAGTTTTTAGTAAACTTCTGACTTAAAAGCAGATGGTAAACATGTAAATAGCTTGATTGCATTTATTAATACTTAAGTGGATACAATGTTCTTCATGCTAATAAAGCCCTTCAAACTTTTTAACTATCTTGTATGGCTGGAGTGAGAGGAACTTTTGTAGTTATGAACAGTTGGATTGACATTCTGAGTGCCTTTATCTACTTCAATGTGAGCATCTTTTGGAGATTTGTGTTTTGGACTATGTCCTTAATAACTCTACCTATACGTGCTCTAGCTGCATTATGCAGGGAAAAACAGGTAATTAGTGTCTTTAATAACACTTAAGTTGAGCAGTGATGTTATGTGAAACTAATAATAGTAAAAGAAGAGCACTTTGTGCAGGTGCAAGCACAACTCAGTGAGTTACAACATAGTGTGGATTCTCTTGTATGGGACAGAAAAGAGCTTCAAGAAAACATACGAATCGCCATCAAAGAGCATGAAGTGATGGAAATGATGCTAGATGAACTTGAAGAAGAACACAATGAAGCAATCCATAAGGTTAAACTATTGGAGACCGCGGTACAACTTTATTGTTTTCAACTTATGGTTATAATTTTTAACCGTAAATCCTAGGTTTTCTATAATAAATTCACGACTTGTGTCATGCATTGAAATACACATTATATGTTTGGTATATGATGAATGATTGAATGGCATATTGATCTACATTCTTGACAGTTGCATGATCTCAAGGATGAAAACCGCCGGTTGAAGGAAGTTCACGGCAAATCACAATGGGATACTGATACTCAAGTCGGTGCAAGCTATGACAATGATAACCAGAAGCACAAAACCAACACTAAAGATGTGATCTCACCATGGAAGTCCCATCATCACAAGGATGGTAAAACCTTCACAACAATGCACAAACATGCTAACTATGATACACATGAAATTGTAAAAGATGACAGTGGATCCCTTGCACATCAAATCATCGATAGAAGTGTGTATTCAGACGATATTCATGGAAGACATAAGGAAGTTGCATTGTCACAAAGCCTTTGTAGCGTGATGTTATCAGTACTAGTTGGAATGGTGGTATGGGAAGCACAAGAGCCTTGCATGCCGCTAGTGATGGCTCTTTTTATGGTGGTTGGCATGTCACTAAAGAGTGTGGTTCGGTTTTTCGCGACTGTGAAGAACAAACCGGCTTCTGATGCAGTTGCTCTTTTGTGTCTAAACTGGTTCATACTTGGGACTCTTACATATCCTACACTTCCCCGGGTTGCTCATTTATCAGTGTCTTTCTTCTCCGAGTCGTTGGGAACGAGTTAAGATGTTCTTTTTACACACTCTTAGTTTTGTAGAAGTGTTCTATAATTATGAAAGAGAGACATATATAGTTGTCTTATGTTGTATATATGCAACATTTGTGCTTTTTGTTATGTATGTCGTTTGGTGGTGTTTTTGTATCTGCCTCATGTTACATATATGTATGAAGATGATGATTTACGAGCCTTGAGATCATCTAGAGTATATTGTATTTGTAACTGTGATGGACCTGTTACAAGTACATATATAGTTTGACCTTTGGTTTATCCAGTTGTGTTTTTTTGTGGTGTGGTTTAATGGTGGTGTTTATTTGTGTTAATAGTAAAATGGTTGAAAGACTACTAGAAGTGCAACAGATCGGGTGAATGTAAAGGTATTTTTTGCATAGGTTTTTTTTTTTACTTACTTTATACTCTGTTGCTGTTGCTGTTTAGATTTATTCTATTTTTAATATCGTTACCTAACACCTATACTATATAAGATTTGAACTTGTAACTTTTAGTTGGAGAGTAATCTATTTTATCAACAAGATGTTATAAGAAATTTTTGTGAGTCTAAATAAAGAAAATGAAGAAGGATGTGAGTAAAGATAAAGTAGGACGATTACTAGGTAGAATTTCTTTATAACTAGAGCTCGTTTGTTGACGGGTTAATTCTTGGATATGTTTTCATTTTGTATGTATATGTTTAATAATTTTCAAACAATTTTTGTTGTTATATACAAATAAATCAATAGCTTTTATTAAATTGTCGTTAGATATATAGCTTTTATCGAATTTTACGTATTTTTTTTTCCTTGAAATTGCAATCAAGTTATGTATTTGTAAGACAGTGACATCAAATTTATTGTACTTGAGTTACGTATACTTAACACTATATTCTACTATGTTATGTTCTTATCTTTTTATATTAATTAGTAGCAGAGGAATGTATTAAAAGAAATAAGTGAAGTGAGAGAAGTGAGGAAGGATAAAGAGTAAATTACTATTTTGATCCCTAGAGTTAGGGTCATTTAACCCTATTAGTTTAAAAAGTAATCTTTTGATATATTAAATCTTAGGTTCGCATGTTGTAACAATTTTGATTTCTAATAGTAACTTTGTTACTAAGTCTAAGGACATTTTCATCCATTCACATCTCAAGGTTATATATGTAAATTACAAAATGACTACTTATGTAATCACTCAAATTTACAAAAGCAACCCTCATCATATTCTTTTTTTATTATTTATGATATTTTTATTTGTACATTTTAAAATGTTTTGAATATCATTTTTGTAAAATTTTATTTGTACTTTGGTTTTTTTTGTTATATGAGTATTCTTTTTTATTTAATGATTATTATTTAATTAATCACCATGTAAATATAAAAATAAATTCGTCCTTTATAAGCTTTTGTTTTTTATAAACGATATTAAAATAATTTGCTTTTCGAAGAAAAGTTTAAATCTTTCACTTCAATACAAATTAGAAATGTTTACTTTTATTTTGGGTTTCTTTTGTTATTCTTATGTTTATTCTAATAAAACACGTTATAAATACAAAAATAATTATGTCTTAGTTGAAGCTTTTGAATTTTATAAACGACTTCCCAAAATCATTCGTTTTTCAAACTTTTATGTCGTTGGTCCTTTTTAAAATTTACCGTTTCATTAAACAAAAGTTAGAAATATTCTTTTTGTGATTTCGTTCTTATTATTATTATTATTATTTTGATGATTATTATTTAATAAAACGTATTATAATATAAAAAAATATGTCTTATTTAAAGATTTTTTTTAAAAACGTGTTTTCCAAACTCATTCGTGTTTCAATCTTTTTTCATATTGTTCATCATTTTTAAATATATCATTCTATTGTACATTACAAGATAGAAATTATAACTTGATAAAAAAAGTTAAGAATTTAAACAACTTAGAAACATAGTCGTTACAAAAATAACCATTAGAAATATAGTCGTTTCAAATATATATGATATTGTATAATTACTTACTTATAGTCGCCAACAAAAAAATATTCAAAAACTGAATGATTTTAGAAATACGTGGTAATTATAAAACGAACAATTTTAAGCAAATGAATATTTTAAAAAAGCAATTTGAAAGATACGTTTATAAAAAACAAAATCTTTAAGAAAAGAAGTTAAGAAATGAACGGTTCTAAAGAAGAACGAAGTTAAAAATGATTGTATAATTCAATGAAAGGTTTTAAAAGGATCAAAGTTTTAAAAATATTATGACTTATATTGTAAAATGAAATGTTTCTAACGAATGATTTTGAAAATAAGTTTATAAAGAAAGCGATAGAAAATCAAAATAATAATAAATTTCTAAGTTGTATTATATAATGAAACAAAATACAATAAAATGATTGAAAGATTTTTATTTTTATTTTTATTTCTTTTTGAAAACTAATGATTCTAGAGAAGACGTATATGACAAAACAAAAGATTTAAAAAGTTATATCTTTTTCATAAAAAACACATTTTTAATTGTTTTTTAATATATAATTAAAAACTTATTTAACTTGGAATTAGTTTTTGTTAATTTAAATAATTGCATAAATAGCCCTTCAATGTTAAAAAAAACTTTTTAACTTTTAAAACAACCCCTAGAGTAAGAAAGACCAAAATACACTTGCACTTAACTGATAAAACTAATAGAGTTATTGATTAGAGGGCAAAACTATTATAAGATACAACATCAGGTCTGATATGTCAAAAACTTTCTTTTTGGGCTAATATGGTTAAATAGTCCTAACCCTAAGGGCCAAAATAGTAATTTACTCAAGAGTAAATTTCGTTTTTGGTCCCTGAGGTTTGGTCTATTTAACTATTTCAGTCCAAAAAGGAATCTTTTGACATATCAAATCCCGAGGTTTGCATTTTATAACGGTTTTGGTGCTTAAGAGTAACTCTTTTAGATTTTTCTGTCAAGTATAAGGGTATTTCAGTCATTTTACTTCTGAAGGACTATTTATGTTAATTAGTATATATAAGGGTTGTTTGTGTCAAAATGGAATACCAATTTTATATTCTTCAAAATTCACTGACCACCACAACCTCCCCCAAGCACCACCCTTCCCTTACAGCAATGGCGGTCGGCACTGGTGGCTGGAGCGCCGGAGCCTCCAAATCAAGCTCATCATACGAACAAAATGTACCATAAAGTGATAATCGTTTCGAGTTTGTTACCGGTAGCTGGAGCGCCGGAGTCTCTAAATCAAGCACCACCCTTCCCTTACAGAAATGGCGGTCGACACCGGTGGCTGGAGCGCTAGAGCCTCCAAATCAAGCTCATCATACGAACAAAGTTGGATAATCGCTCCGATTCCGGTCACATGGAACTGTGTGATATGTGGGTACATAAAAAATGGGTTGGTTGTTGATGCACGCCAAGTGTTCGATAAAATGCCTGAGAGAAATGTTGTGTCTTGGACCGCGATGTTAAAAGGGTATGCAAAGTGTGCGAGATTGGATGAATCAAAAACTTTGTTTGATGCTATGACTGACAAGAATATGGTTTGTTGGAACACTATGTTGTCGGGGGATGTTACGAACGGATGCATTTGAACTGGTTAAACGGTCGCCTGTTGAGCTTCCATCATATACATGGGAAACATTGTTAAGTTGTTGCAGGGTCCATGAAAAGTTTGAATTAGGCGAACTGGTGATGCAAAAGCTTGTTGGTACTCAACGTTTAAATGTTGGGATTTGTTAACGGAATCGGACGAAGCAAAAGTATCCTAAAATGATAATCGTTTTGAGTTTGTTACCGGTGCAGAGATTAGGAGGAAGTTCCCTAAAGTGATAATCGCTCCGGTGCTCCAGCCACCAGTGTCGACTGCCATTGCTGTTAAAGAAGGGTGGTGCTTGGTGGAGGTTGTGATGGTCTGTGAATTTTGAAGAAGATGAAATTGGTATTCCATCATTTTTTTTTCTTTTATTATTATTTGAGAAAATAACACAAACAACTCTTGTACATACTAATTTACATAAATAGTCCTCTAGATGTAAAATGACTGAAATATCTTTATATTTAACAGAAAAATCTGACAGAGTTACTGTTCAGGATCAAAACCATCATAAAATGCAAACCTCGGGACTTGATATATCAAAAGATTCCTTTTTGGACTGAAATGGTTAAATAGACTAAACCTCAGGGACCAAAAATGAAATTTACTCTTTACTCAAAGATAAAAGTAGAACTATAAATATTTTAGAGTAAATTACCATTTGCATCCCTGATGTTTTTTATTTTAACCATTTGCATCCCTATGGTTTTAAAATTACCATCTGCCGCCTAACGTTTCATGTTATATTCATTTGAGTCTACGAGTTTTCATTTTTATCTCCATTTGAGTCCAGATGACTAACACCGTTAGTTTTTTTGTTAAAATTATTATTGAAAAGACTAAACTACCCTTAGTATTATGTTAAAAATAAAAAAATCTTGTGCTTCCCATCATCACCATCTTCTTCTTCTTCAAATCACCACCAGTATAACCACTTACCACCCGCATCTCCACATCACAACCGCCTGGTTGCCATCACAACAGCCCTATCACCACCGCCACAACCACCCGGTTGCCACTACAACCACCTGGTCGTCGCCACAACCACCCGGTCGCCACCACAGCACAGCTTCCCACTGGGCGGAGGCTGGTGGCGAAGAAGCAACGACGTGGTGGCGAAGGACGGGTTTTACACACTGTATCTTCTTTTTGCTTTTCCCCCACACCCCTTCACCTACAAATCACTCATTTCCCCCACATCAATCGTTTCCCTAATTCCCCAATTTCATCACTCATAACCTTGGGACTCCCTTTTCGTCCACACATATCTCTAACCCCAATCACAATCGTTTTTCATCCTACAATTCAAATTTTCAAATCAATTGTCCAATTTAGGGTTCATCCGATAGGTGCAATATGAGTTTTCAAGACATCAAATCGGGTCGGCCGCCGAATGCTCGACGAGGTGGATACACGGGCATGAAGTAGCAGCACCTGACCCAAGCAATTGCTTCTAAAATCTTCCAGATCAATACAACTATATCCACATTTTAGAGCTTAATGGGATCTGCACGAAATTGGATCATTTTGCACGATCATTTTGCCTTTGTTCTTCAGGGCTTAATGGGATCTGCATGAAATTGGAGATCCTTTTCTTGCAATTTGGCTTCTTCCCTATCCACCTTCAGGTAAAGTACCCTAATTTTTATTTGGGTATAAAACTCGATGAGGGTGGAGGCGACATGAAGCCCCGTCGGAGCTGCGAGGAGGGTGGAGGCGACATGAAGCGGCGTCTTTTGGTCGTGGTTCCGCCAGCCGGCTTTTGCAATTTAATAATTTGGGTGATGGGTGGCGGTGGTGTTTATGGTGGTGGGTATGAAGAGGTGAGAGTGAGAGTGTGTGTATGTGTTTGGGGTCCGATAAGATGGGTGGCCCAACAAAGGAATTTACTCAAGTTTTTTTTATTAAGGGCAATTTTGTCATTTCACACAAAGTTAACTGAACAATTTAACGGAGTTAGTCATTTGAATTCAAACGGGAACAAAATTAAAACGTTAGGGAGCGAATCAAGACTTTGAAACTATAGGGATGCAAATGGTTAAAATGGGAAAACGTCAGGGATGCAAACGGTAATTTACTCAATATTTTAATTATGTGTGATTGTTATAATGTTAATTAGTGAATTTATTCATATATTGCCCTTAATGACTTATTAAACATTCAAAGTCTTTTATTTAAATCTCAAAAATATGGTTAATTAATCTCAACCACGGATTAAAAATATCAAATGTTAAAAAATGATTTTTTATTTGCAAGTATAATGTGGTTTCAAATGGAACCCTCCAGGTATATATGTAATAGGGGCCTACTAAAGAGACGCCCTCCAGGATATCTGGACGCCCTCTTTACGGCCCGTAAGGCCCTTCACGGGCCGTATGGTCTGTCGCAAGTCAAATCGGTCATTCAGAAACGAAATTCAAAAACGTAACGGCCCGTGAATATGATCATGGTCGTGTTTATTTACGGCCCGTGAATTTCTTCACGGCCCGTATGGAATTCGTCTTACGGGCCGTGAACTTACTTACGGGTCCTAGTTTCACTTTTAATAATTTGACGAGATATATTATTCCTCGTTTTTCGTGTAATTTTGTATTTATTACGTTATTTGATATGACGTAATATTCCTCGATAGTCGTGTAAATTTGTATTTATTACATTATTTGATATGACGTAATATTCCTCGATATTCGTGTTAATTATGTGACGAGATGCAATATTCCATTTCAACTACTATATAAACGTTAGTTTATAAATTCATTTCATAATTCAACGATATAAATTCATTTCATTTCAAATACTACATAAACGCAATATTCCATTTCAAGTACTATATAAACGTTAATATCTAACGTTACGATGTCTTTCTGGGATAGCAACTATTTATTCGGTTCGGAATCTAACTATTACCCTCAGGAGGGTTACGGTTATTACGAAGAGTCTGCTTCAAACTATCCAGGACAGTTCGCGTCCAATTACGGTGGGAATGACGGCGGCGATGACGGGGGTGATAACGGTGGCGATAGCAGCGGGGATAATGACGGTTCTGGTTCCGGTAAAAAGGGTTTATACGACACGAATCAGGTTATAAGATATATCATATTTAATTTTACTTTCATTTTACTATCATTTAGTAATAACTAACTAAAATATTAAATTGATTAGGTTTTCTCATCTCGTGAAGAATTAGTTGATTGGGCAACTAAAGTGGGGCGAGATAATGGGTTCGTTATTGTCACCAAACGTTCAAAAAGAAATTCGAATGGTTTGGTGGTTAAAATTTGGTTGAAATGCGATCGGGGTGGTGTATATAAGGGAGCATCCACTCTAAGAAAAAGTGGCATGAAAAAAACAAACTGTCAATTTGAATTGCAGGGTAAGTACCAGATGCAGAGAGATGGGTGGATTATAGTTGTTGTGGATGATACTCATAACCATGAACCTGCTGAACACCTGGAAGGACATGCATACGCAATGAGGCTCACCGAAAATGAGCTTTCTACTGTAAGGAATCTGACCGAGCAAAATATTGACCCTCGAAACATTCTAGGCACGTTGAGGGAACAAAATCCCAATAACATGTCTGGGTTACGAACCGTATATAATGCTCGGGCAAAAATAAAAAAGTCCACCAGAATTGGTGAAACCCCAATGCAGGTTTTTTTTCTATACTACAACAACATCAATATATTTACACCCCTCACATTGAGGAACCGACAAATACCGTCGACGGGGTTTTTTTATACATCCCACATCTCACACATTATGGCGTGCTTACCCACACGTGCTGATGATTGACACAACATACAAAACTAACTTGTATAAAATGCCTTTTGTTCAAATGGTTGGTGTGACATCCACCCTGAAATCTTTTTCTGTTGCTCACGCATTCATTGATTATGAGCGTGAAGCCAACTTCAGATGGGTGTTAGAGCAACTAAAAGCAACGCTGGAAGATAAGTGTATGAAGCCCCGTGTTATACTAACCGACCGAGACCTCGCTCTGATGAATGCGTCAGCAGAAGTTTTTCGGAAAATATTGCTTTTCAGAAAATATTGCAGATGGCATATTTCGGAAAATATTGCTAAACATTGTAAGGCGAGTTTTTCAAATGAAGAGTGGGGTGCTTTTCAGCATGTGTGGTCGGTACTTATTAACTCTGAAACGGAGGACATATACGCTTATAATTACGACCGGCTTTATCGCAGATTGGTGTCCAACCATTCAAGTAAGTTTTCTAGTGTTATTCTTAAAAATATATGTATATTTATATAAAAATAAGTGCATTTTTTTAATAGGAGTGCTGATGTACCTAAAAAATAACTGGTTGGACCCCTACAAAGAGAGATTTGTGTCGGCGTGGATAAATAGAAGTTATAACTTCTGTCAGCACACAACGAACCGAGTTGAGAGCCAACATTCGTTGTTGAAAAGTTACCTGAAAGCAACCAATAGCACCCTGGATAGATTTATTCCTTTCATTAATAATATCTTAGCTACCCAGGAAATTGCTATAAAAGAAAGTTTTACCAAAAGCAAAATCATGCTTATGGTGCAGCATAATCATGAAGTGCTTAAATTGCTGCGAGGTAACGTTTCTATTGCGGCTTTGGATATGTTAGTCGGTGAGATTAACAGGATACATCATCTAATTATATCCAAAGAATCATGTGGCTGCCATCTTTTTACCAGCTTTGGTCTTCCGTGTGCTTGTAAATTAAACAATTACTTTCAAACAGGTGAATGTTCTTTTACGTTTTTTATTTTTTCATGAAACTTTTATTATATTTTATTTAATATATTATTTTATAGGTCAATGTATCCTGCTCGATGCCATTGATGTTTTTTGGAGGAAGCTAGATTTTTCACCCGCGTATATTGTACGGGAGGTTCAAGTAGATGTACATAAAGAGATGGAGATGGTGACAAAACATTTACTTGTCCAACCCGAAAACGTGAAAAGATCTTTGATTAATATTTTCAAATCTTTCGTTACTCCTTCAAAAACAGATAAAAAACCTCCTAAAGTCCAAACAAATACACGGGGTCGTCCAAAAAAAGATAAGCAAAAAGAAATAATATTAGACGCCCCCAGATATAGTTCATATGTTCAACCGAGAGAAAATTTTGAAGGTCTGCCAACATATTCAAGTTCGGTGGTGAAGTCAAAACAAGGGCCTTTGCAGCGCAGTCAATCCACGTCTTCAAAATCAAGAGCCAAAGATGGATTATCTCAACAGAGTTCCAAGTTTTCATATATCCCGGGCGACGAAGATAAAAACAATTTTTTCCGGTTTAACCGCTGGATTCCATCATTCTTTTTCCCGTATATTTCAGGTGCGGATGATGTTTTAGCGGACGGCAATTGTGGTTTTCGTGCTATAGCACTCGCACTGGGATATGGTGAAAATCACTGGCGTTTTATACGTACGGAACTTATATCTGAGTTGGATGAAAACAGACATAGGTACGCTGCGATGTTTCCTGATATAAACGAAATAAGGGAATCATTAAACTGGAACGGGTTAGGTGCGGCTCCACACAAAAATTGGATGACAGTGCCACCTGCTACAATCCTTATTGCTAACAGGTTTCGAGTGGTTATAATTTTTATATCGATCGGCAACTCCGCTACTTTTTTCCCGTTCTGGTTATCTCCTCGTGATATCAGTGAACATCATATAATTTCAATTGCTTATGTTCAAGATTGCCATTTCATTAGAATTCGATTAGTGGGTGACTATCCAATGCCTGTTCCGAGCAAATATTGGCATTTGTACAAAACAGAAAACGCCAATGATTGGGAGGCTATATACGGAAGTCGAATTCAAAAATATCTTGAACTAAGGCCCGTAGACCCGGTTGAACATGTAGATTTAGTATGGTTTACACATTTATCAATTCTTTCAATTCTTTATTTATTCAATTCTTTATTGTTGTTGAATTGTAAACATGTAATCAATTCTTTCGTTTTCCAAAGAAAAATGCAATAAGAAGATTATCGAATTTTTCTTCAACCTTTGAATTTTGTATATATGAGCTGGGCATTTGGTTAGCATAAAAGGTGTGTAGGAATGTTAATGATATGAGATGCATAATATATGTTGAGATTCAAGTATGTTTTTCAGTGGGACGAGTAGGTTCAAGTACTGATTTTATATGATTGCAGAGCCTGGCGTCGGATTTTCTGAAGGATTATATATTTCTTTATGTGGGACGAGTAGGTTCAAGTACTGATTTTATTCTCCAAAAGGTTGATTTAATATTATTCGTACAAACCACTTCCTCCACAAGAACAACCAATTGTAAACATGTAATTAAACATTTAAACGTCATCCAAAATAACTCATAATATATAAACATAATTTACAATTTTTTACATGAAAGGTAAATAAAACAATAAAATCCTACTATCTATGCGTCATGACCACCACCAGCATCACCACCACCAGCATCCTCCGCATCACCACCACCAGCAGCCTCCTCGTCATCACCCGCAGGTCGTCTGACAAACGGAGGCAACTCCGGCCGAGGGGGGAGGTCAATACCCTGGCTAGCAGCAAAAATGCTGCACGCATCCGCCGTCCATAATAGCAAGGCCTGGGACTGGCGCAACAAATGTAGTGCCTCTGCCATAAACTCCCCCGTCGGCGGAATCTGCCGAATGATGGTTCTGGGAACAGGCGGTGGGACGGGTGGTCCGGCGTGTGGCTGGGGCTGCGGCTGCTGCTGTGGCGCCGGCTGCTCCTCCTCCTCACCAACGTCCGGCACCGGCTGCCAGACGGTCCGACCACCATCAGTGGACCATCGGAGGTCGTCGCCAAATTTGGCGGCAATCCCCATGGCCATGACGGTCTGTCGACTCAAAATCCGAGGCGGCGTGTCCGTAGTCTGCCTCGCAATTAGGGCGTCCGTAAACAACCCTAAGCGCGAGGCAATGACGGTGATGTACGAGCCGCAAACAATCGGGCTATCCATCTGCAAAACAATCAAACAATAGGCATAATTATGAATCGCATAATAGATAATACTTATTTGTTAACAATTAGTAGAAATATTTTTTACCTTGCCCTGAATGACGCTCAAAAAATAGGCGGCCATGCAGTGAGCTAGATTCACCCGTCTGGGTGAAAGCAAGGCCCTCAAAAAAAATAAGTCAAGGAGCGACACCTGCTCCATG
The DNA here is from genome assembly GCA_024085815.1 of Flaveria linearis. Lineage (NCBI taxonomy): Eukaryota > Viridiplantae > Streptophyta > Magnoliopsida > Asterales > Asteraceae > Flaveria > Flaveria linearis. The sequence continues at coordinate 63,484,083 of CM044012.1, forward strand.
CTCTGGTCTCTGCCGGCAATGGTGCCGGCAATGCACCGGTGTAGATACCGGTGCAAAGGATCCCTAATAGAGGTCGCCCTAATGGCGCCCTCCCACGGCTGGTCGGAAATGGTCGGCCACCATCCGACCAAAGGAGCCGGCTCCGACTGGACCTCGTCAGTATAAAAACGAGGATCCTCCGTCTCCTCTTGGGTGTAAAACCCAAGAGTCACCGCCCACTAGGCGAGGGTGAACTCGTACCTACCGGTGGTCCCCAGCCTAAATCGAACCGCTATGTGCTGGCGGGGGTCCTGATCCTCAAAGGCGGGAGTGAACTGAAACGTACACAAAAACTGCAATGTCAGCTCCCGGTAGCCCCTCCTCGATCCTAAATCAAACATCCGCCTCCATGGCGTCTCTCCGTCCAGCCCGATGATATCCTGGGCACGTGCTATGTCTCCGACCTCCTCCAGCACGTCCCAGTCGATGGTGCGTGTCCCCTTCAGGGGACGTCCAATCAGCTTCCACAGCTTTTGCCGTGGCTGGGTCTCCCTCGGAAAACGAAGATCAGGGTGTGGGTCCAGAAAGTCACCCTGACCCTCGGGCTCAGTCTCCGGACGTGTACGTTTGCGGGGCGGCATAATCTGCAAAAAAAAATAATAATAAATTCACCAGAAAAAAAGGGTTACGGCCCGTGAAGAACCCTCACGGCCCGTAACCCACTTAAGTTTCAAAGGATTACGGGCCGTAAAGGACGGTCACGGCCCGTAACCCTCTGAAAATTCAAAAGGATACGGCCCGTGACCACCCTTCACGGCCCGTAACCCCCAAACGTTTCAATTTTCCAGATTTTTTAAATATAATTTTAATATATTTAAACGAAAAATACACAAAAATAAAATACGGATTTGAATACGTACCGTAGTATGGAGTCGGATGTATGAAAATGATGAAAATACGGAGGTCGTGACGGGAGTAATCGTATGTGTGTTTTGGGGGCGTAAATGAACAAATGGGCCGTGAGGTCCTATATATTATCGGGCCTCACGGCTATGACGGACCTCACGACCCGTTACATAATTTCCACACGGCCCGTTAACTCCTTCACGGGCCGTGATGCTTTGTACTTTTTAAAACCCGGCCGTTGACACTACACGGCCGTATGGTGACACACTCACGGCCCGTAAAGCCTCTCACGGGCCGTACAAAACTTTTTTCAAGTCTATAAATTCAGCCGCTTGACACAAACAATTCACACAAATTTACTCAATACCCAAAACATGAGTGCTACAAGTGATCAAAATCTGTGGACGGATGAAGAGGAGGTGACTTTAGTAAGATCTTGTATCGAAAATTCAGGTACTATCCCGCCAAATTCAATATTTTGGAACCGGGTTTCAACTCGTTTTCATCAAATTCTCGAACGTGAAGAATATCGCACCACTCGTGAACTTAGCAACAAGTGGTCTGACTTGAGAAGGAAGGTCACGACATTTCACCAGCTCTACAAAGACGTTTACAACAATCGAAATATGTTTTGGAATGATACGGATATTATGACAAGAACTCAAGAAAGATATCGGGAGAAATTTGGAATTTCCTTCAACCATTTTGCGGCTTGGATCTTTTATAAAGATCAAGAAGATTAAAAATTATGTGTTTTATTTTTGTGTGATAATAACGGTTTATCGTTTTTGAAAAAGTGTACTAATAAACGTTTATGTTTTAATAAAATATTTCATTAATGTTCTACATTACACGTCTAGAATACAGTTCGTCTGCCATAAATTTTCGGAATCTAAAGCAAGCATCCTGTAAGCTAACCTCTTGCCACTCTAAAGATCTATTTTGAACCAACCTACGCAATAACATACAAATTACAACTCCCGAATCTCGACCAATATGACCGGCGTTAGGGGGCTAAACGGTTTCACCCGATACCACCAGTTCTTCGATTTCTTCTTGTCCGGAGTGCTGCCAATATTGTATACGTGATAGAAAATGTAAAAAGTACGATTCGAATTGTACGAAAATCGTTCGCGCATTACGATGAATGCACCATGAATCATCACACGTATTTGGTCGGCATTCGTATGGAGAATATATACGAACTTGTAGTGAGTCCATAGAAATCTTAAAAAGATACCAATTTTCTTCGTCATCAGTCATTGGTACGTAAACCTACAAAACAATTTAATTCACGGTTATAAATTTATGATTTTTATTGTAAAACATGAAAACAGTATTACCGTATCAACTTCCCATAACGTGGGATATAGACAGTCACTCCCGTCTCCAAATTCGTTACCATTAACGGACCCCGAGTATATTAAGTTAAACCACTCAAATGGGAGAATCGTCCAACGATCACTACCCGGCAACTCTTCGGTTCTACGTATTTCTTCGTATCTCCATATTGTGAGTCTATTTGTCCACGCCCGAACATGCTATAAAACAACAACTTTTAATTGTTAGAATTTAAAATAAAATAAAATATATAAAAAACTTTAAATCATACCTCTGTACCTAAAGACACGTTTCCGAGTAATTCACGCCAAAATTGTAACGGAATATCGGAATGACCCATGTAATACACTCTACATGTTTGGGAGTCACCGTTACGTATAAAGTGAATAATATTCTGAGACCAGTTCCTCCCGTTCTGCCAATTATGGTTATCTATTGGATCGGGAATACTTTCCACAATATCTCGTGAGTTTGAAGATGACTCATTTTGACGTCTTCTCCTACCTCCACGAGAAGACATTTTTACTGTTTCGTTTCTCACTAACCATATAACAAGTCATATATATAACGGTTTATATAGAATCTTAAATCGAATCAAGGAATAATACGTCGCGTCACATAATTATAAAATTTAAAAGTGCACGCAAAACGAGGAAAGTAAATTCTCAGAAGGACAACTACGGCCCGTGAAGGATCTCACGGGCCGTTATTGAGGTAGTTAACGGGCCGTGTGTGCGGACGTTTACGGGCCGTTTGTTCCTTCACGGGCCGTGGTTGAATGCAGTTTTGAGAATTAAATTTCGAATCCCTCACGGCCCGTAAGGCCCTTCACGGGCCGTGAAGAAAGTCAAAGGGCGTCTCTTTAACACCTGACAGGGTGTTCAATTATCAATGACCTATGTAATAATACCAAAGTTTTCTGTTCGATATCGATTTCATTTTTCAATGTGTCAGTACATTACCGTGAGTCATTATAACTTTCGATATCATAAAAATTTATTTTGAATATAACTCTGTTTAAAAAAATATTATGTTGGCATGTTAACGAAAAAAATTAAACATGGTCACAATTTCAGTTTTTTAGGAAATAAACAAACAAAAGTTATTGAATAAATATTAAGTTAGTAAAAAAATAAATTAGTTAAAAGTGTATATTATATATACAATAACACTTAAATTTTAAATTTTAAATGTAAATTACAACTTAGTCGTGGCCACCGACATACACATTTAGATTTTTAAACCGATAATATTCTCTACTTTTATTACCGTTAATGGTTATTATAATTAAAGTTTCCAATAGTAATATATTCCATAAAAGGATCCACCTTGGACCGCCAATCTCATTTTCCAAAAAGTTGTTCTTTTAATTTTAATTACTCTTAAAGAAAGGAACCCAAATACATGTTTGAAAATATTTTATCTGTTTACTTGGTAGATTTCACATCTAAAACAATAAAGTTATGTAACTAATGAGATGTTAAATCGGAAATCACAGCGAGTGAAAATAAAACTCTTTATAAATGACAAGCAAGCAAGTTTATTATTATTGATATATATTAATTATAGATCGAATACTGTTTAATATTTTAAAAAATAACGCTTGAAAAAATATATTTTTTTTTAAATTTATGAGTAAATTAAGTCCATTAACATAAAAGCACGAATTTACTCATCCTTTCCTATTTTAGTAGTGCTTTGATGAATTATCAACTTCTATAAAATTTCAACCAACAAAATATAAATTTTAAATAAATAGTTAATTTATAAAGTAAGCTTCAATGATGCTTAGAATCATAGACTGACTGATGTCTTTTATTATTGTTGAAAAGAATTGTCACATCCTTTCATGTGGGTTTTGATGTTTGTCACGTGTATTTCAACTAGAATATAAATTAACATTTTAATTATAATCGAGTCCTGGTTAAATTATCAATTCATAAAAAATATTACATGCTGCTCTAAAATAAATAAATAAATAAATAAATAAATAAATAAATAAATACTAATGTGGGATAACTTATTTGATAGAGATTTTGTGATTTTACTTTTTAGAAAACAGATTCAAATCTAGACATTATATAATATAGATTAATTTAAAAGTAAGAGAAAAATTAAGATAAGTATATTTTAAATAAATAAATAAATAAAATTTTACACGTGAGAGAATATTATTTGCAATAAATACTTTTTTAATTGATTGTTGCTACTTACTAGATTTTGAAAAGACACTTTAATGTATTTACTAAGATTATCTTATATATCAAAATATTAATAAAGGGATTAAATATTAAATAGTTTACATATTTTCTTAATAAGTTTTTTCCTTATACTCTTGTATGGTCAGAAATTTTATTTTTAAATATTATTAGTTTATAGATATTGATAGTGATTACAAATTTCCGTCTAAATACTTTCCTGAATTTAGAAATTTACGATAAAATGACTAAAGTTGCTTTAATTAGTTTAAAACGACACTTTCATATTTATCTTTTTTTGTTGTGGCAATACATCACGAAATGGTTTAAACAAGTATTTGAATTTACTTTATTAATCATTTTCTTTTTAACTACCATTGATTTTGTTTTGTTGTAATTTATTATGTTTTTAATAAACATTTTAAATATATTACCTACGGTTAGGAATTTAATTAAAGCATGTTTAACATGTACTTTTAATACCTAACACATAAAAAATATCATTAATAATCAAAACAATTTCCACAAATAAAAAAGATATTAATTGTAAAGACAGATTTGCCGTTAAAAGTGAGATTTTATTTGTCTGTTTTCTCGATTTAGAACTTTAGAGGCCAAAATGTCAAAAGGTGTAGCATCTTCCACAATGATCCACTATATATATTAATGCTATGTTAGTACACCGTGTATGATACGGGTTTAATAAATAAATTATAAAATAACTAATAAAAAATTATAAATTATAAAACCATTCTTGAAGATAAAGTATGATTATAATTATGTATAAATAGCAACTTTAAATAAATAAATAATAATGTATTTTTCTTAAACTTTTGTTTTATAAAAGATATTACAGTTATTAAAAATTTTGTTTTAAGTAAAATGAATTTTTATAAAACTTCGTTGCTTTTTTTGTTTTTAAGTAGTGTGTTTTTAATTTTAAAAATAGGTTTTCAATTTATTAAATTATATAATTTTTAATTTGAAAATGGTATGCGTAATACTATTAGTATTTATATTAGTTTTAATAATAGAGAGAAATAGAAAAATTAGTATAATTAGACTTACGATTACGTCATGTCCTATCTTATTTTTTCTTTATTATAGATAGATAGATAGATAGACAGACAGATACATCTATAGATAGATAGGCTAAAAACTTATTCATTAAACAGATTATAGTTAATAATAAAAAATAAAGATTTATAGTACGATATTATTATATAAGATATGAATTATTTATATGTAATAGTTTAAGAAAATAAAAAATTAGATTATTTTAACTCTCTTATCTAAATAGTTTTATTTTTAAATATTCATTTTAAAATTCTTTTATAAAAAAATTTATTTTCTATAAAAATCTTTTTTATTAAAAACTCTAGTATGTTTTTATTCTGGTTGTTTTAATAAGATTGTTTTAGAAAAGTTCACCTTTTTTATAATTTAAGAAAAGACCGATTTAAAATTTTTGTTTCAAAAAGGTTTCGTGTTTTTGAAAATTTCATATTATATAAAAAAGTTTATTATTAGTTCTTTTTTAATAAAAAGATGTGATTTTTTATTTTTTTAATAAAATCTAATTTTAAAAATATACCTTGATTTTAAAAAATCTAGATGAGAGAGAGAAATATTACAATTAATAGAATTGATCTTTAATAATAGAGAGAAATTTGTTTTAGTGTTTAAATTATTATAATACCTCTTTGGAAGGAAAAATAATTTGAGGATGTCTAGAATAATGACATGTAATAAAAGATGGGTTAAGAAAGTGACAAGTGATAAACTAAACCTTCTTTTATTAAATGCTATAGATTAGCTAACCGTACTCATACATAAATCGATGAAATGATTGACTTAGTAGGAGAAAATGTACATTCAATAGAAATAAATAACATGGTTGAGTACAAACATAATTTTTATAATATACATGTCTAGTCATAACAATTTTCTTTTATCAACACTTAAGTTTTCTCAAATAAAATAAGGGTATGGATATTTATACGCCACAAAATTATAAATTAACACCCTAAATTTCTATATGTATCGTATAGCCTCATACGTATCGTATAGAGGGGTCGCATGACCCTATAGGGGGCGTCTAACCCATCTGACAGGCCCCTGAATTTTTCCTCGTAGTCATTGTCGAAATATTCTATACGCGTCGTATAGCTCCATATGTGTCGTATAGGGGGTCGTATATTGATATATGAGGCGTATAACACTCTGCCAGCCTCCCTTGAATTTTTCTCGTTTTCAGTGTCGTGACATCCGACCCATTCCAACTTGTAACGCGAACCCGTTTATGCTAGTCAATAGAATCTATGTTATTTTGATGTGAGCACATTAACATTGTCATTTAATCAGAATTAAAATCATATGGTTTATAAATATAATTTTATTATTATAAGATGATAATGATATTTATGAACCTTAAGCATAAAATTTAAAATTTAATAACATAAGTTTTATATAAAATATGAAAAGGTTTTCAATGACTTTTATATAAAAATAATTGTTATTATACTAATGATAATGATATTATTATTACTATTATTAATAATGATATTATTAATAATAATATTAACAATAATAATGTTAGTGATATTATTATTACTATTATTAATAATGATATTATTAATAATAATATTAATAATAATAACGTTAATAATAATAATAATAATGAAAATATAAGTTGTATTAAAGCCTATAACTAATAACCTTTTATATAAAATAATAACAATTCAAACTTCAGGGGTTAAATTATAATTTATATAAAACTGAATCAAAACCTTAGGTTTCAGTTGACAAATGATATAAATTAACCACAGGGACCAGTTGTGTAAAATTGCAAAACACCCAACCCCACCCCCCTTCTTCCCCGGTTGTTCCTTTCCCCACGGCCGGCCGGATTTTCAGCCATTATCGCGCACTACACACTTTAATAATCAAAGTAACACCGCACTAACGAACTTTGAATCGTTTATAATCTTCCTTTGAATTCAATTTCATTCAAAACAAGCACAAACACCACACTCGAACATCCTCTTAATTGCGGACCTGCAACCCTATTAAAACCCAATCTCCGATTGATTTTAACTTAAATTGACAAGGGGCTTTGCTTCCAGATCATCTTTCGAAGTTTCCCACGAGTTTAATTTGATTATCATTGAAGATTTCCTCATCCGCTGTGAACCCACGGTCGCGGCTTGTTCTCGTAAACTCTCGACCTTGTTTCAATCCAATTCGGGTAAATACACACACCCACACACTCGTCTTTACATGGGGAATGAAAGCCCCATGATTGCAGATGCTTTCAAAATCGAATTGAACCTCAATTGGATGGGATTCGAACTAGGGCTCATTCGGGAATTGGGGGTTTAATTGAAGTTGTGCTTAAAAGCATTTGAAACCCACTCCCATCGCGGTTGTATGCCTTTGTCCTACCGGTTCCCGTGTCCCATGCCATCCTTGAGGTCCCGGGTTCGACCCCGGGCAACCTCACATATTTTTAAGGCCCTTTTAGCCTTAAAAAATTATAAAAAAATTTCTAAAAATTATAAAAATGTTTCTACAAACATTAAATATTTTTAAAACCACCTAATTATTTTCTGGAATTTATCTTAACATTTTATTTATTTTATTAAATGTTTTAAATAAATAATATTACAAGTGTTACAAAATTACTTCTATGAAAGTGAACTTTTAATAATAATTTAAATTATTAAATTATTATTGGGCACTATATTACCTTTAATTATGAATTATTCAAGATAATTGCAATTATATGTATTTTATAGTTTCACAGATTATTTACAAAAAGTCGTTTTGTGTTATTTAAATAATTAAATAATTTAATTAATTATCATATAATTAATTAATTAAATTAATGATTTGTTTTTCCCATACTTTAACAATAAATCAAACGGTTACGCGTATTGATACATTTATTAAACTCTAAACTAATCACTTTCAATAAATTTATTTTACTTATTTCAAGACATTTAAATTAAATAAATTATTTTATTTAAACTACCATTCAAAACCCAATGGAAACCCTAATCTATTCCCAATTCTCATATTATTATTATTCTAACTCGAGACACCGTTCCGTAGATTACTCGTAATGAAATCGTTGGTGTCTAATCTATCACATCCAAATTCTAATCTCATCAATCAAGTGAGTATTCATATCCCCTTTTATATCATTTCTTATTTGGGAGAAATCATGTGATACAATATTCAATCATGATATTCTATTGTTATTTCATTCTAAATTCAATTCAAGACAGGTTATGTTATTACTTGCAACTATATGAACATACTATGATAAACTGGACGACAGTAAGAACCCTAATTCAATCAATCAATCCTGGTATCAATGGTAGATCTACTGGTTTGGATAACCCACCCCATATGAATAGTCGAGTGGTGATTATACCAGAGGCAAATAGTCAATCTATGGTGTATGTGTGCAAGTCTATTATATGCAAGTGTCAAGTCAAGGGGTTTATATTGTGTCGGTTTATCTATATGCTCCGCTATTGCATTATAAGTCTTAACATTACCTTGTGAATTGGATTATTCTCAATCAAACAATCAATCTATATGTATATTCAAAACTGTGTTTACTCACCGGCTAATTTTTAACTGACTTGTTACTTTTCACATTATTTCAGGTTAAGCAAGATAGTGGACTTCTACATGCTCATTTAAGACCCGGACTTAGTCAAAATAAAAGACAATTACTATTTGTGATTTCGGTTGTTGTAATTGCTTGTGTAAACTCATGCTATCTTGTAATATGATTTTAATATTATCTCCACTATTAGACAACCATGTGTTATGAACAATCAATCATTCCCTCGTCCGCTCCGATGATTCCGCCGTCGGTCGGGGTGTGACAGATTGGTATCAGAGCCAGGTTATAGAGAATTAGGTTATTAGAAATGGAATGACCTAGACTATAACTAAGAACCCTTACACATGAGTCCTCTCATGTATTTTATATGTTTAGATAGGAATTTATGTGCCTTATATGTTATATTTGATTATGTGATTATATTCCTTATGTGATTCTTCTTATACTTTGATTCTTATCAATGCACACACAAATCTTAAATCATATTCAAGGCATTGTGTGCCTAAATCAAATGGTTTTTAAAATGAGCTTTGAATTGTTATTCGTGGTTTTGAAATTCGTTAAAGTCTGTGTCTTACAACTTGAAACATGCAATGCTGGAAGAGTGGGATGCCTGTATCTCGAGGTGTTCTGTCTAGGCAAGGTATTCGTATAAATCCAAATCAACCGATGGATCTGTTTACCTTACCTGGGAACCCTCGGGATGAGTATCTGCTTATAGGTACGCATGTCTTCAACAAAGTTGTGGTTGACCTAATACTTTGGTTAGTCAATGTACTCGCTTTGATTTACGAATCAAACGAGTACACTTGGAACATCTCATTGTTATTCTGCCAAATTCCCGATTGTCGTTTTCATGCTGTATAGCTCATATTACCCAATTCTCATAAAATATCTTAATGATATTTCAGAATGTCTTCTCGTCGAATTCGTTCACGATCTGGAAACTCTGGCCGTAAGATTACTGCTATTGTAGCACGTGAAGTTGCTGCAGTCATTCCAACTCTGCTTACCCATTTGAACCAAGGCAACAATGCTGTTCAAAACCCAACTGCACCAAACCCTCCCCAAACTTGTACCTACAAACATTTCAGTTCTTGCAACCCCACTAAGTTCAGTGGAACCGAAGGTGCTACCGGATTACTACAGTGGTTCGAAAGCATCGAGAACACTTTCCTAGACAGCGAATGCCCTGAAAATCTAGAAGTCCGGCATGCCACCAGTGTTCTCCAGAAACGCGCACTTACTTGGTGGAACGGAGAGAAAAGAACTCGTGGCCCCGAAACTGCTCTAGCATTAACATGGGCTGAAGTTAAGGAGCTCATGTCACACCCCCGCTTATAGCGGAAACATGAGGATGTAACAGACGGGATCGTCATAACACATTGTTAATTAATAGAGATGCAATAATTAATGAAAGACAACGTGTCATGACGTCACCCGACACAATGGAAACTTGTGTCGTAGTTAGTCAATTCCACGACAACATAGTCATAACCAATAGTCCAAAACACAATAAGTAATCCCAAATCCAACAAGCACACCATCAAAACATCGAAACATAATTGGTCCAAAAGTGCCATAGTTAAATAAATCCAAATAAAAATCCAAAATAGTCTAATGCTCCCGAAAGAGCAGTCCCATCTAAGTCCACATCCATTCCACTTATGCATTGTTACCTGAAAAGACATGCTCATAAAGGTCAACATACGTTGGTGAGTTCACAGGTTTAATGTACAAAACATGTCGTGTATCTATGTAAAACAGAAAAGAGAGTGTGTAAGTAAGAGAACATAGTAGCCATAGAATCCATACAAATCAATAGTCATGCCCATGTCCACAACCGGATTATATTCACCCAAGGGCTCGCACAAGGCCAAGTTGGTCTTAGCTAGCATACCAACAACAAGGGTGGGGTGTCAGCCCGTTAGTACTAACAATACCTCTCCATGACAGTCCAGTCCACATACAGTCTAAGTACAGATAGCACATTTGTAAGAACTCTAGACTAAATCCTATGGTCCAAACCACACACAAGTTATTTATAACACGGCGCAGAACAAAACATTTGAGCAAGCTTTTCCCCCCAAGAAAATATATTAAAAAGGGGCCGTGAAACTCACCTTGAGTGCGATGAAATAAATAGAACAAACACTTCAAACAGTGTGAGCAACGAACGATCAACACCTATGATAATTGCAACTAAGTCTTTAAAAGCGTTCAACGAGAATAAACGAGTTTGGTTGGTTCGGGTCGGTTCGGGTTCGACGCACGACTCACGCCTAAAATATATCTGTTTATATTTATATAAATAATAACTCGATTACTCACATAATCAACACGTATCACATTCGCTTTATGACAAATAATACTTTTATACTTATTCCATTCAATATGTATTTATGTATATATATTTATATTACATATATGTATACATATGAACACACACTTATATATATAAGTATATAAACATATGTATAAATATAAAAACATATAAACACACACTCACTCAAACTATATGTGTATAGATATATCAAACATATTATATATATTTGTATTATATATGTGCACAATTAAATATGTAAACACACACGCACACTAATTTATATAAATATACACACACAAATTAACACTCACCTAATGCATATTTACATACACCACCATCACAATTATTCATATATACACATGTAAGATGTAAGATATATATATATATATAAATATATCCATGTACACAAAAACACATACTCATGAACACACATGTATGTATATAACTACATACACACAACTTATATACATACACTCAAACCCATGCTGCTGCATATATACATACATACAACACACTGCAATAATATATACATACACGACATTATATATACATAAGAGACACACATATGTACCACACACACAGCATACATATACGCACGGCAGAACACACACATCCCTGTATATATACATACATACGCGTCACATACACATACACACATATATATACGTTACATACACATATATACATACATCTACCCACGCACATCACATATACATACAGCAGTAACACACACTCATTCATATACAAACATATATGTTCACGGTTACATACATATACATATATACAAACACATCGCAGAAGCAAAAAAAACATATACGTATACATACATTTCACATCCTATACACACATATACTTACAATTCGCGACATATACATATACATACGCACAAAATACATACATACGTACACACGAGAGCTTACGAACAACCCGAAACGAACCGATTCAAACCGAGACGAAAACCGAAACGAAACGTAACGAAACGAAACAAAACGAGATTCGAAACGACCGATTACCTGCGAAGAGGCTAGACGGCGATACGATGGTGTCGGACGGCGGTGTACGGTGGCGAATGGACTTGAGAGGTGGTGCACGGCGACGGAAAGAAGAACGGCAGAATAGGGTTTCGACTTGCGTACGTTTTGTATATATATTTTCATTATTTACATTTTGGTCCTTAACTTTAAATTAATTATTCCATTGAGTTTGATTTAATTACACTTTAAACCCTGGACTTTAATTTTAATAATAATCACAATATTAGTAATATTAATGATATTAATAATATTATTGATAATATTATTAGTAATAGGACTAGTAATCATAATATTAGTATTAACTAAACAAAAAAAATACTTAGTTTTGTTAGTTGTCTATTATGTAATATTAGTCAAAAACGTCTTGTGGTAATATTAGGGTTGACACGAAACGGGTATACGAACAGATTCGATATAAAAAAATGAATAAATTACGCACAATAATAAATGTATGGAAAGAATTAACGAGTTTCGAGTCAATTGACGAACCTGAAAGTGACGGATGTCACGGCTCATGACTAAAGAGTTCTGCCCAAGAAATGAGTTCCGGAAACTAGAAGCTGAGTTCTGGGAGTTAACCCAAGACAGTGGCGAGAACCTAGCATACGCTGACCGATTTCACGAACTGAGCCTTCTGGTACCGCACCTTGCTACCCCTACCTCCCGAGCCATCGAGAAATACATTGGTGGACTACCCATGCAGATTCAGGATACGGTGTTAGGAAGGAATCCTTCGACACTAAAAGATGCTATTTGGCTGGCTGCGCAGTTAACCGATAATCATGTGAAAGCTGGTTCTTTAACCAGGAAAGGGTCAAAGAAGAATACCGATAAACTTCCTAATGAAACCATCAAAACCGACCAACCCGAGCCTTCCAAGAACAGGAAAAGGAAGGCTAATTCTCAAAACTTTGCTGTAATTACCCCCGCTGTGCCAATTAATCAAGTCCCTCCAACTTGTCAACCAGCAGTAAACAACCAACAGCTGATGAAAAAGCCATACGCTGGACTCTTCCTGCAGTGTAACCACTGCAAGTATCATCATCCCGCTAACGTTCAGTGTCGTCAATGCACAAACTGTGGTCGTTTTGGACATACTTTCAACGTGTGCAAGAATACTACAAGGGTTCTAGTTACCACACCGACTGTTCAGCATACCCCGACAATCACGCAAGCAAGAGCTTGCTACTAATGCGGGGATCCTAACCACTTCCGCAACCAATGTCCGAAGCTCCTCAAGGCCGACCCTGCAGCTCAAGGTCGAGCATTCAACATCAATGCCCAGCAAGCCCAATGTCACACCCCAACCTTGACGGCGGAATCGTCGAAGTGTGAGAGTTACGATTGTTCACAGCCACATAACGCTATTATTTGTTCCAATATATTAATCAAGATTCAATTGTAACAATACAAGTAAACGTTTAAACAAAGATACATCCAGATCATTCGTTTGTTTCTCTAAGTCCAATCCTAAGTGTGATAAGCTTCAAAGAGTAACCTGAAACATGTTAAAAATAAAAGGGTCAACATAAAAATGTGGGTGAGCATTCTACAGTTTTGGATACATAAGTATATAAAAGATGGCAATTCAAGTTGTAAATTAGTGAATAAAGTGACTAGGGATGTTATGAACAATGCACAATCAAACCTCGACAATGTTTTACAAGTATCAAACGACGTTAATATTCTATTAACGTTAAAAGTATATACGATCAGCTAAGTGTACTTGGATCAACCAAGCAGGCTTGTCTTACCCATAGATCTATGACTTCGCTGGGCTAGCAATAGTTAATGATTGTACGTATAATGCCATAACATGGTAACCACAAAAGTTCAACTAACCACAACTCACAAGTAAATTGCCATAAGTTTACAAGTCTCGAATAAGTTTATAAGTGCAATGATATAAGTTAACATGTTTCACCCCAAAGTGTGAAAATAAGAAAAAAGGGGTATAGAAATACTCACTTGATTGATGAGATTGGATTTTGATCGTGATAGATTAGACACCTACGATTTCCTTATAATTAACCTAAGGAAACGGTGTCTCGAATTAGAATAATAATGATTTAAGAATCGGGAATGTATTAGGATTTCCATTGGGTCTTTAATTTATTTAGTTTGAATATCTTGAAATACGTAAAATGAATTTATTGATAGTATTTATGTTTAGAATTTAATAAAAATAATTGTATCAATACTCGTAATTGTTTGGTTTATTATTAAAGTGTGGAAAAATAAATAATTGATTTTATTAATTAATTATATGATAATTAATTAAAATATTTAATTATTTAAATGACTAAAAATGAAATTGTTATTTGGAATGATTTAAATATAAAACTTTTGTATTTAATTATGATTTAAGCAATAATAAATATTACTTAAATAAATTAAAAGTAATTTAGTGTTGAATAATAATTTAAATAAATTAAATTATTAAAAGTCCACTTTCGTATAAATAATTTTTGTATTATTTGTAATTTTATTTATTAAAACATTTAATAAAAATGGATAAAATGTTAAAATAAATTTCAGAAAAATAGTTAAGTTGTTTTTAAAAAAATTTAATGTTTATAAAAACATTTTTATAATTTTTGGGTATTTTTCTGGAATTTTTTAAAAGCTTAAAAAGGGTTTTAAAAAAATATTGAGGTGGCCGGGTTTCGAACCCGGGACCTCGGGTATGGCATGGGGTGCAGAGACCATTGAACAAAGGCTGCATCGGCGAAAGAATCTGGGTTTCAACCTTTTTAAACATAAATTCAATTCAATCCCCAATTCCTTCGAACCCTAGTTCGAATCCGAACAAAATTGAAGTTCAATTCGATATCTATTGTGTCTGCTATCATGGGGCTTTTGTTCCCCATGATTAATCGAGTGTGTGTGTGTTTAATTTCATGTATGGTATCGATTTGAGTATAAACCTGATGAAGAACAGTCGCGGTTGTTGCCTCCAATCGAATACTGGGTAAATATTGATGATAATCGAATTAAATTGACAGTAAGCTTCAGATGTTGATCGAGATCAAATGCCCCTTATCAATTTTAATTAAAATCGAATAGAGATTGGTTTTTACTTGAGTTGCAGGTCCGCGATGAAGACGATGAGTGATTTCGATGTATGTGTGTGTGTTTGATCAAAATGGGATTGCAAGAAGTTTGTGTGTTCGATTATGGAGGTTTACCCTCTATTATTTAGGTGTAATTTGAGCGGAAGAGCTCAATTCAAATTTGATTTTGAACGGGTACGCGGGTTCGGTGGTTGCACGCGTAAACGAGCTCATTTTTCGAATTGTGTGGGTCCTTGTGTTCGAATCTTGGTCTAAAGGGTGTCGGGACCTTTAGTTTGAATGAAAACCGCTCGAATTTGGGTGTTTGAGGGTCGCCGGAATACGGCCGGAAGGTGGCCGGAAAAACGGGCCGGCGACGGGGGGAGGAGAGAAGCAGTTGGTTTTTTTAAAATTTTACACGAATGGTCCCTGCGGTTTAACTTTTGATATTTTATGTGTAAAACTTTCATTTTAAGTTTCAAAATTGACATAACACCCCCTGGACTTCATTATTATTATTATTATTATTTTTTTTTTTATATTTATTATTATTATTATTATTATTATCATTATTATTGTTATTTATATTATTATTATTATTATATTATTATTATTATTATTATTATCATTATCTTTATTATTATTGTTATTATTATTATTATTATTATTATATTATTATTATTATTATTATTATTATTATTATCATCATTATTATTATTATTATTATTAACGCGCCATGAAAATACGAGATGTTACAGTCTCCCCTACTTTAGGAAATTTCGTCCCGAAATTTGTTTACGAAGAGACTGAGTCGAAAAGATGAGGATGCTAGAATTTCATTTGATCCTCACGTTCTCCAGTGAATCAAAAGGTGAGCATGAAGTCACAGATAAGTCATAGTGATTCTCTTTCTCTTTCTTGATGCAGTTTGTGTTCTCATTTTCTGAGGTACACTTTGAAGAACTTTCAGGTTTTGAATAGGTATCAAAAGAAGAAAATTCATCATCGATTAAGCTGACCGCTTTAGTGTTTACTTTATGTGTAATGGCAGAGCCATTAGAGGTAAAAAGAGAGCCTAAAGTATGTGGCTTCCAGTTAACTTTATAAGCTTTTACGTTAATTAAGAATGAATGTTAATACAAGATGTTATCGTCTCCCCTACTTTAAAGAATTTCGTTTCGAAATTAAGAATGAACTTAAATGAGCAAAAGAGTTAAAATGAAAGTTAAGTGTTCAAACTAACAGTGATTGACGTTTAATTACAGATGAAACGTTTCACTTGATGGAATCTTACAAGATTCTTGGCATAATGCATGCCAATTTGAACCCTATCAGTGAAATGTGAGACGTTTTGAGATGAAATGTTGGAAAGCGATGCCGAGTTACCATCGTATATTAGACTTATAAATCACAACTTCCAGAATATAATTTCAGGGTAAGGTGATGTCTAGAAATCAATAAGAGACCAACAATGATAAGAAATGTTAACCGTCAGAATTTTAAGAATCCCAAATGTCACCATATGAAACGATCTTAACGCATATCTTGTTGAATATGCATTTCTCCTTTGACCAACCGTCGGTCTAAGAATAATACTCTATGCGAAGATCTTGGAATGAGTTCACGACGATAGTTAAAAATATTATTAAAAACAGAAAATGAATCATCGTTCAAAATAACGATCGACGTTTTAACATCATACCACGGTATACGAATAGTTGAAACAGATACAGGTCAATATCTCGACGTTGTGAGATAATGGATTGAATTGAATTTTTAGCCAATCGGTCTATAATGCACCAATTGTCATCATGACATTTAAAATAAGAGGCACCTAGTGGATGAAAAGTTAAACAGAAGATTTACGGGAACACGGAGATTAGGTTTTGTCATATATAAAGGTAAGACACTTGGACACATGCCAAGTTACGCCTTTTCCTTTATGCCAAACCCATGGCTACAAGTTACGAAGGTTTATGAACCATTATATCCACATCGTAATGAGGATAATAATAGGTCTTGTTGTTCAAAACCAAGTTGGAATTTCAATGATTTTCAAGGTTAAAGATTCAAAAACGATTCAAGAAGTGGTACAAACAATAAGAAAGGTATTTGTAACCATGTTTTGCAAGGTAACAATTTCCAAATGCAGTTTTGCATACGTAATTCGTCAAAATTTGATAAGTAAGGAATAAATGGTTCGATGTAGCTAGATCGAGTCATACAGGAAGGTAGAGGGAAAGAAATCGATTTAAGAATTTAAATGCTCCAAGCTTGGAATCAAAATCAACCTAAAACGATCGGGTCTTCTTTTAAGTTCAGAGATCATGCTTTGGCTTAATAGGTCAAAACACTAACATTGTTTCACCCGTTAAGTTACTACATGCTTCTCGTCACTTGATTACAACCATGGTAAGTTGAAGATCAAGAAATAAGAATAGTCATCAAGGTGTGGTTTTCACTCCTAACTTGATGGTGTATTCCCAAGATATGACCATTAACTTACCAATCAAAAAGTTCGATCCCAACTCATTGTTGAGGATTTACAGAAATAAGACGAGATAACTCACCATTAAGGTAAGGGACATCACTTCTATCTTAACGATGAAGTTTTACAAAAACAAAAGATAACAGGATGAAATTCTTCATCAAAATCCAGAATTCACTCCTACTTTGATGAGATAATTTTATTTGAGAGAATACAATCCATAAAAATGAAATTATCATCAAGGTATGGGATTCACGCCTATCTTGATGATTGAATTTCATAATAACAAGAGAGCAATCGAAGATTGACATTTGTCACCAAAGTACGGGTTTTCAATCCTATTTTGGTGAGATCATGTCACTTGCGAAATGCCATTCCAAAGAAAATACTTGAAGTCAATCCTCAAGATAAGGTAATCACCCTGATCCAGAGGATGAAATTTCATTAAACACACAATTGGAAACCATTTATCGAAACGAATAGAGATTCATCAAAGTAAGGGAATCACCCCTGTTTTGATGAGATAGAATCATTTAGGAGATACGAGTGTTCTTAGTCATAGGCTGACTTGCAAACCCTTGCATTTCCCACGGTGCAGACGGTTCAAAGTTTGACTTAACAATGAAAGGAAAAGGATATCATTTAGAATTTCAGAAAATTTCAAGTTACATCAATGTAACAAAAGGAAAATCATGCTTACAAAATTTAAGGTCAATGTTCGAGGTAACAGGATTTGTTATGATGTTCAAATCTTGGATGTCTTAAATCAGGAAGACGAAATCAAGGACAAGAACGATTCAACACCATGATGCGATGTGAACATTCGATTCACAATCGAAAGGAAAATACAAGGACTTCTCAAGATATGAGGTCAACCATAGCCTTATTAAAGACACACGTACTTATAAGTGGTAACAAAGTTATAATTAGTTTATTCGATCATTGAGGTGAGTGACCACTTATAATATTTAAATTAACAAAGTTAACATTCAATTAGCAAAGTATTTCGAGATGTAAGAATTCCACCTACAGCATTGCATGTTCTTAGTTGTAGGACACATCCTTAGGAGGATTTTGAGAACCATAAGTAACGATTTAAAGTTTTAAAGACCATACGGTTTAGATTCTCAATATCTTTTGGTATATTGAAATCCATGTTCACGTGGTCAAGATAAGAAGATAGTTACATGAAATGCCGAGTTCAATACTGTTACACGTTACACGTTGTGCGTTTAAACGTATGAGTTGAATTGTAGGATGGGGTTAATATTAACAGGAATATTATTTAGGTTAAGAATGAGAAAGTATTTAAACTTTGATGATAAACCAGTTCAAGGATTCAAGGATTTTAAGATACAAAAGGATGGTTCCATTTGGTAACGCATTACCATTTGGAATCGTTGACACGTCAAGGTAAATTGACTCATTTGCCTTAGAGATTTATGTATTTTGACCATAGTTTATCACTCATCCCAGAAATCCCCAGGTAAGCATAACAGGTCTCACAATGAGATTTATACGATATGCTTGCCTTAGCCCAAAGGCCTTTTACCAGGAAATCCAGAATACAGGTGTCTATGTGCCACACAAATTTCTTTGGTTTATGAAATCAAAACCTTGATGAGATTTTCACAGATTAGACATAGAGTCTAAGGAATTAAACCCACGATGATAAGTGTAGATTCCACATGTCGTTGAGAATAGGTTTAGGAAGTTCATTGGTCGGAGAGAGTCAAAAGTCAAAGTTAAGTTTAAGGAGTCAAGTAACTAAGTTTTAAGCATACATAAGGCATTCCTATGCTAAGGCATCAAGTTGCACAAAAGGCATAGCATTACGTAGCATTTAAACAATATGTAAGCATAAAAGTATAAGGATCTTTCTATGAGGTTCATGCAACTATAGTCTAGGTCACCATTTCTAATAACCTAAATCCCTATAGTTATGGGCTCTGATACCAATCTGTCACACCCCAACCTTGACGGCGGAATCGTCGAAGTGTGAGAGTTACGATTGTTCACAGCCACATAACGCTATTATTTGTTCCAAATATATTAATCAAGATTCAATTGTAACAATACAAGTAAACGTTTAAACAAAGATACATCCAGATCATTCGTTTGTTTCTCTAAGTCCAATCCTAAGTGTGATAAGCTTCAAAGAGTAACCTGAAAC
Organism: Flaveria linearis; assembly: GCA_024085815.1. Classification (NCBI taxonomy): domain Eukaryota; kingdom Viridiplantae; phylum Streptophyta; class Magnoliopsida; order Asterales; family Asteraceae; genus Flaveria; species Flaveria linearis. The sequence continues at coordinate 63,504,220 of CM044012.1, forward strand.
ATGTTAAAAATAAAAGGGTCAACATAAAAATGTGGGTGAGCATTCTACAGTTTTGGATACATAGTATATAAAAGATGGCAATTCAAGTTGTAAATTAGTGAATAAAGTGACTAGGGATGTTATGAACAATGCACAATCAAACCTCGACAATGTTTTACAAGTATCAAACGACGTTAATATTCTATTAACGTTAAAAGTATATACGATCTGCTAAGTGTACTTGGATCAACCAAGCAGGCTTGTCTTACCCATATATCTATGACTTCGCTGGGCTAGCAATAGTTAATGATTGTACGTATAATGCCATAACATGGTAACCACAAAAGTTCAACTAACCACAACTCACAAGTAAATTGCCATAAGTTTACAAGTCTCGAATAAGTTTATAAGTGCAATGATATAAGTTAACATGTTTCACCCCAAAGTGTGAAAATAAGAAAAAAAGGGTATAGAAATACTCACTTGATTGATGGGATTGGATTTTGATCGTGATAGATTAGACACCTACGATTTCCTTATGATTAACCTAAGGAAACGGTGTCTCGAATTAGAATAATAATGATTTGAGAATCGGAAATGTATTAGGATTTCCATTGGGTCTTTAATTTATTTAGTTTGAATATCTTGAAATACGTAAAATGAATTTATTGATAGTATTTATGTTTAGAATTTAATAAAAATAATTGTATCAATACTCGTAATTGTTTGGTTTATTATTAAAGTGTGGAAAAATAAATAATTAATTTTATTAATCAATTATATGATAATTAATTAAAATATTTAATTATTTAAATGACTAAAAATGAAATTGTTATTTGGAATGATTTAAATATAAAAATTTTGTATTTAATTATGATTTAAGCAATAATAAATATTACTTAAATAAATTAAAAGTAATTTAGTGTTGAATAATAATTTAAATAAATTAAATTATTAAAAGTCCACTTTCGTATAAATAATTTTTGTATTATTTGTAATTTTATTTATTAAAACATTTAATAAAAATGGATAAAATGTTAAAATAAATTTCAGAAAAATAGTTAAGTTGTTTTTAAAAAAAATTTAATGTTTATAAAAACATTTTTATAATTTTTGGGTATTTTTCTGGAATTTTTAAAAGCTTAAAAAGGGTTTTAAAAAAATATTGAGGTGGCCGGGTTTCGAACCCGGGACCTCGGGTATGGCATGGGGTGCAGAGACCATTAAACCAAGGCTGCATCGGCGAAAGAATCTGGGTTTCAACCTTTTTAAACATAAATTCAATTCAATCCCCAATTCCTTCGAACCCTAGTTCGAATCCGAACAAAATTGAAGTTCAATTCGATATCTATTGTGTCTGCTATCATGGGGCTTTTGTTCCCCATGATTAATCGAGTGTGTGTGTGTGTGTTTAATTTCATGTATGGTATCGATTTGAGTATAAACCTGATGAAGAACAGTCGCGGTTGTTGCCTCCAATCGAATACTGGGTAAATGTTGATGATAATCGAATTAAATTGACAGTAAGCTTCAGATGTTGATCGAGATCAAATGCCCCTTATCAATTTTAATTAAAATCGAATGGAGATTGGTTTTTACTTGAGTTGCAGGTCCGCGATGAAGACGATGAGTGATTTCGATGTATGTGTGTGTGTTTGATCAAAATGGGATTGCAGGAAGTTTGTGTGTTCGATTATGGAGGTTTACCCTCTATTATTTAGGTGTAATTTGAGTGGAAGAGCTCAATTCAAATTTGATTTTGAACGGGTACGCGGGTTCGGTGGTTGCACGCGTAAACGAGCTCATTTTTCGAATTGTGTGGGTCCTTGTGTTCGAATCTTGGTCTAAAGGGTGTCGGGACCTTTAGTTTGAATGAAAACCGCTCGAATTTGGGTGTTTGAGGGTCGCCGGAATACGGCCGGAAGGTGGCCGGAAAAACGGGCCGGCGACGGGGGGAGGAGAGAAGCAGTTGGTTTTTTTAAAATTTTACACGAATGGTCCCTGCGGTTTAACTTTTGATATTTTATGTGTAAAACTTTCATTTTAAGTTTCAAAATTGACATAACACCCCCTGGACTTCATTATTATTATTATTATTATTATTATTATTTTATTATTATTATTATTATTATTATTATCATTATTATTGTTATTTATATTATTATTATTATTATTATTATTATTATTATCATTATCTTTATTATTATTGTTATTATTATTATTATTATTATTATTATTATTATTATTATTATTATCATTATTATTATCATTATTATTATTATTATTATTAACGCGCCGTGAAAATACGAGATGTTACACCCAAGTTAGCAACGACGTGGTGAACGGTATGTTCCAAATTAATAATCAATACGCTTCGATTCTTTTTGACACCGGTGCCGATAAAAGCTTTGTATCCTTAGACTTTGAGCCCTTACTTGCTAGTGCCCAAACCAAGCTAGACAACCCCTTTACGGTAGAGATAGCTGACAGAAAACCCATTACAATTAATTTTGTTATTCCCGACTGTACCTTGAATCTAAGCGAGCACGATTTCCCTATCAATCTTATACCCATGCAACTGGGTAGTTTCGATGTCATAGTAGGCATGGACTGGTTATCAAAGAATCATGCCGAAGTGGTTTGTTACGAAAGACCATTCGTATTCCTCTTCCGACCGGAAGCACACTACAAATCTTCGGGGAGAAGCCTTCCAAAGGGCTTAGACTCATGTCATGTACCAAAGCCCAAAAGTACCTCCGCAAGCATTACGTGGCTTTCTTAGCCCATATCGTGAAAGTGGAAGAGAAACCTAGGAAGATTGAAGACATTCCGGTTGTTCGAGAGTTTCCCGAAGTCTTTCCCGAAGACTTAACCGGTCTTCCTCCCGTTCGTCAAGTTGAATTCCGGATCGACCTTGTGCCTGGTGCAACTCCCGTGGCAAAATCTCCTTATCGACTTGCACCATCTGAGATGCAAGAACTTGCTAGCCAATTGCAAGAACTGTCAGACAAAGGATTCATTCGCCCGAGCTCATCACCATGGGGAGCTCCAGTCTTATTCGTGAAGAAAAAGGATGGCTCATTCCGTATGTGCATCGACTATCAGGAGCTTAACAAACTCACAATCAAGAACCGTTACCCATTACCCAGAATCGACGATCTATTTGATCAACTTCAGGGAACCTCGTACTTCTCAAAGATCGATCTTCGTTCTGGTTATCACCAACTCCGTGTGCACGATGATGACATTCCAAAAACCGCTTTTCGTACGAGATATGGTCACTACGAGTTTACAGTTATGCCTTTCGGGTTAACCAACGCACCGGCAGTATTCATGGATTTAATGAATCGCGTGTGCCGACCATACCTAGACAAATTCGTGATCGTATTCATCGACGACATCTTAATATACTCCAAATCCAAATCCGATCACGAGAACCACCTTCGTCTAATACTCGAACTTCTGAGGAAAGAGAAACTCTACGCCAAATTCCCAAAGTGTGAATTCTGGCTTAATGAGGTTCAATTTCTTGGTCACATAGTAAACAGCAAGGGAATTCACGTTAATCCCATGAAGATCGAGGCAGTAAAGAAATGGGGAGAACCTAAAACTCCTACAGAGATTCGTTCATTCCTTGGTCTAGCCGGATATTACTGACGTTTTATTCCTAACTTCTCGAAGATTGCTGTGCCACTCACTGCTTTGACCCACAAGGATAAGCCTTTTTCTTGGGGGCCTAATCAAGAAAAAGCATCTCAAACCCTCAAACAAAAGTTGTGTGAGGCACCGATTCTAACACTTCCTGATGGAAACGACGACTTTGTTGTCTACTGTGACGCTTCAAAACAAGGTCTAGGTTGCGTACTCATGCAGCGAGGCAAAGTTATAGCTTATGCCTCAAGACAATTGAAGATTCATGAGAAAAATTATACGACGCACGATCTTGAATTGGGTGCTGTTGTATTCGCATTCAAAATCTGGAGACACTATCTCTATGGCACTAAATGTGTTATATTCACCGATCATAAGAGTCTCCAGTACATCTTCAACCAGAAGGAGCTTAACATGAGACAACGACGTTGGGTCGAACTACTTAACGACTATGACTGTGAGATTCGTAATCACCCCGGTAAAGCTAATGTCGTAGCCGATGCATTGAGTCATAAGGGCCAGGTTATGCTACAAAGTGTTACCATTCAAACCGACCTCCTGACCCGTATACTCGAAGCTCAACACGAATCAGTCACTGAAGGCAACATGTATGAGGAAATGTCATGCGGTGCTGAACTCTAATTGGAAACCAAGTCGGACGGACTACTGTATTTTCTAGATCGACTCTGGATTCCGAATCGCGATAATCTTCGAGCAACCATCATGGATGAGGCTCATAAGGCTCGTTATTCTATTCATCCGGGAGCAGATAAGATGTTCATGAATCTTCGGAACCAATATTGGTGGCCCGGCATGAAGAAGGATATAGCCTTGTATGTATCTAAATGCCTCACATGTTCCAAAGTCAAAGCCGAGCATCAACGTCCCTCTGGATTACTCATACAACCCGAGATTCCATTATGGAAATGGGAAAGCATATCCATGGATTTCATCACCAAGATGCCTCGTACCGCTAGTGGTCACGATAGTATCTGGGTTATCATTGATCGATTGACTAAGTCAGCTCATTTCATACCAATTCGTGAGGAGTACCGAGTCGAGAAATTGGCTCGTATTTATATCAATGAAATAGTCAGTCGGCATGGTGTACCTTTAGATATTATCTCTGATCGCGATGGTCGCTTCATCTCTCGTTTCTGGAAGAGTCTCCAATCAGCTCTCAGAACTCAACTGAATCTTAGCACAGCCTATCACCCTCAAACCGACGGTCAGACTGAAAGAACGATACAAACCCTCGAGGATATGCTCCGGGCTTGTGTCATTGATTTCAGTGGATCGTCGGATTCTCATCTTCCGTTGATCGAATTCTCTTACAATAACAGTTACCATACCAGCATCCAGATGGCACCATTTGAGGCCTTGTATGGCCGAAAGTGTCGATCTCCCATCTGTTGGTCTGAAGTTGGTGAATCACAGATTACTGGTCCGGAATTGATATAAGAGACAACCGACAAAATTCATAAGATCCGTGATAACTTGGTCGCCGCTAGAAATCGTCAAAAGCATTATGCTGATAAAAGACGTAAACCCATGGAATACAAAGTTGGTGATCTCGTACTTCTTAAGGTATCACCTTGGAAGGGAGTGATTCGCTTTGGAAAGAAAGGGAAGCTAGCACCTCGTTACGTGGTCCATTCAAAGTGCTCGAGCGAATTGGGAAAGTGGCCTACAAGCTTGAATTACCCAAAGAACTCAGCAATATACATCCGACGTTTCATGTTTCAAACTTCAAGAAATGCCTTGCCGATGAAAATCTCCACATTCCACTCGACGAAGTCCAGATTGATGAATCTATACACTTTATTGAGAACCTGTGGAAATTATGGATCGGGAAGTCAAACAACTCAAACGCAACCGGATACCCATTGTCAAAGTCCGCTGGGAATCTAAACGTGGCCCAGAATTCACCTGGGAACGTGAGGATCAAATGAAATCCCTGGATCCTCATCTTTTCGTTTCAGCCTCCTCGTGAACAAATTTCGGGACAAAATTTCCTAAAGCAGGGGAGACTGTGTGTAACATCCGTTTCTAAATCCGGACTTGTAAATTATATTATAGTTATGATTAATCAATTAAGTTAAGTTGTTTGAGTGTTTAAGTGTTCAGTCGCATAAGTCATATGCGAATGAACTTCAGTCGCACTCTTTGTGTGCGATTGAGACTCAGTCGTACGAATAGTAGGCGCATGAGCTTCAGTCACACGATTCAGTCATGCGAATGGTTCAGTCGTGCGACTGGAAGTGAGGCGGTTAAGTTGTAAGAATGGATAATTAAGGCGGTGCATAGGGTTAAAGGCAGATTCCTATCTGCATCATCTTCAATCTCTTGTTCTCTTTACACCCAAACACCCCTGTTCTTGCCAATCGACTAGGCTAAACTCCGTTTTGGTAAGTTTGAACATCACGGATCAATCCGGAGATGTTATAAGCTGTGTAAATGGTTGAATTTGATCCAACAACGTGTTTTAAATCATTGAATTGGTCTGGTTCATTTCTAAATTAAAATCCGGGAATTCGAATCCAAGTTTTTGTGAAGTTTTGATGAAATAATGGTCCGAAACCATTGTAAACGATGTGTATATGATCTGTTTTGAATATGATATGATTTGGATGGTTAAAACTCAAATTTTGAATGAGTTTGGATCAAAACGTCAAGAACACAGCTGCTTATTTGTTTCAGACGAATGGGCTCAATCGCATGCCTCAGTCGTACGAATGAGACTCTAGTCGTGCGACTGAGTGCGAATGGAGGTTCAATCGTACGATTGGAACTCAGTCGCCTGGTTAGAAGGCCGAATGAACACTGGGTACGAACGAGAACTCAGTCGTGCGAATGAATGGCTAGTCGTACGACTGAAGGTTCAGTCGCATGGTTCATCCGCATAGGTTCAGTCGCAGGAGTACTCATTCGCATAAGTGTTCAATCGCATGAGGGCCCTCTTTGGGAATAAGTTTACTGAATCAAGGTTTATTGCTTTAGATATACCTTGATTAGAGGAAGGACTAGTTACCTTGTGTACGTGAATTGTGTAGATTGTGGTGAGGAAGTTGATAAGGTGAGTTCAAAGCCCTTTTCAAATATTTGGTTTTTACATTCGAGCTAGCACACATACAATGATAATGAATTGAATGTTTTAGTACCAGAATTATGATAGTGATGTTGATATGTTTCTAACAGTTTGTAAAGCTGTTAGGGAGAAAGTGGGGGGTAATAAATGATTACCTGAACATTGTTAATCATTACGTGATGGTAATGATTTTAGTGGGTCAGGTAGAATGTAAAGATGGTCATCTGAACATTGTTAATCATTACGTGATGGTAATGATTCCAATGGGTCAGATGGCGTGTAATGATTAATGAAAATATTTTAAAACTGGTGCTAAAAGAAAGAATGTGTGGGGTGTAAATGAATGTGATAATATTGGCAATAAGTAAAAGAAATGTTTTTGAAATGGTAATTGATGTAAATCTCAACAGGCCAGTTAGGGTAAGATGTCTGGGTATGAAACTGTACAGTTTGGTAGGAGTGATGACGATCACTCAGCTTTGTGAACATCTTGTGGTGACGACCCTAGATGATTAATTGGCATCCTACTGGATGAGAGATAGTAACTGGTAGTTGCTGGATGTGGGCAACCGATGTTACTAGGTATGGGAAACTGGTAGTTGCCGGATGTGGGCAACCGACGTTTCTGGGTATAGTAACTGTTAGTTGCTGGATGTGGGCAACCGACGTTACTAGGTATGGGAAACTGGTAGGTGCTGGATGTGGGCAACCGATGTTTCTGGATATAGTAACTGTTAGTTGCTAGATGTGGGCAACCGACGTTCGGTGGGACAGGTCCAGTGGGACAAAATAATGATAAAAGTTGAATTTGTAATATTGTCAATATAAATTTAACTTTTGTGTGTGTAAAGATGTTGTTAATGTTTTAATAAAAATTAGAACTCACCAGTTTATCTGACGTTTTGAGTATGTTGTGTGTGCCAGGTAAGGAGGGATCCTCTAATAATAGAGGAAAGCAAGTATGAGCTGAACGAGGACACTATCCCGGAGTAGTTGCTGGCATAGGATATAGGGCTTGTTAATACTGTAATAGGGCAATGTATAATTAAATACAAGTATATGTAAAATGTTTTAAAAGTTGGGTTAATATATAATATTGTTTAAAGTCTTCCGCTGTAAGTAGAAAGCTCTGATTTGTGTTTAAAATATTAATCCAACTGCATGACGTGCCTCCGGTGCCCTGCCGGGTTTAGGGCGTCACAGGTTGGTATCAGAGCAGTAGTTAAAGGGATCTAGTGTCATAATAACTAGACTTTAACTAGAAATAAATATGCCAGCAGGGATAGCTAGATAGAATAGTTTATTAAAACAAGAAAAGGTGATGGAACTATCATGAGAAGGAATAACGAGAATAGTAAAAGTAAAGTAAACAATTAATAGTACTTGGCCAACATTATTAATAATTTACTTTACTTATAGTATTCTGGTTATATACTTACATGCGAGTACCAAATAATCCTGATCTCGTTTTAATAGGTTATGGCTGATTGAGAGATTGAAAGAATGCAAGGTGGAACCTCGGAAAGAAATGTTGATGAGAGCACCGAGGTGCTTAGTATGACGAGACAGCAATTCCGTGATGCATTTGCTGAGGAGGTTCGTAAAGCCTTGAATGTAGCTAGACCTGATAAAAGTAGGAATGTTGATAAAGCTGAGGGGTCTAGCGAGAGAAAGGGAGTTACATATAGTCAGTTTAAAGAGTGTAATCCTTCACGATTTTCTGGGGCTATGGATGTGGTAGCCACTTATAAATGGCTTCGTGAAATGGAAGCCGTGATTAAGTTGAGTGAGTGTAGGGAGGATCAGAATATAAAGTTTGCAGCCCACTCATTTGTAGGTGAGGCTCTGTATTGGTGGGATACAATTATCTAAACGTTAGGTGAGGAGGCTACTGACAAAATGTTATGGCCTGAATTTAGAAAGTTAGTATCGGATAAGTTTTGTCCGAAGGGTGAGATGGATCGTATAGAGATGAGTTTTCTGCAGTTTCAGGCAGGTAATATGTCCCATAGGGAATACACGTCTAAGTTTGAAGAGATGGCGCGGTTGGTGCCTCATTTGGTGGTTCCTGAAGAAAAGAAAATCTTAAGGTACACTCAGGGGTTGCCTCAAGAAGTCAGAAAGTTGGTTAGATCATCTGCTCCGAGTAGTTACCAGTTGACAGTAAACTTAGCTGCAGATATGTATCAAGAAGTTTATGGTAGTAATGTTGCTCCTGATGGGAGTAAAAGGAGGCGTGAAGAACCTGTAGTGCAAAGAAGATTTGAGAATCCAAGTCTTTAGAAGAAGGGTAAGTTTGGAAGGGGCCAATTCCAAAGGAATGTTAGAAATGAGCTACCACGTTGCGGGAAGTGTGGTAAGCTACATCAGGGTGAATGTACGATTGATAGTAGGACTTGTTTTAGATGTGGGAAGTTGGGTCATTATGCAAATGAATGTATTGAAAGTCCTCGTAAATGTTATGAGTATGGAGAAACGGACATATTCGTAGTGAATGTCCAAGATTAACCGTTAGAAAGCCTGAACCGGTTAGATCGATGAAAGGGTCAGGAGAAGGGTCAAGTGTGGCGAAGGGGCGAGCCTATTCTATGTCAGCTAGTGAGGCTAAAGCTTTGCCAGATGTAGTCTCAGGTACATTTCTAGTTAATGGGATTCCAGCTAACGTGTTATTTGATTCTGGTGCAAGTGGAAGTTTCGTATCTGTTGATTTTTGTCCTATGCTTGCGTGTGAAATTCGACCATTAGAGGTAGCCTTTATAGTTAAAACTGCTAATGATAGATCTGTGATGATCAGTAGTATGATTGATGGTTGTTATATTGAATTATAAGGATATAAGTTGCCTGTTAAACTATATCCTATGGTGTTAGGAGGGTTTGATGTAGTTTTGGGTATGGATTGGTTGGCAAACCATGAAGCCCATATTGTATGTAATAAGAAGCTGATTCAGTTAAGAGCACCGGATGGGAAAACGATTAATGTATATGGTGATAGAGAGGAGTCAACTGTGAAAATAGTATCTATGATGAAAGCTGATAAGTTAATAAGCCACGGGTGTGAATCTTATTTAATATATGTAAATGATTCCCAAAAGTCTGTGAGAAAGATAGAGGATATTCCTGTGGTTAGGGATTTTGTAGATGTGTTTCCAGAAGAATTACGGGGCATTCCTCCAGATGTGAGTTTAGAATTGATTTGGTTCCGGGTGCTAAGCCAGTTGCCAAGTCACCTTATAGACTAGCTCCGTCGGAATGAAGGAATTAATGAAGCAGACTGAAGATTTGCTAGAAAGAGGCTTCATTAGACCCAGCTCTTCCCGTGGGGTGCTCCAGTATTGTTTGTGACGAAGAAAGATGGGAGTATGTGTATGTGTATTGATTACCGAGAGTTAAACAAGTTGACAATAAAGAATAAGTATCCACTCCCACGAATAGATGATTTGTTTGATCAGTTACAGGGAGCCAGTTGGTTTTCTAAAATAGACATTCGTTCGGGTTATCATCAGCTGAAAGTTAGAGAAGAAGATATACCTAAAACAACGTTTCGTACACGTTATGGTCATTATGAATTTTTAGTTATGTCTTTTGGGTTGACGAATGCACCTGCTGCTTTATAGATTTGATGAATAGAGTGTGCAAGCCAATGTTAGATCGATCAGTAATTGTGTTTATTGATGATATACTGATCTATTCAAAGAATGAGGGAGATCACGCCTGCCATCTTCGTGAAGTGTTGGAAAGGTTGAGAAGAGAAAAGCTTTATGCAAAGTTTTCTAAGTGTGAATTTTAGTTGCGGGAAGTACAGTTTTTGGGACATGTGATCAATGCAGATGGTATTTTAGTAGACCCTACCAAGATTGAAACAGTAGTGAAGTGGAGCCCTCCGAAGACGCCATCTGAAATTCGTAATTTCTTGGGTCTGGCTGGTTATTATAGAAGATTTATTCAGGATTTTGCCAAAATTGCATCCCCATTAACAAAGTTGACAAGAAAGAATGAAGAATACGTTTGGGGACCAGAACAAGAAAATGCATTTCAAGAACTGAAGCAGAAATTAACCCAATCACCAGTGCTGTCGTTGCCGGATGGAAATGAAGATTTGGTGATCTATTTGGATGCTTCATATCAAGGCTTAGGTTATGTATTGATGCAGAAGGGACGAGTGATTGCTTATGCTTCCAGACAGTTGAAAGAACATGAAAGAATTATCCGACACATGATCTAGAACTGGTAGCAGTGGTATTTGCCTTGAAGATATGGAGGCATTACTTATATGGGACGAAATGTACGATTTACACGAATCATAAGAGTTTGAAATATTTCTTTGATCAGAAGGAATTGAACATGCGCCAGCGGAGATGGTTAGAGTTGGTGAAAGATTATGATTGTGAAATACTTTACCATCCGGGTAAAGCAAATGTGGTTGCTGACGCGTTAAGTAGAAAGAATGAACACCCTTCGATCCGAGTTAAGTCATATAAGTTAGTAATAACCCCAGATTTTATGCACCAGTTACGAGAAGCTCAATTAGAAGCATTGAAAGAAGAGAACGTCAAGCGAGAACGAATGAAGGGTCAAACGAAAGATCTAGAAGAAAATAGTTTTGGGGTAAAGACAAAATGTGGTCGTATGTGGGTTCCGATTAAGATGAGGGATTTGGTGTTAGATGAAGCTCATAAGTCCAGATATTCTATACATCCTGATGCTACTAAGATGTACAAAGATTTAAAACAAGAATATTGGTGGCCCGGTATGAAGTTTAATGTGATGCAGTACGTAAATAGGTGTTTGACGTGTCTTCAGGTCAAAGCTGAGCATCAGAAACCATATGGTAAGCTTCAACCTTTAGAGATCCCAAAATGGAAGTGGGAGGAATTGACAATGGATTTCATAACTAAGCTTCCACGTACAGCTAAAGGTTGTGATACTATTTGGGTCATAGTGGATAGATTGACACGTAGCGGGCATTTCTTACCAATCAAGGAGACGTATAACTCCGAGAAGTTAGCAGAACTGTTTATTCGAGAGGTTATTGCTCGACACGGGGTACCATTATCTATTGTGTCGGATAGAGATACGCGTTTTACTTCGAGATTTTGGAGAAAGTTTCATGAAGATATGGGTACTCGTCTGTTACACAGTACGTCTTTTCACCCAGAAACTGACGGGTTGACTGAAAGGACTATCCAAACAGTTGAAGACATGTTACGAGCTTGTGTTATAGATTTCAGGGGTGGCTGGGATAGTCATATGCCATTAGTTGAATTCTTCTACAATAACAGTTATCATTCTATAATTGGGAGAGCCCCTTATGAGATGTTATATGGCAGAAAGTGTAGGAGTCCGATATGCTGGGGAGAAGTTGGGCAGAAAGAGTTGGGCAGTTTGGAAATTGTACAGGCTACGAATAAGAAACTAGATCAGATCAAAGCTCGGTTTAAAGCGGCTCAGGATCGACAAAAGTCTTATGAAGATAAAAGGTGAAGGCATATAGAGTTTGAAGTAGGAGATAGAGTTATGTTGAAAGTATCTCCTTGGAAGGGAATTATCAGATTTAGAAAGAGGGGAAAGTTAAGTCCTCGTTTTATAGGACCGTTTAGAATTATAGAACGGATTGGGGAAGTGGCTTATAACTAGAATTATAGAATTACCGAAGGTCAGACTGAAAGAACGATACAAACCCTCGAGGATATGCTCCGGGCTTGTGTCATTGATTTCAGTGGATCGGGATTCTCATCTTCCGTTGATCGAATTCTCTTACAATAACAGTTACCATACCAGCATCCAGATGGCACCATTTGAGGCCTGTATGGCCGAAAGTGTCGATCTCCCATCTGTTGGTCTGAAGTTGGTGAATCACAGATTACTGGTCCAGAATTGATACAAGAGACAACCGACAAAATTCATAAGATCCATGATAACTTGGTCGCCGCTAGAAATCGTCAAAAGCATTATGCTGATAAAAGACGTAAACCCATGGAATACAAAGTTGGTGATCTCGTACTTCTTAAGGTATCACCTTGGAAGGGAGTGATTCGCTTTGGAAAGAAAGGGAAGCTAGCACCTCGTTACGTGGGTCCATTCAAAGTGCTCGAGCGAATTGGGAAAGTGGCCTACAAGCTTGAATTACCCAAAGAACTCAGCAATATACATCCGACGTTTCATGTTTCAAACCTCAAGAAATGCTTGCTGATGAAAATCTCCACATTCCACTCGACGAAGTCCAGATTGATGAATCTATACACTTATTGAGAACCTGTGGAAATTATGGATCGGGAAGTCAAACAACTCAAACGCAACCGGATACCCATTGTCAAAGTCCGCTGGGAATCTAAACGTGGCCCATAATTCACCTGGGAACGTGAGGATCAAATGAAATCCCAGTATCCTCATCTTTTCGTTTCAGCCTCCTCGTGAACAAATTTCGGGACAAAATTTCCTAAAGCATGGGAGACTGTGTGTAACATCCGGTTTCTAAATCCGGACTTGTAAATTAAATTATAGTTATGATTAATCAATTAAGTTGAGTTGTTTGAGCGTTTAAGTGTTCAGTCGCATAAGTCATATGCGAATGAACTTCAGTCGCACTCTTTGTGTGCGATTGAGACTCAGTCGTACAATAGTAGGCGCATGAGCTTCAGTCGCACGATTCAGTCATGCGAATGGTTCAGTCGTGCGACTGGAAGTGAGGCGGTAGTTGTAGGAATGGATAAGTAAGGCGGTGCATAGGGTTAAAGGCAGATTCCTATCTGCATCATCTTCAATCTCTTGTTCTCTTTACACCCAAACCCCTGTTCTTGCCAATCGACTAGGCTAAACTCCGTTTTGGTAAGTTTGAACATCACGGATCAATCTGGAGATGTTATAAGCTGTGTAAATGGTTGAATTTGATCCAACAACGTGTTTTAAATCATTGAATTGGTCTGGTTCATTTTTAAATTAAAATCCAGGAATTCGAATCCAAGTTTTTGTGAAGTTTTGATGAAACAATGGTCCGAAACCATTGTAAACAATGTGTATATGATCTGTTTTGAATATGATATGATTTGGATGGTTAAAACTCAAATTTTGAATGAGTTTGGATCAAAAATGTCAAGAACACAGCTGTTGATCTGTTTTAGACGAATGGGCTCATCGCATGCCTCAGTCGTATGAATGAGAGTCTACTCGTGCGACTGAGTGCGAATGGAGGTTCAATCGTACGATTGGAACTCAGTCGCTGGTTAGAAGGCCGAATGAGGACGAATGAACACTGGGTACGAATGAGAACTCGGTCGTGCGAATGAATGGCTAGTCGTACGACTGAAGGTTTAGTCGCATGGTTCATCCGCATAGGTTCAGTCGCATGAGTACTCATTCGCATAAGTATTCAATCGCATGAGGGCCCTGTTTGGGAATAAGTTTACTGAATCAAGGTTATTGCTTTAGATATACCTGATTAGAGGAAGGACTAGTTACCTTGTGTACGTGAATTGTGTAGACTGTGGTGAGGAAGTTGATAAGGTGAGTTCTAAGCCCTTTTCAAATATTTGGTTTTACCATTCGGGCTAGCACACATACAATGATAATGAATTGAATGTTTTAGTACCAGAATTATGATAGTGATGTTGATATGTTTCTAACAGTTTGTAAAGCTGTTAGGGGGAAAGCGGGGGGTAATAAATGATTACCTGAACATTGTTAATCATTACGTGATGGTAATGATTTTAGTGGGTCAGGTAGAATGTAAAAGATGGTCATCGAACATTGTTAATCATTACGCGATGGTAATGATTCCAATGGGTCAGATGGGGTGTAATGATTAATGAAAATATTTTAAAACTGGTGCTAAAAGAAAGAATGTGTGGGTGTAAATGAATGTGATAATATTGGCAATAGGTAAAAGAAATGTTTTTGAATGGTAATGTGATGTAAATCTCAACAGGCCAGTTAGGGTAAGATGTCTGGGTATGAAACTGTACAGTTTGGTAGGAGTGATGACGATCACTCAGCTTTGTGAACATCTTGTGGTGATGACCCTAGATGATTAATTGGCATCCTACTGGATGAGAGATAGTAACTGGTAGTTGCTGGATGTGGGCAACGATGTTACTAGGTATGGAAACTGGTAGTTGCTGGATGTGGGCAACGACGTTTCTGGGTATAGTAACTGTTAGTTGCTGGATGTGGGCAACCGACGTTACTAGGTATGGGAACTGGTAGTTGCTGGATGTGGGCAACCGACGTTTCTGGATATATAACTGTTAGTTGCTAGATGTGGGCAACCGACGTTCGGTGGGACAGGTCCAGTGGGACAAATAATGATAAAGTTGAATTTGTAATATTGTCAATATAAATTTAACTTTTGTGTGTGTAAAGATGTTGTTAATGTTTTAATGAAAATTAGAACTCACCAGTTTATCTGACGTTTTGAGTATGTTGTGTGTGCCAGGTAAGGAGGGATCTCTAATAAAATAGAGGAAGCAAGTATGAGCTGAACGAGGACACTATCCCGAGTAGTTGCTGGCATAGGATATAGGGCTTGTTAATACTGTAATAGGGCAATGTATAATTAATACAAGTATATGTAAAATGTTTTAAAAGTTGGGTTAATATATAATATTGTTTAAAGTCTTCCGCTGTAAGTAGAAAGCTCTGATTTGTGTTTAATATATCCAATGCATGACGTCCTCCGTGCCCTGCCGGGTTTGGTTAGGGCGTCACACTGTGACACCGACCCATTCCAACTTGTAACCCGAACCCGTTTATGCTAGTCAGTAGAATCTATGTTATTTCGATGTGAGCACATTACATTGTCATTTAATCCGAATTAAAAATCATATGGTTTATAAATATAATTTATTATTATAGATAATGATATTTATGAACTTAAGCATAAATTTAAATTTAATAACATAAGTTTTATATAAAATTAAAAGGTTTTTAAGGACTTTTTATAAAAAATAATTGTTATTATACTAATGATAATGATATTATTATTACTTTTTTAGTAATGATGTCATTAATATAATATTAACAATAATAATGTTAGTGATATTATTATTACTATTATTAATAATGATATTTGACCGGCTTGTCGCGTGCACTAGTCAAAGATAGTATTTGTATAGTTCC
The DNA here is from genome assembly GCA_024085815.1 of Flaveria linearis. Taxonomy (NCBI): domain Eukaryota; kingdom Viridiplantae; phylum Streptophyta; class Magnoliopsida; order Asterales; family Asteraceae; genus Flaveria; species Flaveria linearis. The sequence continues at coordinate 63,520,049 of CM044012.1, forward strand.
TTAGTACCAAAACTATGTAGCAAATGGTAAGAAGGGTGTCGAATCACAGGGAGTATGTGGTTTGTGTTTAGACTTGAATTGGATTAACGAGTCAATTATGAAGCTTGCTATTTTGTTTTAAGAGCTTTGATATGTTTACTTGAAATGGTGTTGAGACTTTGTCCAACACAAAGGAATGAGCAAAATAAAAAGGTTGCTTAAAAATGATTGGTAAAACTGAACAACTTAGAACAATGGTTAACAAAACAAAGTTAATAACAAGGTTCACCCCGGTTGATATCATAAGGTTATGGTTCTACCAATCCAACTAACTTGCATCAAAGGTATGATTTATGCTAACGAGTTTATCATTACAAGGTTAGGTGTCAAGAATCGTCAACGTTAACACGGACAATAATACACTCATTACACAAGAACATTCAAACTCTACATCTACATAGCACAACATGACCAACTCCATTTCTCAAAGACAAATTTCATACTCATTCATTCAATTTGGGAATTTAAGTTAAGCTCAAAGTACTAGCATAAATGTTTCAAGCAATCAAATACAAAATACAAGGATGCAATCTAGTTTTTCAAATGTTAACAAACCATAGTCTTACATATGCGAACCAGGGGAAACCCAAAGAAGATTAGCCTCTCATGTTGATTGGGGCTTGGAATCCGGTGATGATCTTGTATGCAAGTCCATAGGACTTTGATTTTGCTTGACTTTGATGATGGATGAAAAGCCCCAATTGCAGAATTTTTCTTCTAGGGCTCCATGGATGATTGTTGGTGATGAAGATGATTGTGGTTGTTGAAGATGAGTCTCTTGGAGAAGTAAAGAAAGCCCCCAAATCGCCCAAGTTCGTCCGCTCTGCCTCTGCTCCGATTAGGGTGTTTTTTCCCTAATTCACCTCCTTAAATGTGGTCAAAATCCGGAGAATTACATCAAATCTGACATACGACGTAAGTTTCCTCCTTAGGGACGTAAATTACGTCCTCCCTCATGTTTAACGTGGTTAGCCTCTGTCTTACGTCCCAAAAATTGTCATTTTAGAAAGGACGTAGCTTATGTCCCTTTAGGACGTAAGTTACGTCGTATGCTCATTTTGCACCAATTTCTTCATTTTCGTCATCTCTTTTCATCTATATATCATCCAATCTTCGTGCACTCCTTGAATACATCATTTAAGCTTCCCACACCTACAATTCAAACCTAACACAAAGTGATACGCTCGATATAAAATCACGTTAAACGCATACATTTAAACACTTAAAACATATACAAAACAACGCATCACATCCCCACACTATCTTTTGCTCGTCCTCAAGCAAACTATCATAAAATATTTTTCAAAACATTACAAGACATTTAGAAATTCTCACCTTCTATAAGTTAAGGTCCAAAGTCATACCCCCCTCAATCTCAAGAAGTGAATGATATATGTAATAACAAGCGAAGACTTGCCTAACTAATCCTACCATGCTTTACACTCTTGCACATGTTTCATGCCCCTCACAATGATACGCTCCTTCGGCTATTTTTGGACTAGCATTTGATGTGCTAGTATTTTTTTCACTCAAACCACATATGCAATAATGTGAGCATAAGCTTGTAAAGCAATCGTGCCCCACCGCTTTATGGAATAATTCCCAGATCAAAGGACTTTTGTGGTTTTTGGGCTTAGGCTTGGGTTGAGGAATAAGGCTTTATTTAGTGGCTAATGTGATGAGAAATCCAAAACAATACAAACTACTAATAATGGTACTGGTATTTCTATCCCCACGCTTTTCTATCTATTTTTTTTTCCTTTTCTTGACATCTTTTCTTCAAACACAATGTATATATGCTTTTCATTCAATTTTTTTTCATATATATTAATAACTAAAGAACACTAATTTGACTAACTAACCTTGGACAAAATCAATTGGATTATCATCAAAATTTTCAAGAGGAAACTCTTTGATGCTTGGCTAGTGGGGTGACAAACGAAAGGACAATTTATTACACATACTTGTGTTCGCAATAATAGGCTCAAAATTGACAACTAGGGGTATAGTTTTGTAATTTTTTATGGTAATAGGGATAATGGGGATCCTAATGCCTTTTCATCTCTGTTCACATATTCCTTTGCGGTCTTAACACGTATCAAACCATACAAGTTCTACCAATTAATCGCATAATGATTACACTCAACAAATGAACTTTATATATAGTAAGTGATCTAGCAATCTAGGTAAGTATGGCTCAAAACTCACATGATGGAGGAGAAATGGGTTGCCGACATGTAGCATGTGTGACTATTTTAAAGCATGCTAAAACTAGCTAGGCGTCTCACTTAAAGTTTTCTTTAAAAGGCACTTGGTGAGACTATTCGGGGCAACCATGACTAACGACCTTTTACCCAAATTTTCTCGGTTTGAAAATCTTTTGATGACAATCTAAGTTGTTTGCATAAAATGAGGACAAAAAGTATTTGAAAATTGAAATTTTTTCTAATTTTCCCCCATCCCC